>OZ038516.1:51469107-51511607 GCA_964036315.1 Acanthosepion esculentum | reverse complement strand
GTTTAAAAATTACAAGAAAATTTTCTTCAAAGAATTCCAATATTATAAAAAAAAACTAACAAAAAAAAAAAAACCCACGATTCCTTCATTTGCTATTCTTGCAAGAAAATCCTTAATTTCTGCTTCCGAAATTGATTCAAGTGTCGACCAATCAAAACATAATTTTTTTATTTAAATTAAAAACAGGTTTTCTTCCTTCTCTTCAAAAAGATTTTTTAAAAAAATCTATTCAGTTGTCCTTTAAAAGGAAGCTTAAATTAATTTGTCAAATGTGTTTTCATTACAATAGCTAGTAAAATTATTTGGACGAACGATATATGTGTTTTTGCGATCAAACACACATAGATATCTTTTTATATGTAAAAAGTGTGTGTATATAAATATAAATATAAATATATATATATATATAAATATATACATATATATATATATATGTATGTATGTAATATATATATATCATTATTATTATTATTTATATATTATATGCGCGGTACTTATTAGAAAGCGCTCAATATCAAAGATAGAGCTTGTGGTTGGATTGATGTGAGTTTATGACCCTGGGTTTCACGCCTTTGCGATCGTCAGACAAACTGATTAATTTTTTTTTAAATTTTGGATTTATGTAGATTGCGTGTATTGGTGCTATTATGGGAGAGTGCCGGGGGGGGGGGTCGTCGTCGCGATGTCACTCACGTTAACGCAAACATAGATGCATGTCCGTACACCCATTGCGATACGCAGACACACATACGCACACGCTCGTCCGCCGGGGCTCATACAAACATAAATATATGTGGACAGTATGGGACTTGACATATGTATGTATATGTGTGCTGTTGTCTACATACATACGCATAAATCCAATATTTTTTGTCTGACGATCACAAAAGCGTGAAACACAGAGTCACAAACTCACATAAATCCAACCAAATAGATATCTTTTTATAGGTTTTTACCTATGTCAGGCAAAAGGCCACTGGCATTGAAGCACATAACGAGAAACAAACAAGTACAGTTTTACTACTCTACTAGAACTTACTAAACATTATTTAAATGTCAGGTTCCGAGGCGATACTTTTTTAGATAAATGTTGACCCAATGCAAGTCTCAAGAGCCATTCAAAGTAGAGGGCTACTGAATGAGATTGCTGTATGGATGTTAGAGAAGGAATTATGTGCAGATTACAAGACATGTAGGATAGGTAAAGGCTGACCTGAGAAAAGGGCTAAGATTGTTGTGATCAGGGAAGCATCCTCTCCGGAGTCCACAAAGTAGCAAATCATGGGAAAAAAGTGGAACTTTCTTCTTAGCAATGACATACGAAAGGAATGAGAATGATTCGAACCTGAGTTCCCTGGTTGACGGATGCTAGTTGTAAAAACGAGTCATTATGCCACCGGTATAATCAAATCTTACAGCACCTGGTATTCCCAAGCAGTCACCCATCTAAGTACTGACCAGGCTCGACGTTGCTTAACCCCTGTGATCATACAGGAACCGTTGTTTCAACGTGATGCGGCCGCTGGCTCATTATACCACCCGCGCATCCAAGCCTACACCGACTGGTATTCCCAAGCGGTCACCCATCTAGCCACTGACTAGTCTCGACGTTGTTTAACTTCGCTGATCATGCGGGAACCGATGTTTCAACGTTATGTGGCCGTTAGCTCATTATACCACCCGTGCATCCCAGCTTACTGCATCTGGTATTCCCAAGCGGTCACTCATTTCGGCACTGACCAGCTCTCGACGTTGCTTAACTTCGGTGACCGTACTAGCAACGTGTTGTCTATGGGAAAGGGGCTGTAGGGTTGAAAATATCTGATTTCCCACAAGACCGCGTAAACGATTTTGAACTCTACCAAGGCTGGAAAGTGATGATTGTGCAGCCCCTGCCCAGATATGGCAGCATATGGGCTCTGATCTGGCTCTTGTCAAGATAGAATATGATAAGATGAGTAAGGCATGTTCTCCAACAGTACAAGGAACCGACCATTTTTTCCTAGTATCTTTTGTGATAGTTTATGTGTGTGTGATATACGTGCAGAATTTGTAAGTATGGATGTTCAAACCTATAACATAATCATTAAAAGGTCACGTGTTCTCCCCTCCCCCGTACAGGAAAAAAAAAACTCTCACATAATCTTTATCGTCTACTCAACCATACTTAACTATGAACACGTTCGGCGATCATACGGCAGTCAATAAATTGATTAACACATCAGAAAACAAGACCCACCCCCACTACACTTAAGCCACCAATCTTCCAGTGGGTGCCATGCCACTGGCGTTTAACTCTGGTAGCCCGCTGTCAGACCATCGGCTTGTTCGATCTCGACAGTATTACAATGAGCGGAGCGCTAGAGGCCAGCGGGAAACTAAGCGGCCTGCGTGTAGGGCCGTGTTTAAGAAATGCTTGTATACAACATTTTATGCTATAAGTAAGTGATATTTGTTTCAAATCAGATTTTTGCTAATTTTCCTCAGATAACGTTTAAGAAATATATATTTTAATTTTGCAAGATTTTTAAAAGCGAGAATTAACTTTATTTCACAAATGTGTCGAAATGGACGTTTTTATCGATTTCACGGGAAAAAAATCGATTACGATCATATTGATCTGTTCGAAATATACAACAGAGTATTTTGCTTATTGGAAATAGAAAATTTTAAATCCTTTAGCTTTCAATTAAAGCTAAAATATAAAGCTTTTTCATATTTTTTTAAAATTATTCTTTGCTTCTTTAATTAAATAATGTTTTAGTTTTATTGCGTTTTTTTATTTTTCGATTCAGTACGTAAGACGGGATTCAATTTTGTAAAAAAAATACAGTGATTTAAATTCTTCAAAAACGTTTGCTTTTAACTAATATAGTCACTAAAAATTATCATGCTAACTTTCTCAAGTTTAAATAAAGAGTTTAAGCACACTTAAAAAAATACTTTTACCAAGATTTTGTAATAAAAAAATTAAAATATCATTTTATTTATATAGAGTACGTATACTCAGTTGGCGGAGATATCTAGTCATAAGTTTTATAAACTTTATAAATTTATAAATATAAATAATAAAACAGGGTTTAATTTTTAAATAAATAATTAAATTAATTAAACTAAATAAATTTTAAATAAACAGGGTTTAAATTATTTGCTGCCAATTTTCGAGAAAAAAAAAGAGATAATGCATCCGGTATATATATATATATATATCTAACTCAACGCTGTCTCTCTACCTCCCTACACTGCCCCACTTCGTGAGTTTCCTTATTATTGCCAGTCATAAATGTGTAAATATATTTTCATTTTTTCATTTCAACTTTGGAAATAAATCTGATGATCCACTGTCCTTTGGAAGGGCTGTGGTGAAATAATTTATTATATGGAACCTTAAAGTGGTCTGTTTTTATTTAAATATATATATATATATATATATATATATATATATATATATATATGTATATATATATATATATATATATATATATATATATATATATATATATATATGAACATAATAAAATAGTATTTAATTATGAGGATCTCATCATTCGGAGGATTATCAGTAGTGGAATGCTTATGTTTATGTCTACTAGCTAAGTGATTTCGCCAATAATCGCATACACATTGCTGATTGATTCAAGGTATGATTGACTCTTTGTAATATATATATATATATATATATATATATATATATATATACATATATATATATATATATATATATATATATATATATATATATCCAAGTATAAATACTCTATCGGACCACTTAAAACTTAAAAATAAATTGCCGTGCATACTCGCGTATCATGCGACCTTTGAAAAGCGAATTTTGAAGCTAATTTGACTACAGTAAATGGATATATGGATATATAGTTTGGTCAACGGCGTAGCCAGGGCCAGCAGTACATGCACTGATTTTATATCTCCTGTATGATGTGACGTCCTTAAAATTAACTTCAAAATTACGTCCTCCAAAGTCGCAAGATACGCGTGTATATACGGTAATTCAAGACAGATACATAGGAAATTTTTTAAATTGTGCCAAAAAGTAGGAAAATTATTATACATGGTTAAAAAAAAAGTGAGACATGATTTTTTTTATTAGTAATTTTATTTTATTTTTTTTATTTTTTTTAAAGCTTATCATCCCAGGCAAGGCTGGAAACCACTATCACGCAAGGGGTTACAGAAGGTTTGGAGGAAGAGCATATAGGAGTGGTAAAGGAGAGGATGTGGAGAAAGATAGTGGATCGATCAAGACAAGGGGATTACAGAAGATTTGGACCGAGAGCAGATAGGAATGAAAGGTGAAAGGATGTGGAGAAGGGAAGTGGATAGATCAAGGCAACTGGAGATGACAAAAAGAAAAAAAGCTTTTTATGATTAAATTTTGCTCACTTCAAAATATCCTCCTTTAGCCTTGATTACTGCAGCACAAATTTTTTGACATTCCTTGCAAAAGTTTCTCAAAGTATAAGTTTGATAACTGATTACATTCTTTTTTTCAATGATTCTAAGAGCTCTTTTGCATTTTTTTTTTTTTCATTTTTACTCTTCATCCCATCCTAATTCTGGGGGTTGCTTCAGACTTATGAACTCTAATGAATATGCATAACAAAAAAAATCTGAACGAATATTTGGTTTAATCCAGTCGTTCCTAACAAATCAAGAAATGAAGACCGTGTTGAGACAGGATCGCTTCCAGATCCTTTCATACGAACGCGAGGGACCTCAGAGCTCTATCCTGGGACTTACACTATTTCTAATCTTCATCAAGGATTTCCACGATGTCATCAGTTCTTAACTAGTTGTATATGCAGATGACACTAACATTTACTCTTTTGTCAGTAGCAAATCCGACAGGTCTGACAAAGTAAAACTGGCTGCTCCCCTTGGAAACGGCCTCCGATCAGTTGTTATCTGGAGCAGGAAATGGCAGGCAGATTTTAACGCCTCCAAAACAAAAAAACTTTTCTATGTAACCACCACAGAACAATTTTGCTGCATGCAATAGCATGGCTGATGCTAAACGCCATGAGGGCAACACGCTAAGACTTATTGGCCTCACATTTTCCACTGACATGTGGTGGAGCAACTACATCAAATCAGTTGCTATATATATATATATATATATATATATATATATATATATATATATATATATATACAAGGAAGGTTGGTGTACTCAGGTGTACTAGGAAATAAATCTTGGCAGAATCAGTCTGGCACTTTCATAAATCTACCATTCGTCTGTGTATTGAATACTGGACTGCTGCGCCTGCAGCGCATCTCGAGATTCTTGATAAAAACTTAAGAGTTCAGTGACCACCAGACCCATGTCAGTCTCGTTGAACCTAGTGACCACCAGACCCATGTCTCTCTCTTTCAATCTAGTGACCACCAGACCCGTATCGGTCTCTTTGAATCTAGTGACCAGCAGACCCATATTTGTCTCTTTATCTCTAGTGACTACCAGACCCAAAACTATTTCTTTCATTCTAGTGACCGACAGACGGATATCTGTCTCTTTGACTCTAGAGACCGGCAGACCGATATCTGTCGCTTTGACTCTAGACACCGCCAGGCTCATATCTGTCTCTTTGACTCTATTGAAAGCAGACCCATATCTGTCTCTTTGACTCTAGTGACGACCAGTCCCATATCTGTCTCTCTTAATCTAGTGACCAGCAGACACATATCTGTGTCTTTCACTCTAGTGACCACCAGACCCATATCTGTGTATTTGAATCTAGTTACCATCAAACTCATGTCTGTCTCTTTGCTCTGGTGACCACCAGACCCATATATGTCTCTTTGTCTCTAGTGACCACCAGACCCAAAACTTTCATTCTAGTGACCAGCCAACGGATATCTGTCTCTTTGACTCTAGTGACCAGCAGACCGATAGCTGTTTCTTTGACTATAGAGACCACCAGACCCATATCTGTCTCTTGGACTCTAGTAACGACTAGTCCCATATCTGTCTCTTTCAATCTAGTAACCAGCAGACAATATCTGTCTATTTGATTCTAGAGACCACCAGATCCATATCTGTCTCTTTCACTGTAGAGACCAGCAAACCCATATCTGTCTCTTTGAATCTAGTTAGCACCAGAGCCATGTCTATATCTTTGACTCTGGTGACCACCAGACCCATATCTGTCACTGTGATTCTAGTGACAAGCAAACCCATAATAGCCTCTTTATCTCAAAGAGACAGACATGGGACTGGTGGTAACTCGATACAAAGATACATGTCTGACTCTTTGAATCTAGTGACCACCAGACACATGTATGTCTCTTTGGCTCTAATGAAATCAGACTCATGACTGTCAATTTCACTCTAGTGACGAGCAGACCCATGTCTGTCTCTTGGAATCTAGTGACCACACGACACATATCTTTCAGTTTGACTTTAGTGAACACCAGACATACTGTTTGACTCTTGTGACCACCAGAAATTTATCTGTCTCTTTGACTCAAGTGACCACCAGACACATGTCTGTCTTTGAGTCTTGTGACCACCAGACTCATATCTGTCTCTTGGAGATTAGTGACCACCAAACCCATATCTGTCACTTTGATTCTAGTGACCAGCAAACCCACGTTTTTCTCTTTGACGATAGGGGCCACAAAACCCATATCTGTCTCTTTGTCTTTAGTGACCACCAGACCCATATATGTGTCTTTTATATAGTGACCAGCAGATCCATGTTTATATCTTTGGCTCTAGTGATACCCAACCAACATGTGTCTCTTTGATTCTAGTGATCACCAGACCGATGTCTGTCTCTTTGACTCTCGTGGTCAACAAACCGCTATCTGTCTCTTTGACTCTCGTGACCATCCAGACCCATATTTTTCTCTTTGACTCTAGTGACCACCAGTCCCATGTCTCTCTCTTTGACTCTAGTGACCAGCAGACCCATTTGTGTCTATTTGATTCTAGCAACCACCAGACCCATGTCTGTCTCTTTGAATCTAATAACGACCAGATCCACATCTGTTTCTTTGACTCTATGTCTGTCTCTTTGTTTCTAGTGACCACCACAGACATATCTGTCTCTCTGATTCTAGTGACCAGCAGACCCATGTTTTATCTTTGACTCTAGTAACCACCAGAATCATGTCTATCTCTTAGACTCTAGAAACAACCAGACATATATATGTATCTTTGACTCTAGTGATCAGCAGACCCATATCTTTCTCTTTGACTGTAGTGACAAGAAGACCCATATCAGACGCTTTGACTCTAGTGAACACCAAACCCATATCTGACTCTTTAACTCTAGTTACCATCATATACATGTCTGTCTCTTTGATTCTAGTGACCAGCAAAACCATGGCTGTCTGTTTGACTCTAGTGACCACCAGACCCGTACCTGTCTCTTTGATTCTAGAGACCAGGAGACCCATTTCTGTTTTTTTACTCTAGTGACCACCAAACCGATGTCAGTGTCTTTCACTTTAGTGGTCAATAGACCCATATCTGTCTATTCGACTCTAGTGGCCAGCAGACCCATGTGTGCTTATTTGATTCTAGTGAACACCAGACCCATATCTGTCTCTTTGACTCTAGTGAGCACCAGACCAATGTCCGTCTCTTTTACTCTAGTGACCAGCAGACCCATGTGTCTCTATTTGATTCTAGTGACGACCAGACCCATCTCTGTCTCTTTGACTCTAGTGACCACCAGACCCATCTCTGTCTCTTTGATTCTAGTGACCACCAGGCCCATGTCTGTCTCTTTGATTCTAGTATCCACCGGACTCATACCTCGCTCTTTGACTCTATTGACCACCAAAAAACTGTTTTTCATGGAAAAACTTTAAACATTTCTTACTTAAGGTTACTAATTTTATAATCTAAAAGATTATGTATACAAAAAGTTATAATCCGCTCAATTCATTCAGAAATAGACATTTTACACTGATCAAAATTATAAGACCAGAGACAAAAATTCTAGGAAATTGTACGAAAAGTGTATGAAAACATTCAGCAACCAAATTGAATAATGAGGTTTACCTCCACTGGTTTTGATGACTTCAAAAATTCTTTGGGGTATGCGAGGAATATTGCTCCAGTTTCTGAAGATAGTTTCCCGAAGAAGTTCATTTTATTTGAATATTGTTTGCCATTTCGATAAACATCTCTTGCCATCCATCCCCAAGCATTTTCAATTGGGTTCAAGTCCGGTGAGCATGCAGGATGTCTCAAGAGATGGACTCCATTCTCTTGTAGAAAGGTCAAGGTCCGGCATGCAGCGTGGATTGCAGCATTATCCTGGTGGAATAAACATCCATCCCCACACAAATGATGGCCCTCCGTCACCAACGATGCTTTTTGTAGCATGCTAACATAACCAGCCGCTGTCTGACGACCCTGACCCACCTGGAACTCCATCGTCCCACTGTAAGAAAAGGCACCCCATACCATTAGGGATTCTCCACCATTATGAAAAAATTTCAGGAGGCATGTTTTTCTTATGCCAATATCGTTGGAAGTCATCAGGACCATCTCGATTGATTTTTTTCTCATCAGAAAACAGGACTTTCTTCCACTTCTCAATGTCCCATGTTTGGTATTCACCACCAAACCTTAAACGGTTCACTTTGTGACGTGGAAGCAGCCGAGGAATTTGTTTGTGCTTTTTATTTACCATGCCTTTTTGTCCTAAGTGTCATCTGATGGTTACTGGACTGCAATCAGCATCTGTGGCTGCCTTAATTTGACGAGAAGAAAGTCCACTGGCTTTCACAACAACCCGTCTTATTCTCCTACTCAATGCCGGAGAAATTTTTTTTGACCTACCAGTAGACTTTGCGTTTCCATAATACGCACTGTCCTTTAGAAAGTTGCAAATGACAGTTTTACCGCGATTTACCTTAGCTGAGATCGTCCGCTGTGACAAAACTTGATTATGGAAATCTAGAATTCGAACATGCTCAACTTCGGTAAGTTTGCTTGCTTTAGGCATGGTGACACCTTTACGCAGTGGTTGCTAATCTCTAACTGAACTAAAAACATTGGAATTACCCTAGATCTAACAATTTATACACCCTGGTCTTATAATTTTGATTAAGTGTAAAACGCCTCATTTTATAAAAATGCCCATTTCTGATTAAATTGATCGGATTATAAATTTTTCTCTACATAACCTTTTAGATTATAGAATTAGTAACCTTAAGTAAGAAAAAGTTTATAATATATCCATGAGAAACAGTCTCTTATAAAAATCTTTTCAAGGGGTCTTAAATTTTTGATCAAAAGTGTATTATGTATACTATTTACATTGTTCGGACTATCGTCCTCATCTTTGCTGTTATATTATCACAACGTTTCGACATTCCAACCACCTTGTATATACCCGCATATATAGGTAACAGATGAAGAAAAGTTCAAATGACTTTAAATTTCGTGTATATATCGCTCGTCGGTATCAGATAAATTGACTAACTAAGCATACACGAAACCAAATATCGGTCACAAGAGATGTTCTTTGAACTTCCATCCAATCTCTATATCAGATATTTTCTTTCTTTTTTTTTCTATTTTCAATATATTTGCTTTTTATTTCTCTTTTCCAGACATTATCTTTCTTTTCTTCTCTCCTTCAGATGTTTCATCTTCTTTTCGCTTTGTCAGATATATTCTTTCTCTTCTTCCCTTTTTCAATATATTTGCTTTTTATTTCTCTTTTCCAGACATTATCTTTCTTTTCTTCTCTCCTTCAGATGTTTCATCTTCTTTTCGCTTTGTCAGATATATTCTTTCTCTTCTTCCCTTTTTCAATATATTTGCTTCTTATTTCTCTTTTCCAGACATTATCTTTCTTTTCTTCTCTCCTTCAGATGTTTCATCTTCTTTTCGCTTTGTCAGATATATTCTTTCTCTTCTTCCCTTTTTCAATATATTTGCTTCTTATTTCTCTTTTCCAGACATTATCTTTCTTTTCTTCTCTCCTTCAGATGTTTCATCTTCCTTTCGCTTTGTCAGATATATTCTTTCTCTTCTTCCCTTTTTCAATATATTTGTTTTTTATTTCTCTTTTCCAGACATTATCTTTCTTTTCTTCTCTCCTTCAGATGTTTCATCTTCTTTTCGCTTTGTCAGATATATTCTTTCTCTTCTTCCCTTTTTCAATATATTTGCTTCTTATTTCTCTTTTCCAGACATTATCTTTCTTTTCTTCTCTCCTTCAGATGTTTCATCTTCCTTTCGCTTTGTCAGATATATTCTTTCTCTTCTTCCCTTTTTCAATATATTTGCTTTTTATTTCTCTTTTCCAGACATTATCTTTCTTTTCTTCTCTCCTTCAGATGTTTCATCTTCTTTTCGCTTTGTCAGATATATTCTTTCTCTTCTTCCCTTTTTCAATATATTTGCTTTTTATTTCTCTTTTCCAGACATTATCTTTCTTTTCTTCTCTCCTTCAGATGTTTCATCTTCTTTTCGCTTTGTCAGATATATTCTTTATCTTCTTCCCTTTTTCAATATATTTGCTTTTTATTTCTCTTTTCCAGACATTATCTTTCTTTTCTTCTCTCCTTCAGATGTTTCATCTTCTTTTCGCTTTGTCAGATATATTCTTTCTCTTCTTCCCTTTTTCAATATATTTGCTTTTTATTTCTCTTTTCCAGACATTATCTTTCTTTAGGCATTTCTATCTTATTAAAAGAATTCTTTCTTATCTGTATTTTCCTCACTCTGAGTAATTTTCCTTTCATTTCGCTTCCTTCATTTTACCTGACGATAATTAAGTTAACACTCACAATACAAATATTACACATCAAGTTCTTTTTTTTTCCTTTCTTTTTGGCGGGGGTGAATTTACGGTTGAAGTTTCCCAATTCCAAATTAAAGAAGAAAACATCTCGGGAAATTAAAATGGTTTACAAAAAATGAAATATTTTCTTTTTTTCGAAATCCCTTTTCCTTTGAAAGAAAAAACAGGAAAACGTGTATTTAGAAGTAAAATGATCATCAAATACTAAGATTAAACAAGGCAGATAATTTTTAAGTTGAAAAAAATCATTAAAAAAACTAAGATATTTGCACAGAAGCGTGTCAGATAATTATATCCTCCGTGTGGTTTTGTACAAAATCATTTCTGTTTTTGACTGTGGCTCATCTAGTGATGACGTTTATCCATTCAGAGAATGCTGACAAATTTTACTTAAAAAGTACACACACACACACACACACACACATATATATATATATATATGCTGTATATATATATATATATATATATATATATAGAGAGAGAGAGAGAGAGATAGATATATATATATAGACTGCCATATATATATATATATATATATATATATATATATATAGACTGCCATTTCAACAAAGACATTCGGATTACTTCCACAAAAACAGAGAATGTCTCATATCGAGAATATTTAACATTGAAAAACATAAAGAAAAGTATACGTGGCTTCTCATTATGCTATATATATATATATATATATATATATATATATATATATATAGAGAGAGAGAGAGAGATAGATATATATAGATATATATGATAAAAATATAGTTTAAAGGTATGCAATATTTATGCCTGAAGGTGTTCAACTGCTCAACATCAGAGAGAGAGAGAGAGAGAGAGAGAGCTCATGTGAATTTAGAAGTGGGTATTAAGGTGAGACACGTGTCGCGACAGTCTCATGCTTCATCGCCATCTTCGGGCGTAAAGTTTATGTTCTACATGAAACAGACAGTCGTCACGCAGTTTTGATGTCAGTATCCACTATTATATGTAAATTAAGATTAAGTTGTCATATATATATATATATATATATATATATATATATATATATATTGAAGGATAAAAATTATTTAAAAAATCAATTAAAATCTTCAGACATACTGGGTTGTAGATTAATATTCTTATGCTTTTATTATTATTATTTCATTTATATTCCTAGACTAGTTTCGGTCAACATGGCCATCATCGGGATAAAAAAATGTTTCTGCTTGCTGTAGCAGTAAACTACAGAAATGAATGTCTTGATGAAGAAAACGAACTTTTGTCTGTAGTTTTCATTTGTTTTTTTATTATTTATTTATTTATTTGTTTTTTTTTATCTTTTTAACATGAGTTTATTAACATTCCTTGTGTTAGTCAAACAGTCTCTTTTAAGTTGTCATTTGAGATAAGAGCTATGTTCCCTTTTTTTTCCCCCGGTCAGTTCAGCAGTTATATATATATATATATATATATATATATATATATATATATATATATATATATATATATATGAAGAATTATAGTCTTAAGGTGAGCTATATTTATGGGATAAAGTGCTCAATATCAGAGATAGAGCGTGTGTAAATATAAAAGTGAACATTGAAGTCAACACTTAGAGGCGACAGTCTGTTTCATGCTAGACGAAATCATCAGGCCACGAGTGGTGTTTTTCTTTTCTCGGCTATTTATATATACGGGTCAGTGGTGCATTGTGAGTAGTCTATTTTGGCAGTTATTTTGCCGGAAGCTGTTTATTTATTTATTTATTTGTCTTAAATTATTTTGCTTGTATTTATTTATTTTTCTATTTCTTATCTTATATATTTAATTTTTTTAATTTTATTTTAATTGGTGTTTTGTTAACGTAGTAAAAAGTTGTTTATATCGCTTATTTAATAGTTTTGTTTTGGTTTGGGAAGATAATTAATGCTATTTATTCAATTTTGGGGTTGATTGTTGTAGTTTATTCTAACTATTTTTTTGGCGGGAGCAGTTTTTAATTTGTTTATTACTTCATGTATTTATTTGGATTGATTATCTTTATTTGTTTTTCTAACGATTAATTTATCGGGATCGATTTGTTAGTTTATTTATTTGGATTAATTTAGATTAATTTGTTTTACTTGTTTTTTATTATTTATTTATTATACTGTATATTTTTATTTACTCTTTTCAGTTTTCGATTTTTAAGTAACGTATTATTTTTTTATCGTTATATAACAGTTATAGCTATGTTTTTCATCCGATTTTTGGTTTGATTTTTATGGTCTAACTGATATTTTGGTCATAATGGTTTGTTAATTTGTTTATTATTTACTTTATTTATTTGGGTTCATTGATTTTGTTTTGTATTTTTATTTATTTATTCTATTTCGTCTATTCTAACGGGTGTGATTTGGTAATTTGCTTGGGATAATTTATTTTACTCATTTTATTGTCATTTTGTTTATTTATTTATTTTATTTTATTTTTTTCAGTTTTCGATTTTTAAGTAACGTAGTAAAAATTTGTTTTCATGTCTTCATTTTGAGATGAGCTTGGATCGTTTATTTAATAATTTATTTTGGTCTGGCAAGGTAATAATAGCTATTGTTTCATCCAAGAAAGTTTTTGATTGGTTGTTGTAGGCTGATGATCTTTTTCCTTATTTTCTAAGATATTTTTGGTGCCATGTGCGTTTTGTTTTTAATTCCCCAGATATACTTAGAAAGTATTGTGCTGTTCGCATATTTACTATTTGTGAATTATGTTTGTGTCCGAAATTTCCTTGTTTCCAGGGCCCTTCAGTTACTCCTATATATACTTTTTCTTCATTATCTAGTGATTTTATCGTGGCTAGGTATATTACGTTGTTTTGTAAACAATTACCGTTTAAGGGACATTCGTTCTTTATTCTGCAGTTGCACGTGGTTTTAATTTGTTCGTGTGGTTTGTTAATAATTTTCCTATTGTGCTTTTTTATTATTTGTGGCATGTTCTCGGTGCAAATGTAGCTGATTTTTATTGTGTTTTTGTTGAATATTTTGTGTAGGGTGCGTGATTCCGGGAAGTGTTTGTGTAAGAGTTTGAAGAATATTTTTCCTACGTTTGTTTTTAAGTTTTTGCTGTACGGTGAGTTGAACCATATGATATTTCTTTTCTGTTGGCCTTTTTTTGTGTTCTGTGGTGAGTATGTGAGTGTTTCTGGGAACCCTGATATTGACCAATTTAACCCATAAATATAGCTTACCTTAAACTATATATATATATATATATATATATATATATATATATATATATATATATATATATTATGAAATGGACAAAGTCCGACAATTATTTTAAGACATTTTCATGTTTAACGTTCTTTTTATAGATACAAGTATTTAAGTAAGTGCTCTGTTTATAATAAACAGTATTAACGACATATACCGACCTGAATGTCCGAGAAATCTTCACAGAAAATATTCGTCCTCCGACAGGATTCGAACCTGTATCCTATACGGAACCGTAATATGTTTGAATTTTAAAAGCAGTAAATTCGACTTTGACTACCGAACGATCCTCTATGGCCGAATCGGTAAAAAAGCAAAGGGTTCAGTTCGACATTCCAACCACCTGAAGAAGACCGGAGCGTACAACGGCTGAAACGTTGTCATAAATATGGTGACAAAGATGAGGACAATAGTCCGAATAATGTAAATAATAGGGGATAGTATATGTAAATTTAAAAGTTACACAAACATCGGCACTCTGTTTTAATTTCAGTGCCCACTGTTTTATACAGGGTGTCCATAAAGTTCGTGTGCACTTTAAAAGATTTATAACTTTATTTGTATTTGCGATAGAAATAATTTGTAAAAAGGATTAGAAAGAAGTAAATCTATATTTTTTAAGGTTTTATTGAAATTTTATTTAAGTTTCAACATGTCCTCCAGAATCAGCAATACAAAGGGTAATAGGATTTTGCAGTTCACGGAAAACATTTGCCAGCTGATTTACAGTAATGCCTGAAATCACCATAGTTTCCTGAAATTACATTTTAGCTTCGGTTATGTTGTCCAGAGATTTTTTTAATTTTTTTGGCTGTGAGCGCATCGGTTTTTAATGTTCTTCTTCGTCTACGGTTTGGATTGGCTACGCGTCCCTTCGGGGTCTAATTCTCTTTTCGCACTCAGCGGAAAATAGTAACTGATGTGTGCGACGTCATCTGTGTGTGAATATCCGTCCTCATCACGCGCGAATGAATATTGATTTCCACCTGTCAGCGACATTGTTTTTATTTAGTTCCTCAGTCACACAAAGTTTTTTTGTTTTTTTTTCAAATTATCACATCTTTGAAATTTCTTTCTTTGGATCGGTGGAAAATAATCTGAAAAATGATTTTTTTTTCTTCTCAATCCTTTTTTTTCTTCCAGAACTTTCTATATTTATTGTCCGGACCTACACATAGTGTAGCCACGAACAGGCTCAAAATAAAGGCTTATATTAAAAAGACCGGTCTGAAAAATCATCTCGTATATAGTGGTAAGTGTTACATGTATTCTCCATATTTTTTTTAATAGTTGCAAGGTGTAGTGCATTCGGGGAAGACCCAGTCTGGTTTTTGTTTTTTGTTGTGTTTTTTTTTTAAATGCTTCTTACGAAAGATAATTTGCGAATTCACGAGAAAAAGGATCAGATAGTTTCACCTGATGAACTTCCGATGAACAGTATTGATTGAATAATATTGAAACGATTGCAATCGCTTAACTTGTGAATTTGAACTTGCAAGCCAGCATGATTCGAAGAGAAACGATCGATTAGGAAAAAAAAAGCGTTTCTCAAGAGGACATGCCAGGTGCCTCAGTTAAAGTTAGGGCTTTTTCTTTGAAAAGGTGTGGTTCAGTGCCAATAAAACCCCAGGTATCAAAATAGTAATTTTGTTTTCGATGCCCGGGGTTTTATTCGCACTGACATTTACAGAAACGGCTCGAACTTTAACAGAAAAGTACTTTTTCACGAGAGACACGATGGAGTAGTGGATACCGGCTCGGATGTTCAAACTCAAGTGTCGGCAGCGACACTTTATTTCTATATAACCCCAATGCATTTAATAGTAGAAACAAAAACATCTTAACAGAATGAATACAAAGTCTCAGTATTTTAAATCCAGTACTGTTGTGGTAGGATCCACCTAATTTGCATAGTGGAGTACCGACCATATAAATATGGTTGGTACCGGGAAGAGGGGGGAACGAATCAAGAGATTCAACCAGAGATTCAACCAGAGACTCTGCCCGACTGCGACTCAGTCAACACATTCTCCAGGAACGGTCTTCCCAGGAATATACAAAAGACTATATGTAAATATTGTGTACACTTTCTTGTTTCAATACATTTTGTTCTAAGTACATTTTGTGTTGCATTATTATCCCATGCATTAGTCAAGTTTCAACAAGTACTCAAGTAAGAGTTAGTTTTTGCCAAAAGGCAGAGTATTACGAGACAGGAGGATTTCTTTGGTAAAAAAAGAAAAGTGTACTGAGTTGCTACATGACATTTGTCCTCATTTATGGCAGCGAACGTTCGACGGTCTCCTCAAAGATGAAGAAGAAACTCGAGGCGGCGGAAGTATGGTTCTACAGAAGGATGCTGAGAATATCATGGACCGAGCGTGTGAGTAACGATGAGGTCTTGGAGAGGATACAAATAAAGAGGAAGCTTATACTTAACATCAGGCAGAGGCAGCTGAAATTTCTGGAACCCTTATTAAGAAAGGGCAGTTTGGGGAATCTGATACTCACAGGTCAAATAGAGTGCAAGAGAGACAAGGGAAAGCAACGCATGCCATATCTATAGGACTTAAGCAAATGGATGACAGAACACGGCTTAGGGGAAGTTACAAACGGACAAAACTTATTGAGAGCTACAAGGGATAGGGGGAAGTGGAGAACCATGATCGCCTACGTCCTGAAGAGACACGGCACATAAAAAGAAAGAAGTTATTTTCAGGTACAAAATTAGGTCAATTTCAATTTTAATCCTCGCGTGTTCTTCATCTGAAAGCAATGCCAGATCTGTGAGAGGGGAGATTTTTTGCTTTCTTATCGTCTTTAAATACTATTTGAGAGAAGTGCCAAAAGGATAAAACTTATTGAGAGCTACAAGGGATAGGGGGAAGTGGAGAACCATGATCACCTACGTCCTGAAGGGACACGGCACATGAAAAGAAAGAATAGCTCTTCTTTAATTACAACACATTTAACGGTAAGCGTACACAAATGTTATAAAAATGAACACGAAAGTCTCAGGATTCCAAGACTAGTTCTCAACATAGTTTCCTTCTTTGTCCACCATCTTGGGAGTTTCGATCATAAAGTAATTATTGTTCTTTTTTAATTCCAGCAGATTTCATAGCTGGTTCCATTTGTGGGGCAACGCAATTTTTCTAGCCCGAATCTAACTTACATACTTATAAGTCTACACTTCCTCCTGAATATTACTGCCCCATATATCCTGCTGCTCCTGTTATATATAGGGAGATTGTTGATGAAATCCAAGAAGTATCTTCAATGTCATTGGCCCTGAACTGACATCTCGGCTTCAGTCACTTTCACGCTATTTTATTGGTTCTAGGAAAGTTGGTTCATTGTGTGGTGCTAGACAATTTTTCTCACCAGAATCTATCTTACATAAATATAACAGATAAGTTTAGAATCATTGCGCCTTCTCGGACTAAAATTTCCACTGACATGAAAGGAAAAGACTATATTCAATCCATTTCTAGGTCAGATGCTCAAAAGTTTCTTTCACTCTGTCTTGCTAGACAAGGTTTCTCTCCAGAATCTATCTAACTTATTTAAAAGTCGACCATTCGTCCTTGCTCTAAATATAGCTGACACATCTGGTTTGGTGCTTCTGTTATATACTTAGAGATTCTTGATAATATTGTAAGAATAATCTGCAATGTTATTGGTCCTGAGCTGGCATCTGCGCTTCAGTCCCTCCCACCGTCATAACGTAGCTTCCCTGTATCTTTTCAATAAATATTTTCATGGTAATAATTCTGTTGAACTTGCCTCTATGGTACCAAGGCTTTATGAATGCAAGCGAATTACTAGATTGGTGGCAAGTTCCACTCATTTTACAATGGAAATTCCTAGATGTAGCCGTAAGTTCTATGCTAACAGTTTCTTCTCTCGCACTTCTTACTTATGGAACTCTCTTCTGGCATCCCACGAGCCGCAGTTTGCCCATGACGGGTCTAGATATTTACTATTTAGATACTAGGAGTAATGTCCATCGCAGACAATGTGCGTAGGACAACTACTCGACAGTCGAGACAATAGTGTCTGGGCATGATGAAAATCTGATGCAATAACGGATGACGCAATATTTTTCAAGGCCAAACAAGTAGAAAATGAGTAGTAGATATAATACTATAATAGAAAATGAATAGTAGATATCATACTATAGTAGAAAATAAATAGTACATATAATGCTATAGTAGAAAACGAATAGTAAATATTATACTATAGTAGAAAATGACTAATAGATATCATACTATAGTAGAAAATGAATAGTAGATATAATACTATAGTAGAAAATAAATGGTAGATATCATACTATGTTAGAAAATGAATAGTAGATATAATACTATAGTAGAAAATGAATGGTAGGTATCACACTATAGTAGAAAATGAGTAGTAGATATAATACTATAATAGAAAATGAAGAGTAGTTATGATACTATAGTAGAAAATGAATAGTAGATATTATACTATAGTAGAAAATGAGTAGGAAAATATAGAAATCGATTACACCCCGTCACACCAGTAGGTCTAAAACTGACTGTATGTTGAAAGAAAAGAAACTAAAGCGTTTGTTTCAATTAATTTGCACAAGGGTGTAGGTACCTTAGTTATTTTCACTACAGAAGACCATATGCGTAAACAGATACCTTAGAAATGGGGAATTTTTCTCTAATTAAAAAATTGAAGTTTTGGTAAAATATTATCACTGATGGCTGGCGACTGACACATCTCACTGCGTGGGATTTATTCCTAATTTATTCATTCAAAAAAAAAAATAATTGTTATGAAAGGTTCTTGTTTCAAAATCAAAATATGTTTACACCTTAGTAAAAATCGCCAGGGATCTAAAATGCTGACAAAGATACATTCCCTGAAATGTTACAAAATTCAAGAAACATTGTACTTAATCCTAGTTTATGTATGTGGTTATCTATGAGAGAGTGTGTGAATGAACAAGTGAAAACAAAACAAAAACAAATTTTAAAACACGTTATTTTTCTTATGAAATTACGCCTACCATTCGGGCCGTAATTTACCCATGACTCCTTTAGAGTATAAATTAGGTATTTTATACCTGGGGTATATTAGAAATATATAAATATACCTGGATGTATATAATATACAGGATGAGTAGGAAGAAAATTAACACTGAAAATTAACTTATGACTTTTGTTAATTATATAAGAAGAAAGTATATTCTGATCTAAGGGGTCAAGCCTAGTTTATTAAAATGAAATAGGCTTGAATATGTTAGAGCAAGCATAGGCCCCCTTTTTCAAGCAGTGGGCTGCATGATTTCTGTCTCATCACAAGGCTGGTTGTTCGACTAAAAACATTCAAGGTAATTTTTCCTAGTAGGTACCTTGGTTATTTTCCCTACAGAAGATTATATGTGTAAGCACATACCTTACTAGTGGGTATTTCTTTTTACTTTAGCGAAAATATTTTTCTATAATTAAAAAATTGATGTTTGGGTAAAATATTATCACTGATGACTTGAGACATGTCACTGCGTGGGATTTATTTCTAATTTATTCATTTGAAAATAAATAAAAAATGTTTCATTTCTTCTACGAGGAAAATAACTATTATGAAAGATTCTTGTTTCAAAATCTAAATATGTTTATGCCTTAGTAAAAATTGCCAGTGGTCTAAAATGCTGACAAAATTATTTTCCTCGAAATGTTACAAAATTCAAGAAGCATTGTACTTAATCCTTGTTTATGTAGTGTGGTTTTGTATGATAGAGTCTGTGAGTGAACAAGTGAGAACAAAACAAAACCAAATTTTAAGAAACGTTATTTTTCTTATGAAATTGCGCCTACCATTCGGGCCGCAATTTACCTATGACTCCTTTAGAGTATAAGTTTGGTATTTTATACTTGGGGTATATTAGAAATATATAAATATACCTGGATGTATATAATATACAGGATGAGTAGGAAGAAAATTCCTACTGAAAATTAATGTATGTGAGAGTGTGTGAGTGAACAAGTAAGAACAAAACAAAACCAAATTTTAATAAACGTTATTTTTCTTATGAAATTGCGTGTTCCATACAGAAAAACCAAAACAAACCACATGCGTCCCGCGAGCCGCAGTTTGCCCATGACTGGTCTAGATATTTAGAAAACTTAATTTAGTCTGTCGTAGGGTCAATATTATGGTGTATACATCGCACAGTATAATCAATACACAGGGATCGGTCAACGTGCCTCACTTCCCAACACAATCGGACTACTTTAGGCAATCCAATTCCGGGAGACATCTCAGTGTAATTTACTAATCATCACCTTTTGTTATATACTAAATTTAGGTTTGTTTCGCACGGGGTCTTTGAAAATTGTTAACCATAACATTATATAACAAGGTATGTATATATTGCATACGCTGAAAGGAAAACATTGAGATGTTCTGGATGATGATGATGATAATGATGATGATGATGATGATGATGAGTAAGAGGATGATGATGATGATGATGATGATGATGAGCAAGAGGATGATGATGATGATGAGTAAGAGAATGATGATGATGATGATGATGATGATGATGATGATGATGATGATGATGATGATGATGATGATGATGATGATGAGGATGATGGAGTTGTTGGTGCAATGATGGTGGTGATGTTTAGGGTGGTAACGCTAGCTGGGAAAAGATAAAATAGAAGAATGCTGAGAAAAGGATTTTTTCAAATAATTTGACGAGTTTAAGAAGGTAGAGGAAGTGAAAGAGAGAAAATGGGATGGAAAAGAAAGAAAGCAAGCAAGCAAGAAAGAAAGAAAGAAAAAAAGATAGAAAGAAAGAAAGAAAGAAAAAAATAATAAAAATATCGAAAACTAAAGAGAAAAGGAAAAATGAAAATAGGAAAGAACTGAAAGCATAATACGGAAAAAGTGAAAATGAAAGAAAGGAAGATAGAAGGGTGCAGAATACAGAAAATAATAAAAAGAGGAAAAGAAAGAAAAAAAGAAAACAGATATGTATAATGTAATGAAATGCATATTGAAAGAAAGAAAGAAAGAAAGAAAGAAAGAAAGAAAGAAGAAAATAATAAAAAGAAAGAAAGGAAGAAAGAAAATAATTGACCAGAATATAGAAAAATAAAAATAAGTTGCAAAGAAAGAAAGAAAGAAACAAACAAACAAAAAGAGAAATATAGAAAAGAATAAAAAAGGAAGAAAGAATGTAATTGATCAGAATATAGAAAAATAAGAATAAGTTGCAAAGAAAGAAAGAAAGAACGAAATATAGAAAATAAAAAGGAAAGAAAGGAAGAAAGAATGTAATTGATCAGAATATAGAAAAATAAGAATAAGTTGCAAAGAAAGAAAGAAAGAAAGAACGAAATATAGAAAATAAAAAGGAAAGAAAGGAAGAAAGAATGTAATTGATCAGAATATAGAAAAATAAGAATAAGTTGCAAAGAAAGAAAGAAAGAAAGAACGAAATATAGAAACTAAAAAGGAAAGAAAGGAAGAAAGAATGTAATTGATCAGAATATAGAAAAATAAGAATAAGTTGCAAAGAAAGAAAGAAAGAAAGAAAGAACGAAATATAGAAAATAAAAAGGAAAGAAAGGAAGAAAGAATGTAATTGATCAGAATATAGAAAAATAAGAATAAGTTGCAAAGAAAGAAAGAAAGAAAGAACGAAATATAGAAAATAAAAAGGAAAGAAAGGAAGAAAGAATGTAATTGATCAGAATATAGAAAAATAAGAATAAGTTGCAAAGAAAAAAGAAAGAAAGAAAGAACGAAATATAGAAAATAAAAAGGAAAGAAAGAAAGAAAGAATGTAATTGATCAGAATATAGAAAAATAAGAATAAATTGCAAAGAAAGAAAGAAAGAAAGAACGAAATATAGAAAATAAAAAGGAAAGAAAGGAAGAAAGAAAGAATGTAATTGATCAGAATATAGAAAAATAAGAATAAGTTGCAAAGAAAGAAAGAAAGATAGAACGAAATATAGAAAATAAAAAGGAAAGAAAGAAAGAAAGAATGTAATTGATCAGAATATAGAAAAATAAGAATAAGTTGCTAAGAAAGAAAGAAAGAAAGAAATATAGAAAATAAAAAGGAAAGAAAGGAAGAAAGAATGTAATTGATCAGAATATAGAAAAATAAGAATAAGTTGCAAAGAAAGAAAGAAAGAAAGAAAGAACGAAATATAGAAAATAAAGAGGAAAGAAAGGAAGAAAGAATGTAATTGATCAGAATATAGAAAAATAAGAATAAGTTGCAAAGAAAGAAAGAAAGAACGAAATATAGAAAATAAAAAGGAAAGAAAGGAAGAAAGAATGTAATTGATCAGAATATAGAAAATAAGAATAAGTTGCAAAGAAAGAAAGAAAGATAGAACGAAATATAGAAAATAAAAAGGAAAGAAAGAAAGAAAGAATGTAATTGATCAGAATATAGAAAAATAAGAATAAGTTGCAAAGAAAGAAAGAAAGAAAGAACGAAATATAGAAAATAAAAAGGAAAGAAAGGAAGAAAGAATGTAATTGATCAGAATATAGAAAAATAAGAATAAGTTGCAAAGAAAGAAAGAAAGAAAGAACGAAATATAGAAAATAAAAAGGAAAGAAAGGAAGAAAGAATGTAATTGATCAGTATATAGAAAAATAAGAATAAGTTGCAAAGAAAGAAAGAAAGAAAGAAAGAAATATAGAAAATAAAAAGGAAAGAAAGGAAGAAAGAATGTAATTGATCAGAATATAGAAAAATAAGAATAAGTTGCAAAGAAAGAAAGAAAGAAAGAACGAAATATAGAAAATAAAAAGGAAAGAAAGGAAGAAAGAATGTAATTGATCAGAATATAGAAAAATAAGAATAAGTTGCAAAGAAAGAAAGAAAGAAAGAACGAAATATAGAAAATAAAAAGGAAAGAAAGGAAGAAAGAATGTAATTGATCAGAATATAGAAAAATAAGAATAAGTTGCAAAGAAAAAAGAAAGAAAGAAAGAACGAAATATAGAAAATAAAAAGGAAAGAAAGAAAGAAAGAATGTAATTGATCAGAATATAGAAAAATAAGAATAAATTGCAAAGAAAGAAAGAAAGAAAGAACGAAATATAGAAAATAAAAAGGAAAGAAAGGAAGAAAGAAAGAATGTAATTGATCAGAATATAGAAAAATAAGAATAAGTTGCAAAGAAAGAAAGAAAGATAGAACGAAATATAGAAAATAAAAAGGAAAGAAAGAAAGAAAGAATGTAATTGATCAGAATATAGAAAAATAAGAATAAGTTGCTAAGAAAGAAAGAAAGAAAGAAATATAGAAAATAAAAAGGAAAGAAAGGAAGAAAGAATGTAATTGATCAGAATATAGAAAAATAAGAATAAGTTGCAAAGAAAGAAAGAAAGAAAGAAAGAACGAAATATAGAAAATAAAAAGGAAAGAAAGGAAGAAAGAATGTAATTGATCAGAATATAGAAAAATAAGAATAAGTTGCAAAGAAAGAAAGAAAGAACGAAATATAGAAAATAAAAAGGAAAGAAAGGAAGAAAGAATGTAATTGATCAGAATATAGAAAATAAGAATAAGTTGCAAAGAAAGAAAGAAAGATAGAACGAAATATAGAAAATAAAAAAGAAAAGAAAGAAAGAAAGAATGTAATTGATCAGAATATAGAAAAATAAGAATAAGTTGCAAAGAAAGAAAGAAAGAAAGAACGAAATATAGAAAATAAAAAGGAAAGAAAGGAAGAAAGAATGTAATTGATCAGAATATAGAAAAATAAGAATAAGTTGCAAAGAAAGAAAGAAAGAAAGAACGAAATATAGAAAATAAAAAGGAAAGAAAGGAAGAAAGAATGTAATTGATCAGTATATAGAAAAATAAGAATAAGTTGCAAAGAAAGAAAGAAAGAAAGAAAGAAATATAGAAAATAAAAAGGAAAGAAAGGAAGAAAGAATGTAATTGATCAGAATATAGAAAATAAGAATAAGTTGCAAAGAAAGAAAGAAAGAAAGAACGAAATATAGAAAATAAAAAGGAAAGAAAGGAAGAAAGAATGTAATTGATCAGAATATAGAAAAATAAGAATAAGTTGCAAAGAAAGAAAGAAAGAAAGAACGAAATATAGAAAATAAAAAGGAAAGAAAGGAAGAAAGAATGTAATTGATCAGAATATAGAAAAATAAGAATAAGTTGCAAAGAAAGAAAGAAAGATAGAACGAAATATAGAAAATAAAAAGGAAAGAAAGAAAGAAAGAATGTAATTGATCAGAATATAGAAAATAAGAATAAGTTGCAAGAAAGAAAGAAAGAAAGAAAGAAGAAAAAGGAGCAAAATACAGAAAATAATGAAAAGAAAGAAAGAATTAAAATAGAGCAGAATGTAGAAAAATAATCAAAAAGAAAGAAGCGAAAAAAGAAAGAAGGTAAGAACACAGGGCGGAATATGGAAAAATAATTAAAAAAGTGGAAAAGAAAGAAAGAGATATGAAGTAAACAAAAGGAAAGAAAAAAGAAGAAGAAAAAGAAGGGGTGGAAAAGTAGAAAAAGAAGAAAACCAAAAACACAAAAAAAAACGAAGACGAACGAAAAAGAGAGAATACACAAACCATTGGCAATAAGATGCAAGGAACGAAGGGCGTAGAAGGTTAGGGGGACATAATCCACCAAATCAAGAAGGCAGGTGGGAGAGGGTTGTTGGCTTGCCGGCAGTATTGAGGGAGATATATGCGTCGCGGAAGGCACACTAGCGCCAACGCTGCCTAATTGCCATCTTAATCAGTTCCGGCTTCCTGTCTCCGTCAGGTGGTCCCACTGAGCTAAAGTAACCCGCAGAGAGATGCTTCCATATATAGAAACGTTGAATGCCAACAGCTCCTAGCACCTGCTTGTTCGTCCCACCCACCCATCCATCTCCCCGTCTAACTAGACTACCGAAATGTCTCGCCATCACGTCAGATTATAACTACGACTGAAATATTGTTATTATTATTATTATTATTTACTAAAGCTGGATGCGGTGATCGGACGACAGTTTTCTGAGATCTATTAAACTTCCTCAGTGCTTACACCAACTGCTTAAGCTAAACCTTTCGAAAACAGAAACTATAGTCTGGAATTGGAATGAAAACACTGATGGCACGTGTACTGAATCCATCATAAAAATTCAAGATGTAATAAATACTAAAACCTTCAAATTCTTCGGCGCATAAATCACTTATGACAAATTTAGTATAGGAGATAAGGAAATTGAACATAAAATAGACTGCGCCAGAGGTCGTTTCCTCTCAACACCGCAGATTTTCTCTTCTTATTCCTTAGAACCTCCCTTCCAATCTCCGAACCCACTGAGCTAATAGGGGAAGTGTATCGTTATAAAGATCTTACAAGTCTGGCAAGAACCATAATATGGAAATATTTCAGACCTCATCAGAAGTACGACAAGCAGGAACTGAGAACCCCAGTCTATTAATCTCTTCCTAGACTATGTCCTGCGCATTTACAAACAGATATCATGAGATTGGCACTGACCATTTAAGTATTCCATACCACAAAATCTTCTACCAAGTGTCTCAAGAAATGGGACTCAAGATAAACCTTTCCAAAACAGAATCTGTGATCTGGAATTTTAATGAAAGCAATGATGGCACCCACAATGAATCCATCATAAAAAATGCAGGATGTGGATTTAGTAAATACTAAACACTTCAAATAGGTCGGCGTATGAATCAATTATAACAAATTTAATATAGGAGAAAATGGAACTAAACATAGAATAGACTGCGCTAGAGGTACAAAAACAAAACATTAACCTGGAAACTCGAGTCTTTTTTTTAAAGTCTCTTGTGGATGTCATGAATGGGGCCAATTCAGAAATATCTAACTGTCATTTGTATACAACCACTTTCTCAGATCAATGTTTAAATTGGTTTCGAAGGACTGAAGCCCGGAGATGTGAAGCGATAGGATTCATCATGAAAGCATTCTATACCGCATCCCAAATTAATCTTCCAATAGAAGACAACGATCCTGTTTCCTCTCCCAAGTCCAATGTACAGATGATGAGGGGGGTCTATGCTGATGACATAGGTATTCATAATGGGGATAAGAATGATCTTGAGCAGAATAAGAACATCCTCTAGCAAGGATTCCTCCAAGAAATATGACTTTTAAATCTATTCCGTTCCAATCCCAAACGAATCTGCCAATAGAATACAACGATCTTGCTTCCCCCCTCCCAAAGCCAATGTACTCCTGATGAGGTGGTTGGCTAAGTTGATGATATAGGTTTCATAGCTGGGATAAGATTGATCTTGAATAAAACATTAACATACTCCACCAAGAAATAGGACTCAAGATAAACCTTTCCAAAAGAGAAACCATGGTCTGGAATTTTAATGAAAGCAATGACGGCACCCATCATGAATCCATCATAAAAAATGCAGGATGTGGAATTAGTAAATACTAAACACTTCGACTTTTGAACGACTGAAGCCCAGAGGTCATATCGAGGACCAACCTTCTTCTAATCTCTATCCTGGCGCTACAGAATCACAAAGAAAGAACAATAGCAAATAACAGAAACAATATGACTCGAGGACTTCCAACAGTAAAAACAACTAAAATAACACATGTAACTAATTCTGTGATATTGTCTATCAAATTCAATTTCTAGGTAAGTCCGCTGTGTACACTTTTCCAAGAAGTCGGATTTAAATGAAACCTTTTCAAAAACAGAAAGTATAATCTGGAATTAGAATGGAGGCAGTGATGGCACCCACCATGAATCCATCATAAAAAATGCAGGATGTGGAATTAGTAAATACTAAACACTTCAAATACGTCGGCGAATCAGTTATAATAAATTTAATATAGGAGAAAATGGAACTAAACATAGAATAGACTGCGCTAGAGATACAAAGACAAAACATTAACCTGGAAACTCGACACTTGTTCTTAAATAGCCTCGTCAGATCGAGACTTTTATATGGATGTCATGCATGGTGCCCAACCAGTTCGGGATAAGAATGATCTTGAACAGAAAATCAACATCCTCTACTAATGGTTCCAATAAATATGACTTTTTTTAATCGATTTCACCCCAATCTCAAGCGAATCTGCCAATAGAACACAACGATCATGCTTCTCCCTCCTAAGGTTTTCACAGCCGGGATAAAAATGATCTTGAATAAAAAAAAAAAAAATCAACATACTCTACCAAGAAATGGGACTCAAGATAAACTTTTCCAAAACAGAAACTATGGTCTGGAATTTTAATGAAAGCAATGATGGCACCCACCATGAATTCATCATAAAAATTCAAGATGTAGTAAATGTTGACCATGTTCACCATAGTCTACGAATATAGAATACAGCGGAGTACGTAATCTGTTCAATGAAACAACGTTAAAGATTAACACTCACGAGTCAGACACTCTACTGATTCTGACTATATCGCCAATACCACCAGCAGCTGTTCCGTAATTCTTCAGTCTTCGATATCAAATGCTGGCAGTGAATATTCCGGAAAAAACATGGCTGCCCTTATACACGTCGAATTGAATATTTTGAGCCTTCCGATAGACCTAACTTCTATTGGTGAACTATAAAATGAGTCAGCTCATTTTGGATGGCTCACTAGTATACAAAGGTACCCAAAAACTCCAACAGTAAATACTAAACACTTCAGATTATTCGACGCCTGAATCAGTTATAACAAATTTAGAATAGGACATTAGGAAATTGAACATAGAATAGGCTGCTCTAGAGGTCGTTTCCCCCAACACTGCAGATTGCTGCAAAATCAAAGTTACAACATGAAAACTCTAGTCATATTCTTAAATAGCCTCGACAGATCGTGACATTGCTATGGATGTCATTCATGGGGCCAAACCTCT
The DNA here is from genome assembly GCA_964036315.1 of Acanthosepion esculentum. Classification (NCBI taxonomy): domain Eukaryota; kingdom Metazoa; phylum Mollusca; class Cephalopoda; order Sepiida; family Sepiidae; genus Acanthosepion; species Acanthosepion esculentum. The sequence continues at coordinate 51,483,700 of OZ038516.1, read as the reverse complement.
TCAGGAATATCTAAACTGTCAGTTCTATACAACTGATTTCTTAGATCAATGGTTAAAAGTGGATTTCAGCGAGAGAAGCTGGTCTTGGCGAAGATTTTTTTAAGCATTTCACCCCAAGCAAGTCGGGAGTTCCACTAGCCCGCAAGGAGTTACAGAGGGTAGAGAACAAGGGTAAAGAGGCGTTTTTAGGGAGAAGATACAAAGAGCGGTGAACAAGATCAAGATATCAGATGTCGATTGACATTACACTTTTCAGGGAAGCAAGAGGAAGAGAATTCCACAGACGGGAAGTGCGAGAAAAGAAGACGTTTGAGTAGAAGAGATAGTTACATTTAACTGTTTTGACCGTGAAAGGGTGGGGCCGAGATGCCAGCCTGGTAGCTCGCTTAAATTCATGCAGTCTGGGAACAGCGAAAGTCGTTTCGTCGAAACAGTTGCAGTGAAAATACTTGTAGAAAAGACAGAGGGAAGCCACAACACGTCTGTGAGAAAGCGACTCTAGAGTAGATGCCAGATCAGGACCTATAACATTGCATATACGTTTCTTCGAAACTCGTGAACTGGCGCTACATAATCACAAAGAACTGTACCAAATAACAGAAATGGAATCATTTGAGGAATTTATTAGCAGCATGAGTTAAAATGGATATTACCTGTAACTCGAAGAGAAAATAATAACATAATCAAGATGTTGATACTCCACACTACTTCAAACAAAAGGTTAGGAAGGAAACCCTCGTCAATACTGGAAAGAGCGATAACATCTACTGAACTTGGGAAACCTATTTTCATGAAAAATTGTATTAAGAAAAACATTTCAACCGACAACTGTACTGACTGCCAGAGCAATGAATACCAAATGTTTTCTCATAAGAAAACAGAATATATCAACTAAATCGTTATAAATTGGGGGAACATATACTACACTTTGATCCCAACCCGTGCCCAGACAGTAAAGAAAACCGCAACTCGAATAGCACTGGCTGCTCGGGCGATGAATGGCGAATGTTTCCTTATAAGGAAACTGATAATATTAACATTAACATTACCAGCATTGTCATGGATTGAATATAAATATAAGTAACCATTCAATGAAAAGGCTTATATTACCATTACCACTATACAGAGTGGTCTGGAAGTCTTGTCATCCCCTACCAAAAATAATGAGAACAATAGAAGAACAATACCAAGTACGTGTACTGGATTCAGTTTATTCACTTTCATTGATGCTGTCACACATCGAGAAGGCCTGTATGAACACCATCATTTTCGTAGCAGCCATCTAAAATAGAAAATTATATCATTTAGGGGGTGACAAGACTTTCCGACCACGTTGTAGATCGAAAGAACAGATACTACACTTTGATCCCAACCCGATTACCAGAGAGTCAAGAAAACCGAAACTCGAATAGCACTGGTTGCAATATTTATTTGTATAATATATACAAAATGTAGCACAAGGCCAAAATGGGGAAAGGAGAAAGGACGGTTTTCTTCTGTCTTAACATTAAACTTAGCTAACCACAATCACTGACCCAAACGAATCACAATATTCCTTACACCAAAACAACACATTCTTAATTATCAATCTTACAAGATCCATAATGCGTCAGTGAAGTCTTAACTAGTCACCATATGTAAAATTCTTGTCGGCGGGGGGAGTAACAACTATTTAATATCTGAACCCCAATGTGTGTTTACAATATAAATTAAAAAAAACTATTTACAAGAAACAAAATAAAATTGTGTTAGTAATACGCCCCTCCACCGCAATCCTTAATTATGGCAGAAACAGCAGTTAACTGGACGAAATCTCTATCTATAAAAGGCAGGATGTGTGTGTGTCTGTCTGTCTCTGTGTGTGTGTGTGTGTGTGTGTGTGTGTGTGTGTGTGTGTGTGTGTGTGTGTGTGTGTTTGTGTGTGTGTGTGTAACGAATGCACGGCCGCAATTTTTGACGGATTTCCACCAAAATTTACAGGCACATGCTTCAAGTTAGCAAAGAGGCCCAGACCCATTTTGCATTTCCCAACTCCCATCTATAGTGGAAATAATCGATTTTTTTCATGCTTCTATGGCAGTTTTCATGTAGTCTCGGCCATTTTCTACTGGCCAGAGTGAGAGCCTATAGCTAGCTGCCACGAATAGGCAGGAAGATTCTATTGGCCAGCGTGAGAGCCAACAGCTGACTGACACGAATGTTAACTAGCATGCTAGCATACCAAAAAATCGATAGCTGTATTCGTCACAAATGGGAAAAATTTTAATCTGTATGGCACTTTACTCCAATTGGCTCATTCGCTTACTTAAACTCAACGTTGATTCTGATTCCACAGAACTGGGTTGGGTGTGAAAAAGTATTTGTTGTTAACATTTTTTTTTTCATTCGTTTTTTCCAGTTACGAGTGCTTTTTTAAAGCTGATCGTTTTGTGTTCATTTTGTCTAGTTCTTTTTTCGTAACAGATTTAATGTTTAGTATAGAGCTTAAAAAAATCGCAGTGTGAGATAGGCAAGAAGTAAGGCATGTAGCAACATCAGCACGGCAAAGGGCACTCCTTTAAAGGCAAGGAAGGGCAAAAATATTTTAAGTCAAGTGATAGCGATTGCTGTATGAGTCGTACGATTTTTGAATCAAGCACGGACAAGGCCGGGCCGTGCTGCTAGTCAATACATAAAACAGACATTCATCCCAAGCACTCAGTCAAACACACATTGATTCAGACACAACAACAAATACGAAAATCACAGCCGAAATGAAAGGCGCCCCGCATCCACCAGAGAACAGACATCTCTGCTTACCTAAACGCGGGTGGGTAGGGAAATTAAACTAAAGAAAATAGGGACAGAAATAAAAGGGGCCAATGAGCATGCATCCCTAGCTAAGTTAACTTGAAAGAAGAAACTAAGAACAAAACGTAACCCTAAATTAGCCTAAATTTGGGTGGGGTTAACCAATGTGAATATTACTGGCTGCTCGGTCAATGAACGCCAAATGTTTCCTTATAAGGAAACTGAGACTATTAACATTAACATTACTATCAGTGTTATGGAATGAACATAAATATATGCAGCCATTCCATTGTATGGAAGAAATGTTTCTCTTCTCCTTCTACCAGAAAAGTCCGAAAATGGCTTTTTGCTGCATCGGCTCAAACCTTGCTTCGCAGCCGTGATAGAATTCAAAATAGTTTTTAAAAAAAGAAGATATAATCGCCACTCTTTCTTCCACAGATGCAAGCGTCGCAAGCCAGCCGCTACCCACTGCTATTTCCATGGTAGACTTTCAGATAAGCTCCAATCTTCCGTTCCATCAGTTTAGACATTTACAGCTAGTCCACGCCAGGCCATTTCCACGGACACGAATCACCCTCATTTCCGCAGCATTCCAAATGTAAAAAGAAGTTTCAACACAGACGGCATTTTCCTTCATATATATATATATATATATATATATATATATATATATATATATATATATATATATATATATATATATATATATATCACACTGATGAGCTGTGATACAGCGAAACAGTCTGTCTGTGGATGACAATATATATGCTCCTGAAAATTTATTTCGGTTGAGCTCTCTGGGGAGGATGTGTGGGTTTGTAAACAGTGACTATTACGGCTAATAATGCAAGACTCTTCGGTAAATCGAATCGAGTTCTCTCAGTCACTGTGTGTTTATCTAAATATAAATACGCTTAAATTCACCTTCTTCTCTGCCGTGCGCCAACGGCTTCAGGGTAAAATTTCCGACTGACGCGAATTCAGCCGGTTTTCGATTCTAGCCAGAGGCAACCGGACGTCTAGCCACACTGATGAGCTGTGATACAGCGAAACAGTCTGTCTGTGGATGACAATATATATATATATATATATATATATATATATATATATATATATATATATATATATATATATATGCCCTGCTACTTTGTAAATAACACCCGCGTGAAAGCTTTCCCGAACACTATTATCTTAACTTCTTTAGGTCTGTTTTGGAAACGTTAAAATTTACAACCCAGTTCTTGCCCCAGTTGAAAATTTATTGGAGGTCCTTTTCGAGAGCTACATAACATCAGCCCCTGGATAAAATCCAAATAATAATCAGCAATAATACTAGTCCTGATCTGGGTGCTCGGCTTCCGTCATTTTGCCACCGCCGTAAGGTTGCTTCCCTGTGTCTTTTCTATAAATAAATTCAAGTGCTACTATAGTATGATATCTACAGAGGCATTCTAGACCTAACATAAATAACGATGCACACATTATTGCTGGAAAAGGTTCAGGAAAAAACGATGACCCGTTTACTGTTTTTTTACATAACATCAAATCAGTTTACAAACATTAAAATCACAATTTGATCTTTTTGATTTTTTATATAAAAATTGTTAATGATTTTAATACATAACCAGTAGACTGTCTTTAACCTTACCCCGAGCTATAAGCACTAGCCCTAAGCACTAGCACTAACCATAAAACCAACCCTAACCGTAACATATTTCGTACTTCCAACAGTTGGTAGATATCATACTATAGTAAAAAATGAATAGTAAATATTATACCATAGTAGAAAATGAATGGTAGATATCATACTATAGTAGAAAATAAATAGTAGATATAATACTATACTAGAAAATAAATAGTAGATATCATACTATACTAGAAAATAAATAGTAGATATAATACTATAGTAGAAAAACGAATAGTAGATATTATACTATATTAGAAAAGGAATAGTAGATATCATACCATTGTATAAAATAAATAGTAGATATCATACTATAGTATAAAATGAATAGTAGATATAATACTATAATAGAAAATGAATAGTAGATATCATACTATACTAGAAAATAAATAGTAGATATAATACTATAGTAGAAAACAAATAGTAGATATTATACTATAGTAGAAAATGAATAGTAGATATCATACCATAGTAGAAAATGAATAGTAGATATCATACAATAGTAGAAAATGAAGAGTAGATATTATACTATAGTAGAAAATGAATGGTAGGTATCATACTATAGTAGAAAACGAGTAGTAGATATAATACTATAATAGAAAATGAATAGTAGATATCATACTATAGTAGAAAACGAATAGTAACTATTATACTATAGTAGAAAATGAATAGTAGATATCATACCATAGTAGAAAATGAATGGTAGATATCATACTATATTAGGAAATGAATAGTAGATATAATAGAAAATGAATGGTAGATATCATACCATAGTAGAAAATAAATAGTAGATATAATACTATAGTAGAAAATGAATGGTAGGTATCATACTATAGTAGAAAATGAATGGTAGGTATCATATCATAGTAGAAAATGGATAGTAAATATTATACTATAATAGAACATTCATAGTAGATATCATTCTATGGTAGAACCTACTTTTATCGTAATTGTTCGTATGAGCTCTTCACTATGGTAGCAAGGCATATTGAATTTAAGCGCAGTGCTAGACTGACGTCGAGATCTCATCAATTCACAGTTGATCTCGCTAGATATAACCGTAAATTCTATGCTAACAGTTTCTTTATTCGGATTTTCTGACTCCACGCTTTCAAGCCAATTTCAATCTACAAAAATTTAAACGCAATGTCAATCGCTATCTACCTGTCCTCCTGATTACTCTTTCCTCTTCCCGCTATTAATGTTTCTGGTCCTAATTCTCCCACACCTTGTAATCTTTTGTGTTTTCGTGGCTTTACTGCCTTACACGGAGTGATACCGATTAAAAAAAAAGTTACCAGTGTCGAACTTACCGGACTTGCTACTAAGACCGGAGAAAGTAGTCGTGTCATTAGCATAAATACCTATTTGGGAACTGATGACATCGGAGAGGTCGTTGATGAAGATAAGTAACAACGTAGGTCCTGATAGATCTCTGGGAGCTCCCTGCATTAATGTAAAATGAACTAAAAGTGTGTTTTTCAACACGATCTTCATTAAAATATTTCTTAGGAACGATTGAATGAAGTCAAATATTCGTCCAGAGACACCGTAGCCCTCGAACTTGTTGAAAAGGCCTGCATTCCAAACACTGCTGAACACCTTTGAGATATCTAGAGCCAGCAGCCCGAGCTTCGCTGTTTTCATCTAAAGTTTGAATTCAATAACACATCGCCGGTAGACTTGGAGATGCGAAAGCCATATTGTTTATCCGAAAAGAGGCCGTGTGAAGTGAGATGCGTAACCAATTCGCCGTAAAAAGAGTTAAGACATTAATAGGGCCATAATTCGAAGGGTCAGAAGGTTCCCCAAGGTTCTTAATTCACTTCATGCTACCTCCATTCCATCATATCACACTTCATCAGGTAACCCCGAGTGGCCCTCGAACCTTGCATTGGTTTGAGAGCCAATAAAATATATCTCCAAACTCGAGTGTATTTGAAATTTCATGCGATTAGCCAGACTCTCTTAAAGTGTCCTCTAGCAAGATCTTGGTACTTTTCGGTTTATATTTTATACTTTGCTTTCATATAGATCACTGACACAGCCACTCAATTTCGAGGATGACAGTCTGCTAGGGCAACCAGCTAATCCCATTGCAGACGCCTACTCAGGCACATTTGTGTTTGTTCAACACCCACAGAGCCTATTTGCGGTTTATACTGCAACAATTCTGAGCAGACCCTAGGGAGAGAGCGTGTTATCTAGCATGATCAACGATCTGAACAAGGCCAGCTCACTCAAACCCTCGGTCACAATGACTTGCGACTTCGTGCTAGCACAACCAGCGAGGCTCCCAAGGGTTCCGAATAACCCAATTTCACTCACAAGGTGTGGGTCAACTCGTGATATGCTTTTCAGGCACTTTCCAAAGGTGCCACACGCCGAGTTAGTCTTCTCTAGATCGATAACATCAAGATAGTCACCTTCCTGACAAATTGGCCATGATGAGGTACGAACCCAGGTCTCGTGGTCAGAAAGCGAACGTTCTAAACTCTCGGCCATATAGATAGCAGAGTTATAATCAAAGTACTTTTTTTGTACAGAAATAAATCGTAATACACCGAGTGAAAAATATTCAGTAGAATAAATATAACTTAAAGCATAAAAATATGGCTATAATGCTTAAAATAACAAAAATTTATATTTCTATAATGTCACCAAAAGAGACCAATACATAGAGGTCAGCAATATATAGTTGTTGTTATGGTGAGAATAGAAATTTATGAGATCATTTTTATTAGTTGATTCATGATGGACAATTAGTTTTAGGCTATTGTCACTGCGGTGGAACATGATATCTAGGAAAGGTCAAATATTTTTTGTTTCTATTTCATAAGTAAAATACAACATATGTTCCATTTTGTTTAGTTTATGAACAAGGTCAGTTGAAGTATTTTTAGGGGATATATTAATAGAGGGTCATTGATATATCGGAATTATATTGACTTTAAGATAAAATATATTGTAAAGAACCAGATTCAAGAAATTATAAGAAAATGCATGCCAAAACCCCGCTTAGTGGCGACCTCATTGGTAATCTAAATTTATGCACACCATCTAACTCTGATATTGAGCAACTTTACGCATACCATACGTTAAAACTATATTTGAATATATATTTAAGAGTCTCCATTCTGAAAAAATAAATAAAATAAAATAAACACACATACACGTCAGACCACGACTACGTCACAACACTCTTTACACACGTGTCTATACTTCCTGTTTTATCTACGAAACTCACCGTTTGTCTATACCTATCCTGATGATGACTTCAGAATGTCGAAAGGTTGGATCATATTTCTTCCGAAATGAACTTTGGACAACTTCTGATGGAATTTCCTCCCCATCCGAGAAGGATTCTTCGTAATTTTGAAAAGTCGATCAATAAAGTTAATCAACACAAAATATATGTTGTCTTTAATAACCTTAACCTTAAAGAACCTTTGCCCGTCCTGGGTATGACAATAAACTACATCCACGTCCTGGGTAAGACGATAAACTACGCCCAGGAGGTTTTGAGCAACGTGGAACCACCACTTAATTGATGGTGTTCCTAGGTCCACCTTGACCCGGGGTGGTAGCACTTGTTAGGGTCCCAGCTATGGGCAAATAGTTAACAGCCAAAATTGTGTAAAAATAGGTTTTAATACCAGAAATACTTCGTAATAAAAAAAAAATTATTACCGGCAATAATTTTTGAAGGAAAAATTATTATCAGCAATACTTTAAAAAAAATACCAGCAATACAAACAGTTGTACATTCTTTGAAAAAAAATAAGATCAGCTATAGATTTCTTCAAGGAAAAATATTCCCAGAAATAGATTTTAGAAGAAAGACGTTACCAGCAGTAAAAGTTTTGTCGGCATTAAATAACCCATTGAGGTGTTGATATGCCATAAAACAAAACAAACCAATGGAATCCATTCAAAAAATTATGTCGGCATTAAATAACCCATTGAGGTTGATATGCCGTAAAACAAAACAAACCAATGGAATCTATTCTAAAATTCTTGTCGACATTTAAGTTTAATTTAAAGTTTAGATTTTAGGTTCGAAACATGGTAATTTCTGTGTCGCGATGAATATATATATATATATATATATATATATATATATATATATATATATATATATATATATATATATATATATATATGCAATGATGATATATATAAATGCAATGATGATATATATAAAATAAATGCAAACGCGATGAATATATATATATATATATATATATTCGACCTTGCCAACCGAACGATCATCTGTGGGCGAATCGGTTAAAAGGCACGGTTGCGTATAGGATACAGGTTCGAATCCTGTCGGAGTATGAATATTTTCTATGAAAATGTCTCGGACATTCAGGCCGGTAAATGTTGTTCAATACTGTTTATTATAAAACAGAGCATTTACTTAAAATAATTGTCGGACTTTGTCCATTTTATAACGTGTGAAGTCATTTGTTTACATTTGATACGCCATGAGCAGATATGAAATGTACGTGAAAGATTCATGGAAGATTGAAGTTTATAATCAGTAAATTCGACCTTGCCAACCGTTCGATCCTTTTTGGCTGATTCGGTTAAGGCACGTCAGGCTATATGACGGTTCCGTATAGGATACAGGTTCTAATACTGTCGGAGGACGAATATTTTCTATGAAAATTTCTCGGACATTCATGCCGGTAAATGTCATTTAATACTGTTTATTATAAACAGAGCCTTTACTTAAATATTTATATCTACAAAAAGAATCTTAAACATAAAAATGTCTTAATATATATATATAGAGAGAGAGATATGTGTGTGTGTGTGTGAGTGTGTGTGCTCGCTCGCGCGCATGTGCATAAAGGAAGTTGTATAAATAGCAACGAAGCCACAATAGAAACGTGTATGGGGGACAGAAAGAAAGAACATTGGAGGGAGAAAGACTAAACGCTGTGAAAGAGAAGGTGAGATTTGCAACTGTTTATCAATCGTCAGCCTCTTGATTACGCTTTGTGTCTATTGAGACGTTGGCGGCGGTGGTGGGGAGCGGGTATTATCTGCCATCGCACAGGATCAGCTATGCCAATCATTTTGCAATCGAAGACAGCTTGAGTCCCTAGTAAAACGTTTGCAGATTATCCTCCTTAATCCAGCTAAAGCAAACGACAGCTCTCTGGCATAAAATTGTACGCGGATTATCCAGTTTTATTGAACCAAGCATCGAATTACCGCCATTATGGTTCTCCCTCCCTCCCCCTCTCTCTCTCTTACTTCTCTCCCCCCCCCCCTCTCTCTCTCTCTTACTTATCTCTTCCCCCTCTCTCTTTGTCTCTCTCTTTCTCTCTCTCTATATATAGTGTGTGTGAGAGAGAGAGAAAGAGAGAGAAAAGGATAAAGAGAGACACACACATGAATACCCAGTAGTTGACAAAATTTGAATAAAGTGCGTGAACTGAATATGGCAAATGATATTACTAAGCACCCTTCTGATTCGTATCCCTTAAGGGCCAGTATATAATTTTTTTAAGCCATCTGCCTTCAGTTGATAAACGAACATTGTTGTCCACAGCTTCCTATTTTATTCTGTGAAATGCCATAAATTCTTGGGAAATAAATTTTAGGTGTTATCTCTTGCATTCTCCTCGGACGCCATGTCAGTTAGAGTCAAGAAAATGGAGTGTATATTTCCGTACACAGGGCCATCCCCACTCCATAAAAATGGGCCACCTGTTTTCTCTGTTATGTTTAACTTTTCTTGATCCACGTGCAAATCAAACCTGTAGCTACCATTTTAACTCCCGTGTAAACTGAACCTACGCCAACCTATTTTACCCTTCGTTAACTTTTTGACCCGGGTGCAAAGCACAACTTCGCCCGCCTTTTTGACATTCATGCAACCAAGCCTATATCTACCTTTCTGACTCTCGTTAAAACCAAACCAGTCTGCTATTTTCACTCTCGTGCAAGCCAAACCTTTAGTTTTTAACATACACGAAAGCCAAACTTCGATATCTTTTGACTCTCGGGCAAGCCAAACCTTTGTCTAGCTTTTTAACATACACGAAAGCCAAACTTCGATACCTTTTGACTCTCGGGTAAGCCAAACCTTTGTCTTTCTTTTTAACATACACGAAAGCAAAACTTCAAAAACCTTTTGACTCTCGGGCAAGCCAAACCTTTGTCTAGCTTTTTAACATACACGAAAGCAAAACTTCGATAACTTTTGACTTTCGTGCAAGGCAAAACTTTGTCTAGCTTTTTAACATACACGAAAGCCAAACTTCGATACCTTTTGACTCTCGTGCAAGCCAAACGTCGATACTGTTGTGGTAAACCCTCCTACAGAAGAATGATCTCTTCCTCCTCTGAAAAATACTAACTGCGAGACTTCCTAGCAGAGTCGTAGGGCAGCGGAGGATCTGTGTGAACTATCGTTCGGACCTACACCTATCTGCTTATTACTAACACTCTTGCTTTGTATATATCTGTTATTTCAATACACTTGTTCAACCTACCTTTGTTTTCCGCGTCTTTCTTTCTGGCCCCTGAACAAGCCACAAGAGACACTTCTAACTTATAAACGTGTAAACCACATCTACGTCTATTTATCTATCGCACGACGTCATTCAACATTAAATAAGGCGGTAAATGTGCATATGACTTTCAGCTAAGCAAACTAAATCTTTTTCAAGGATTGGGATTCAGAATATAGTATATCCTACAGAGTTGAACCCTATGGTTAGCTAATTGTACAATTCGAGTCTAATAGATCTCGGGGAGGGAGAGATAGATACTTATCTTTCCCAAACGCAAATAGTACAGAATAGACGAGGATGGAATTTGAACCCGTTTCAATGATCCTGCTTCTGATCATGGTAATCAATAAACACTCCTTCCGCCCACAGAAAACTCACTACGGCGCATTGATACTCGATGGTGCAATCGCTGAGTGGAACGTCCATACGTCTGACCTCATTGCTCCCTACCACTCGACTAGACGTTGGAATGCTCCGTGTTGCTAGCTATCCGTCATCACATGCGCCCGCGTGGTGTTTTCCTGGTGTTTTTACAACGTAAATTGAAAATTGCCTTCACAAAAAAAAACAATAATTATTCATAGAATCCAAAATGTATATAGGCTTTAATTAACTCACAAAGGGTTGATATGTTGACCATGTTCACCATAGTCTATGAATATAGAATCCAGCGCAGTACGTAATCTGTTCAATGAAACAACGTTAAAGATTAACACTCACGAGTCAGACACTCTACTGAATCGGACTATATCGCCAATACCACCAGCAGCTGTTCCGTAATTCTTCAGTCTTCGATATCAAAGGCTGGCAGTGAATATTCCGGAAAAAACATGGCCGCCTTTATACACGTCCCATTGAATATTTTGAGCCTTCTCGTTGGTTAAACTTCTATTGGTGAACTATAAAATGAGTCAGCTCATTTTGGATGGCTCACTAGTATAACAAGGTACTCAAAAACTCCAACACGATAAACCGTAAAATAATCAATCAATATTCTTTCTACATGCAGCTTTACGGTGTTTTTAACAACAGTGACGCGTGACGGGCTTTTTTTTTTCTAATAAATCGTTTATGAACACGTTTCAGCTGCTGGACGTATAAATGTGCTTTTAGTGTTTCATTGCGTATTCAGTCCTGGGTATGACGATAAACTACATCCAGCCGCAAGGCCTCTGATTTTCAGATGCGTGGAACCACCTCCTCATTGTTGATGTTCCCAAGTCCACCCTGGCCCGGGGCGGTAGCAATACCTTTTTTTGGAAAAACATTACCAGCAATAAAAATCTTGTCGGTATTAAATAACCCATTGAGGTTGATATGCCGTAAAACAAAACCAATAAAACAAACAAAACCAAATCATCTGTCTCGTAAGACAAAAGCGAGTCATATTCAAGAATTTTTTAAAATAAATGAATATATATATATAATAATAACTTTTTAAATAACTGAATATATATATATATATATATATATGTGTGTGTGTGTGTGTGTGTGTGTGTGTGTGTGTGTGTGTGTGTGTGCAAATTATTTCCAGATAGAGTGCATCTGTAACGGAAGAAAATGAATAAAAAGACAAGAGGCGTTTCGCCCTCTGATGGTCTTTATCAAGGCAGATGTAAGGATTTATTTTGCTGCACGTGTTTATATACAAGAGCAAGGATGTCATTGGTTTATCAAGTCTTTTAAATTTGAGAACGCTTATGAATATTCATAAAAGTGTCAAAATTCAAAGAATACATTTACTATTCATACAAATGTACTGTAAAGATCTTGTCGGCATTAAATAACCCATTGAGTTTGATATGTCGTAAAACAAAACAAAGAAAACTAAATCATCAAAGTCTCGTAAGACAAAAGTAAGCAAGATTATTCAATAATTTTTTTTTTAATAACTGAATATTGTTTAAATTGCAATCACATTATTATGGCTTGGGGTGAATGTATTTGTTGTACATCTTCAAAAACATGAGTCAATGGATTTAACCGTTTCCTTTTGATTTTTTTAAAACATAGTTGTGGTCGTGTATGTTGGCTTGGGAAAGGAGTAATTCTTTCAGGAAATATGAGATAGGGATGAAAACGGGGCGTAGATTTATATTTTCATAAGATACGATAGCGGCACTCTCGCGAATTTTCCTTCTGGGTAAATTACTTTCTCTTTTGATACGTGTGATATTTATATACCAGAGCAAGGATTTCAATGGTTTATCAAGTCTTTTAAATTTGAGGACGTTTATAAATATTTATCAGTAGGTTGAAAGGTCAGTCAAAACATGTGGAGGACAAACAGTGTCATAATTCAAAGTCTGGTTATATCTTACCAAGAATACATTTTCTATTCATACACATGTACTGTAAAAATCTTGTCGCCATTAAATAATTTACTGTGGTTGATATGCCTTAAAACAAAACAAACGAAACCAAACTAAATGCATACATTATTATATGATAATTCAAGACGGTAGACGAAATAGAATTCTTTTTTTTAATAAACGGAGCGTCTACTCAAAAATGGGTAACCAGTAAAAGTAACTTTTAAAGTGATAAACGTTTTAAGAACTTCAAATAAATATTACATCGACGATCCCACACACTCACAACACCCCTTCTCTTCCATGGAGCTCAGATTTTGGTGTAGACCGTGGATGTTCATCTTTCTCTGTCCAATTGCATTGAACACTGTAACACATATTTCATCGCATGATATTATTTTACAATGATATTCACTGTGTACAAGGCCCAAGAGCCATTTGAAACAGAGGGATACAGAGAATGAGGCTCCACTCCAAGTAAGGTGATTATGCCACCAACGCAACAGCCAAATTCCAGCGTCCTGGGTAAGACGATAAACTACATCCGCGACCTGGGTAAAACGATAAAATACATCAGCATCCTGGGCAAGACGATAAACTATATCCGCGTCCGGGGTAAGACGATAAACAACATCCTCATCCTGGGTAAGACGATAAACAACGTCCGTGTCCAGGGTGAGACGATAAACTACATCCGCGTCTTGGGTCAGATGATAAACTACTTCCGCCGGCTGGGTAAGACGATAAACTACATCTGCGTCCTGGGTAAGACGATAAACTACATCCGCGTCCTGGGTAAGACGATAAAGTACATCCGCGTCCTGGGTAAGACGATAAACTACATCTGCGTCCTGAGTACGACGATAAATTATATCCGCGTCCTTGGTAAGACGATAAACTACATCCGTATTCTGGGTATGAGTATAAACTACATTCGACTGCAAGGCCTCTGATCAGAAGGCTTTGAGGAGGGCGGAACTACCTCTTAATTTATGGTGTTCCCGACCCGGGGTGGTAGCAACTGTCAGGGTCCCAGCTATGCGCAAATAGTTATCCCCCCCAAAGGGTCAAAACACTATGAAAGTGTAAAAATACATCTTTGTAAAAAGATCTTACCAGCAATAAATTTTTGAAGGAAAATGTTATAAACCAGCAATGCATATTTGAACAAAAATATTACCAGCAACAAAAATCTTATCGGCATTAAATAACCCATAGAGGTGTTGATATGCCGTATAACAAAGCAAACCAAACCGATTTCCATTTTATTTTCT
>OZ038516.1:51436607-51464107 GCA_964036315.1 Acanthosepion esculentum | reverse complement strand
CACTCCTGAGGGTCTTTTCAATAGGTTTTAAGAAACCAGTTCCATGAAAAGAAAAGCATCCCCAGAACATTATACTGAACAGATGCTTGACAGTACCTAGTGCTGAATTCAAAGAGCTTTCAAAGCTTCTTCTTCGGATTTTAGATCGCTTATCCTTTGAATTTAGCTCAACTTTCGTTTCATCGGAGAAGAGAACATTTAGTAAAAAAGATGAGGTGAGTCACTTTTATCGAACAGCACTGTGTATATATATATATATATATATATATATATATATATATATATATATAATGAAGAGGTTATAATGGTTCCAACGAGAGAAAAGTGTATATATTAAAAAGAAGAGAGGTACCGCAAACTTTTTTGGTTGTAATGTGGGTTTTTAAAAAAATATTATTCTTTATTTTTCATAGTTTTACATAGTTTTACAACACGTGTTTCTGGTCTCACGACCGTCTTCAGGTAAAGGGTGGAGATTTCCACATATTATTAAAAATAATTATTAAAAGAAGCAGATAAAGGCAACGCCATAGGGATCATGGACAGAACATACTATAAAACAAAAATTCTAGAAACACTAGATGATAGGAATAACTACAAATTAATTGACACTAACATAGACAAAAACATTATATCAAAAATTACAAAACTCTGCACAACACATAATTAAATATTATCAAAAAAAGAGAAGGATTTCCTAATAAACTTTATCCCTAAAACAAGCAATTTCTACGGACTACCTAAAATTCACAAATCACGTGAAATAAAAGCAGCTATAGAGACACAAAAATCTGAATACATTAGCATCCCAAACCCCAGTGACCTTACATTCAGACCAATAGTAGCAGGACCAGCGTGTCCAACTAGTAAACTCAGTAACCTGATAGACATAATATTGCAAGCATATACGAAACAAATTAAAAGTCATATCAGAGACGATATACATTTCCTTAGCTACATACCACAAAAGGTGGATCCGGGAACTCTTATGGCAACTTTTGATATTAGTAGCCTATACAGCAACATACCCCATGAACTAGGAAAGAAAGCAATCTCATTCTGGATTGAAAAACATCCAGAAACACTACATCCGAGATTCACTAAAGAGTTCATTATCAATAGTATAGACCTAATTTTAAACAATAACACCTTTGAATTTGACAATAAAAATTATATCCAAACCCTGGGTACAGCAATGGGAACAAAAATGGCTCCAACATATGCCACCCTAACATTAGCTTACCTAGAAGAAAACCTCTATGAACAGATAGAACAAATATATGGGGCAAATATAAAAGCCCAGTTCACTAAATCTTGGAAAAGATACTTAGATGATTGCTTCATCTTTTGGAAATCCTCGTGGGGCGACATTAACCAATTTCATACTCTACTTCAAAACTTACACCCAAAAATCAAATTCACGCAAGAATATAATTTTAACGAATTACCATTTTTAGATATACTCATTAGAAATAAAAACAACCATATAATCACAGATATCTACCATAAACCCACAGACACCCAACAATACTTTCATTTCAAGAGCCATCACCCCAAAAGCTGCCTAAAATCCATCCCCTATTCCCTAGCACGTAGAGTTCGTACTATATTGACTGATAAACACCTCCGAAAAACCCGCTTAGAAGAACTACATAAAACTCTAAAAAAACGAGGCTACCCCACAACACTAATAAACAAAGGTTTTGAACTCGCAAAAAAAATCCCTCTAGACCAACTTAGAAATAAAAAGAAACGTAACGTCGAGCCAACTCTAGCATATGTCTCAACATACAACAAAAACAATCCAGAAATATTCACAAAAATTACCAAAAATCTAGACCGACTTAGCAAGAATAATAAACTGAATAATATACTAAAAACAACCAAAATAATTATAAGCAAACGCCAATCTAAAAACCTAAAACACATATTAACCTCATCTAAATTTACCCAACACACAATACAGGGAGTCACAAAATGCAACAAAAAAAGGTGTGGGGTTTGTGACATCATTATAAAAGGAAACTCCTACACTTTTGAAAACCCCAAAACAACGTTCACAATAAACAAAAACTTAAACTGCAACTCCAAAAATGTGATTTATGTACTTAAATGCAGAAAATGCAGGAAGTCATATATAGGCATCAGCCAACAACTGAACAACAGGGTCTCCCTACACAAAAGCAACATAAAGTTGCCAGACAACAGAAAACTTTTTGTCTCACAACATATCTTTGAATGTAACCAGGGTAAATTTAATATCATGCCGATATATCAAACAGACAATTATTTCTACCTACAAATACAAGAAAAAAACTTCATAAATAAATTCAAACCGGAACTAAATAGATCATGACCCCACACACAAAAGCACACAGCATGCACACATGGTGACCAAATACAGTGATCAAACCGCTCTAATACATGCACGCAAGCTCACATGCGGGTATCTGTGGAACACGAAAAATGTATATATGTACGCATATGTGTGTATGTGTGTGTATGTATATATGTATATATATGTATATATATATATATGTGTGTATGTGTGTGTATGTGTGTGTGTGTATATGTATGTATGCATGTATATGCACGCATATTGGCGAAAGCAGGGGAGCTACTCACACAAACCCCACACAACTTAGGAAATACGTGTGTATGTATATGCGTATGTATGTGTATATGTGTGTGTGTGTGTGTGTGTGTGCGCGTGCTGGTTCCATGTAACTTGGAAAAAATGTGTGTGTTTGTGTGTGAGTGTGTGTGCGTGTGTACGGATTCCTTGTAGTGGGACAATGTACGTGTGTGTGTGTGTATGTGTGTATGTTTGTGTGTGTGTGTGTATGTATACAAATGTGTTTACTAATTCTTCGTAGTGAGACAGTGTATGTATTCAGGGGGAATGTACACGCACATATATATATACACGCATGCTGACAGGAACACACGAAAATGGAAATAGATCTAAGAGATCTAAGAACACACAGGGGTTATTAAAACATTAAAAGATAAGTCAACCGATTCATCACTTCTCAAACCAACCTTAATTGTTTTATGACCCTTCGCTCAGAACTCTTCACTACCATTTAAAGAAAGACATTGGAATGACCAACACAAAAACAGAGAATGTCTCATATCGAGAACATTTAACATTGAAAAACATAAAGGAAAAAAATTAATTATTTTTAATAATTATTTTTAATAATATGTGGAAATCTCCACCCTTTACCTGAAGACGGCCGTAAGACCAGAAACACGTGTTGTAAAACTATGTAAAACTATGTAAAACTATGAAAAATAAAGAATAATATTTTATTAAAAACCCACATTACAACCAAAAAAGTTATTTTTAATATATATATATATATATATATATATATATATATATATATATATATATATATATATAATGTATATTTGGACAACAAGCTTTCTTTTAAATATATTTCGTTAAATAACCTTCCGAAACCCCACCCAGGGCTCCATCCTGGGTCCTACTCTATTTTTAATCTTCATTAATAAATTTCCTGATGACATTAGCTCTCAACTCGCTATCTATGCTGACGATACAACAATTTACTCTCGCCTCGATCGTAAGGCTTATCAGTTTGACAAAGTCAAAATGGCAGCCGATGTCCAAAACGAACTCAGGTCCGACCTTAATTGGGTCAAAAAGATGTCTTGTTAATTTTAACACCTCCAAATCTAAACTTCTCACCATTTACTGCTGACCTGAGACGGAACAAATACATTGAGTCAATAGCTTCGTCCAACGCAAGGAAAGTTGGCTCTCTGTGCCACGCCAGGAAATTTTTCTCGCCGGAGTCGATCCTTCAAATCTACAAATCAACCATTCGCCCTTGCATGGAGTATTGCTGCCATATATGGTCTGGTGCTCCTTATGTTTGTCTCAAGTTTCTTGATAAGATCCAGAGACGGATATGCAACGTAACTGGCCCTGATCTGGCATCTCGTCTGCAGTCGTTCTCTCACAGACGTGCCGTCGCCTCCCTCTGTCTTTTTTACAAATACTTTCACGGTAACTGCTCCGATGAGCTGCTTTCGCTGGTTCCAAGACTTCATCAATTTAAGCGCTCAACTAGGCTGGCATCTCGCTCACACAGTCTCACTGTCGAAACTGTTAAATGTAGCTGTCTCTTCTACTCCAATAGCTTCATGTCTCGCACTTCTCGTCTGTGGAACTCCTTCCCCTCTTCTTGTTTCTCTGATAGCTATAATCTCCAGCTATTCAAATGTAATGTCAATCGAAGTCTCCAGATGCCCTGAACTATCTCCTATCCTTCTCTTCATCCTTTCCTCTATCAGTCCTATTTGCTCTCGCTCCAACTATCTGTAATCCTTTGCGTGTTAGTGGCTTCCTGCATTGCTTGGGGTGAAACGCTTAAAAAAAATTAATCATCTGAAAGACTCTTTGCTGAATTCCATCAGCATGGCTGATGCTATCCTCCGGGAAGGTGAATCATTTCGCCTGCGAGGACTCACGTTCTCTGCTGATATGAAGTGGAAAGAGTATATTGAATCCATTGCTAGGTCTGCTGCTAAAATAGTTGGTTCACTGTGTCGCGTTAGACTTTTTTTTTCTCTCCAGAATCTTTCATATATATCTATAAGTCTACCATTCGTTCAGGCTTTGAATGTTGCTGCCGCACATGGTCCGGTGCTCCTGCTCTATATTTAGATATTCTTGATAAAATAGAAAGGAGAATCAGCAATATTATTGGTCCTGACCTGGCATCTCGGCTTCAGTTACTTTCCCACCGCTGTAATGTTGCTTCCCTGTGCCTTTTCTATATTTACTTTCATGGTAATTGTTCGGATGAACTCTTCGCTATGGTAACTAGACTTTATGAATATAAACGCCGTACTAGATTGGCGGAAACGTCTCATTAATTCACAGTTGGCTAGATGAAATCCTAGGTTCTATGCTAGCAGTTTCTTTTCTCGTTTGCGGAACTCTTTCTGGCTCCATGTTTTCCAGCCAACTTCAAAAATTTGAATGCAATGCCAATCGTTATCTTCTGTCTTCATGATTACTCTTCTATTGTTCTCGCTCCTTAATAATGTTCTTCTTTTTTTCTTATTCTTTCACACTCAATAACCCCTTGTGTCTTAGTGGCTTTACTGCATTTCATGGGGTGAAATGATTTAAATAAAATGTCCCTACAAAACATGGATGATAATGGCTCTCCACAATTGGCTTTATTTTTTTTACTTTCAGCCATACATGTTCTTTTACCATCTTTGTCTTTTCATGCTCCTTGAGGACGTAGGAAATCATGACTCTCCACAGCTTTCTTTCTTTTGTTGCTTTTAGCAGTACTTACTCCTTAATGATTCTTGTGTTGTTTCTCCAGTCATTTGCTCAAACATATTCCTTCACGACGTAGGCGATCAGGGATCTCCACAGCTTTCTTTCTAGTATTACTTTCAGCAATACTTACTCCTTCTTAATGATTCTTAAATTATGTTGCTCCTCCATGCATTTGCTCAAACATATCCCTTGAGGACGTAAGCGTTGATGGCTCTCCACTACTTTCTTTCTTTTGTTGCTTTCAACAAAATTAACACCTTAATGATTCTCATTTATGTGGTTCTTGCAGCCGTTTGCTTTAACATATTCCTCAAGGACGCAGACGATCAAGGCCCTCCACAACGTTCTTTCTTTTCATTTTTATTTCAACAATGCTTACCGATTAATGCTTCTTATTTCTGCTGTTCCTCCATCCATTTGCTCAAATATATCCTACAGCTGCCTTTCATTTGTTGCTTTTACCAACAGTAGTTCATTAACGACTTCTCTTGTCTTTGTAATACTTGTTCCTCTATTTGCCCAAACATATCACTTGAAAACGTAGAGGATCTATATACACCAAAGTGTATATAGAATCCATTGCTAGGTCTGCTGCTAAAATAGTTGGTTCACTGTGTCAGAATCTTTTATACATATCTATAAGTTTACGTTCAGGCTTAGAATATTGCTGATATATATGACCCAGTGCCTCTGCTATTTCCCTTGGGCTCCTTGATAAGATCCAAAGAAGAATTTGAAATATTATTGGTCCTGATCCGGTAGTTCAGCTCCGGTTATTTTCCCACCGTCAAAAGGTTGCATCTCTGTGTCTTTTCTATGAATACCTTCATGATATTTTTTTCGAATGAGCATTCGCTATGGTACCTAAAAGATTTGAATTTAAGCGCAGCATTAGATTACTGTCGAGGTCTCATCTATTTACAGTTGAGCTGGCTAGATGTAAATGTAAATTCTATGACAACAATTTCTTTCCACGCATTTCTCGCTTGTGGAACTCCCTTCCGGTTACATTCTTTCCACCCAACTTTAATCTGCATTATCAATATCAATCAAAATAATCAATCGCTATCAACTGTCCTCCTGATTACACTCTTCTCTTTCTACGTGACATTACTGTCTTGCTTGGGTTCACTCCGATTGATTATATATATATATTTATTTATATATATATATATATATATATGTACATATATATATATATATATATATATATATATATATATATATATATATATATATATATATATACGAAGAAATATAGTGTTAAGTTGTGGTATATTTATGTGATAAAGTGCTCAATATTAGAGATAGAGCGTGTGTAAATATAAAAGTGAACATTGAAGTCAGCACTTAGAGGCGACAGTCTGCTTCATGCTAGACGCAATCGTCAGGCCTGACGATTGCGTCAGCATAAAACAGCCTGTCGCCTTTCAGTGTTGACTTCAATCTTCACTTTATATATATATATATATATATATATATATATATATATATATATATATATATATATATATATTAATGTATATTTGGCAGTAACCTTTCTTTTACACATATTCCGTTAAATAACGCAGATAAGGGAATTTAATTAACTTCTTATTCCCACGTAAGCGTAAAGACGTTGGAAAAACGAAGTACAAAACATTTTCGTAATTTTCATTGCCCCAGGGGCTTTTTGGACACTTCATTAGCAATTTCAAAAGGGGTTTTGCTTTTGGTGTTGTTAGTTTTCTTCATGTTTTCACTGGTTTTGTGTTGCTTATTCGAAGCTTTCGAGTCTTGGGTACGGCCGGAATTCGAGTAGGCATTTTTCTATTTAAAAATATAACTTTTAACGCATTGGTTGCTTTCTTTTGGGCGGTTGCGAAGATGTCAATATATATATATATAAATATAAATATAAATATATATATGTGTGTGTGTGTGTGTGTGTGTGTGTGTGTGTGTGTGTGTGTGTGTGTGTGTGTGTGTGTGTGTGTGTGTGTGTGTGTGTGTGTATACGTACTTATTGTAGACTGGGCATTGTATGTATGCCTATACTCTATAACTCAGAGTAATCATCAAATTGTTTGCAATATATGGCCGGTTGGAACCCGACAAAACATTTTATTTTTATCTAGACATCAGATGAAGACATGATGATAACTTAAACTGGGATTGGCTGCGTTATTAGACTAGAAAGGGTGTAATTTTTCGGCGGGTTACACTATCTCTCTCTCTCTCTCTCTCTCTCTCTCTCTCTCTCGCTGTCTCTCTATTTTTCTCTCTCTCTCTCTCTATTTTTCTCTCTCTCGCTCTCTCTCTCTCTATTTTTCTCTCTCTCGCTCTCTCTCTATTTTTTCTCTCTCTCTATATATATATATATGTTTTTCTCTCTCGCGCTCTCTCTCTATATATTTTTCTCTCTCTCGCTCTCTCTCTCTCTTTTTCTCTCTCTCTCGCTATAATTTTCTCTCTCTCCCTCTCTCTCTCTCTATTTTTCTCTCTCTCGCTCTCTCTCTCTCTATTTTTCTCTCTCGCGCTCTCTCTCTCTCTATTTTTCTCTCTCACTATTTCTTTCTCTCTCTATATATATATATATAGAGAGGGAGAGATTTAAATATACATGTACATATAATATATATATATATATACATGTACATAAATATACATATATATAGATATATATATAGAGAGAGAGATATATTTAAATATATATATACACATATATATACATATACATAAATATACATGAATATATCTAAATATACATATATACATATACATATATATATAAATATACATTTATATATCAATATATATATATACACACATAAATATACATATATATATATATTAATATACATATACACAAATATACATATATATATATAAATATACATATGTACAAATAAATATACATATATATATCAGTATACATATATGCATATAAACATACGTATATATATATATCAATATACATATATATATATATATATATATATATAAATATGCATGCATACACACACATAAATATATATATACATATATATAAAAAATACATAAATATCCATATATATATATAAATAAACATATATATATATAAATATACATATACTTATATATAACTATACATATACATATATATATAAATATTCATATTTATAATCTATTTTAGTATATTACATCAAAGACATGAAAAACGCTACACAAATGCACTCATGTTTCGATGACATGAAAACCTGATTGCATTTTGTGAACCGTTTTTATATGTCTTTGAGGTAATATCCTAAAATAAAGAATATAGGTCTACTTTTGTATTGTGCCATCGTTTAAACTGAATGATAAGAACGTCGGAATTGGAGTCTATTCTTTCTCATTTCACATGGATATATATATATATATATATATATATATATATATATATATATATAAAGAGAAAGAGAGAAAAATAATGCCGAAATAGATCGATAGATAGGGAGATACGTGCATAATATATATATATATATATATATATATATATATATATATATATATATATATATATATATATATATATATGTATATATATATATATATATATATTGTGGGAGGTACAAAACTGAAAAGTAGGAAACCGGTTCCACTGAACGAAACCGGTTGGTCTGTTTAGTGAATGTTTCATTTCTTATTTTTTTATTTTTTATCTCACATAATGCCTATTAGAAACAAATTCTCTGTCTTTCTCGATATATATATATATATATATATATATATATATATATATATATATATATATATAACGAGAGAGAGAAAAATAATGCCGAAATAGATCGATATACCGGGAGATAGGTGTATATATATATACACATATATATATGTATATATATATATATATATATAATATATATATATATATATATCCATGTATATATATATATATACCTATATATATATATATATATACATATATATATACATATATATATACACATATATATATATATATATATATATATATATATATATATATATATATATATATATATATATATATATAGGTATATATATATATATACATATATATATTTATGACAAACAGTAATCAAGAAGTGGTTTGCAATATATGCCCGGATTTTCGCTTCTTTTATAGTTCTTTTTCTCTTATGATCAGATGAGGATTATTTTGAGAGGATAGTACCAGAAATATCCATGGCATCCTCTCTTTAAGAAACCGATTTTTTTTTCCGCCAGTCGAGAAAGAATATTCACATTTGCCTCCATTAACACGCCATACACGGCGTTATAGTTCGTCCGTCCATTTTTATGACGTAACGTCTCGCCAAATCTCGTTTGAAGTTTGTTTCAGATTGATTGACGTAAATTCATTAGCCCGTCTACCTAATGTAGTCAGTAGTTAAAGAATAATAACACTGAATGGAAATAATATGATGATATTGTACTAAATATAAATTTTAATGAAAAAAGAAATTTACGTATTTAACGTTAACAGACGAGGAGTTCTTGATATATTCATAACATTCAAATTTTATTTCTTCATCCCGATTTATTTTCAATCATTAATTACCTTGACGAAAATGTTAAATATTCCGATGTGTCAGGTGTCGTAGCCCGCTTAATTTTTCTTCTACCCACCTCCATTTTATTGTAACTAGATTGTACGAATATGACAGGTTTGACAAGGACAAAAAAAACTATATTTTGAATAAAAATGTATCATTGTTGTATTAGACGAACGAGGTTATCGGAAGAAATTCTGAATCCCTTGCAAGACATGACAGATAACGCCTGGCGAAAATTACGTGAAAACCAGATTTCTTTATATAGCTCATGTATAATTCGGCCCCAGCTTCTAGGCAATACAAGAATGCCTACCGTCGTCAAATCTTGCAGTACTGGGCATCACTCTGGGCATGTTTTATAATAAATAAATGGTTTTCATTTTATTTTTTTTGTTGTACCAAGCTATCCCAAAAATCGTGCGAAAAACGACTTACCGTAAAATTTCTGATTCGGAGATTTAGATCAGTCAGTTATGTGCCATGCGTGATACACGCTTACGCGTTCATGTATCTTTCGATACATGACTGACGAGGCAGATTTTTCCCTCAGTTGGTTGCCATTTCTTTATCCAGTGTCCTTCCAGGTCTGTCCTATTATTTACCCATAACAGGAGGAGAAGAAGAGGATTCATACCTTTCCCGAGGGTATTAGCACGTAAGTGAATGTAATGGATTCGAATCGAGTCCTCAATCCACTGTGCCTTCTAAGGCAGTTATGTGCCATATGTGATACACGCGTAGGCGATCATGTATCTTTCAATAGCTGACTGACGAGGCAGATTTTTTTCCCCGCATTAGGTTGCCATTTCTTTCTGCGGTAGACCAGTTGCCATCTAAAGCTATATAACCCGGTCTCCTGCTATTTAACAATAGCTGAGGGGGAAGAAAAGGATTCATACCTTTCCCGGGGGTATTAGCACGTAAGTGAATGTAATGGCTTCGAATGGATTCCTCAATCCATTGTCCCTCCTAAGACAGTTATGTGCCATGCGTGGTACACACTTAGGCGATGATGTATCTTTCGATAAATGACTGACGAGGCAGATTTTTTTTTCCAGCAGTAGGTTGCCATTTCTTTCTCCAGTGTCTATCCAGGTCTGTCCTGTTATTTACCCATAGCAGGAGGAGAAGAAGAGGATTCATACCTTTTCCGAGGGTGTTAGCACGTAAGTGAATGTAATGGATTAGAATGGATTCCTCAATCCACTGTGCCTCCTAAGTCAGTTATGTACCATGCTTTGGCGATCATGTATCTTTCGATAGCTGATTGACGAGGCAGATTTTCCCCGCAGTAGGTTACCATTTCTTTCTGCGGTAGACTAGTTGCCATCCAAGGCTATAGACCCAGTCTGTCCTGCTATTTACCCATAGCTGGGGGGAAGAAGAAAAGGATTCATGCCTTTCCCAAGGGTATTAGCACATAAATGAATGTAATGGAGTCGCCTGGAATTCGAACTCGGCTCTCTTACTTTTATTTTCGTTCATGCCTGACAACGGTAGATCTTTTACCATGGACCTGCCTCCTACGTAGCCTATGTTTCCCTTTTGTCGCCACATGAAGGGCAAAACCCCGGGCACTATGTGTGCCGCTTAAATTCAAGAAATACCTTTTATATAAATGAAGAATTAGTAGATTTCTCTATGTCAAATTTACATTCATCTTCGTTTAGCAAGTGTTCACATAGCTGTGGTCATTGCCTTTCCAATGGCAACCTTTTTGTCAAGGTTACCGTTAAATAAAGCAGTGTGCCCCACGAATTGAGGTACGTACTTCGGGTTATGATCATTTAAGACATTCAAAGTAAAAAGTTATGACCGTCAGCAAGAGACCAGAATAAA
Organism: Acanthosepion esculentum; assembly: GCA_964036315.1. Lineage (NCBI taxonomy): Eukaryota > Metazoa > Mollusca > Cephalopoda > Sepiida > Sepiidae > Acanthosepion > Acanthosepion esculentum. The sequence continues at coordinate 51,452,398 of OZ038516.1, read as the reverse complement.
AAACTCGACATTAACATCAAATATCTGGGCAGCATATTTACTGAAAACGGCAAACGAGACAGAGAAATCTAGACCATATGTCAAAAAGGCAATGCAGCCAGTTACCAACTTGTTCCTCTACTAAAACATCCTAGCATTTCCATGAGCACCAAGGCAAATCTCATCAACCCCATTTTTTATACCAACGCTGACTTACCAGTGCCAGTCATGGTCCCTAACAAAAACCCTTGAGAGGAAACTGATCACTTGTGAGATGAAATGTCTGAGGACAGCAGTGAACATGAACAGGCGAGACATGATCAGGATGTGGCAATACGAAATATGGTCAGCATTACCTGTTTCCACCTCCCACGACGAGGACGAGGGGTTGGGCTTTGGGATATAAGCTATGGGAGGTCCTCGAGCAGTACGATGTTAAAGGGTAGCTGAAAGACAATATCCGGGCCATGTACACTAACAGCAGGAGCGCAGTCCGCACGGCAAGAGGAACGTCTGACTGGGGTTAGGCAAGGCTGCAGTCTCTCTCCTCTACTGTTCTTGATCTATATTGACCAGATTACAAAGGAGGTCAATCCAGATCCTGAGGCACTCAACGAACTCATGTTCGCCGATGACCAGGCAATGATGAACAACGACAGGATCCAGCTGCAGGAACACACTGACCAACTCAACTCAAGCTGCAAGAAATACGACATGAAGATCAGTGTCTGAGGGCATGGCCGTCAGCAAGAGACCAGAAATATTGGACATTAACATCAATGGGACCCAGCTAAAGCAAACCAGTGAATTCAAATATCTGAGCAGCATATTTACGGAAAACGGCAAACTGGACAGTGAACTCGAGACCAGATGTCAGAAAGCCAACGCAGTCAGTTACCAACTTGCTCCTCTTCTAAAACACCCTACCATTTCCATGAGCAACAAGGGAAATCTCATGCAATGCCATTTTCCTACCAACGCTGACATACCAATGCTAGACATGGCCCCTAACAAAAACCCTTGAGAGGAAACTGATCACCTGTGAGATGAGATGTCTGAGGATAGCAATGAACAAGACCAGGCGAGACAAGATCAGGAATAAGGCAATACGAGATATGGTAGGAGCAATACTATTCAGACAATACATCGAACGAAAGAGGATCAAGTGGTTCGGACACCTCAATTGTATGCCTATCAACCAACCAGCCTTACAAACATACACCTTCAGGTACTCTGGCTGGAGAGCTAGTGGCATAGCAAGAAGACGCTGGAGCGACTCAGTGGCAGACACTCTCAGAGCCCACGCGATATCCCTCCTCCAGGCCACTTGCCTTGCCGCTGACGAACGACTGTGTCGACCGCGACGTTTAACAGCGCAAGCGGAAGTAAACATTATTCTATAAACATATGTTCATTTTTTCTTTGCTTTGCTTTGCTTTGCTAGAAACTGAAAATTCATTATTTTTAACCCTCTCAAATATATTGTATAGAGCGGACCCATATTTTTACGTAAAAACTTATAAAAAAAAGTGGTTTTGTACTCAGTATATACAGGAGATTAGATTATTTAATGGATGCCATCAACAATAAGAAAAAATTAATACTACTCGAGATTTTAAGACAGATTTTGTTTTCTTTTGGTTTGCTTTGGTTTCTATTACGGTATATCAACCTAAATGGGTTATTTAATGCCGACAAGATTTCTATTACTGGTAATATTATTTTTTTTTAATTATATTTCTGTTAATAATTTTTCTTTACAAAAATGTATTGTCGGTAATATTTTTTCAAAAAATCTCTAACTGCTAATATATTTTTTCCAAAAATATCTAACTGCTAATATTTTTTTTTCCAAAATGTCTAACTGCTAATATTTTTTTACAAAAAATATATTTTTTTCTTCAAAAATGTATGGCTTGTAATATTTTTCAAAAAATGTATTGCTGGTATTAAAACCTATTTTTAAACTTTCATACAGATTTGATCCCAGTTTGCTGGTTTATTTATTTGCTCATAGCTGGGACCCTAACAAGTGATACCACTCTGGGTCATAGTTGACCTGGGAAGACTAGAAATTAAGAGGTGGTTCCACACTCATCAAACCCTCCTGGTCAGAGGCTTTGCTGTTGGATGTAGTTTATCGTCTTACCCAGGGCACACAGACTTTGTTTTTTCAAGTTTGTATCTATGATGATGACACAACTATTCACTTCTGTTTCAACTGTAAGTGTGATCGATTCGATGCGTTCAAATTGGCAGCTGATCTAAAAAAGATAACACACAAACTGTTGTTAACTGGGACAATGAATGGCTTGTTAATTTGATGAAGAAGAGACATGAAGCAGCAGAAATATGGTTCTACAGAAGGATGATGAGAATACGATGGACCAAACATGTGAGCAACGACGAGGTTTTAGAGTAAATAGGGAAAAAAAAGGAAACTTATATTTAACATCAGGAAGAGGCAGTTGAAATTTCTACAGAAGGATGCTGAGGATACAATGGACAGAACATGTGAGAAACGACGAGGTTTTAGAGAAAATGGAAACAAAAAGGAAACTTATACTTAACATCAAGAAGAGACAATTGAAATTTCTACAGAAGGATGCTGAGGATACCATGGACCGAACATATTGAGAAACGACAAGGTTTTAGAGAAAATGGAAACAAAAAGGAAACTTATACTTAACATCAGGAAGAGACTGTTGAAATTTCTACAGAAGGATGCTGAGGATACGATGGCCTGAACATGTGAGTAACGACGAGGATTTAGAAATAATGGAAACAAAAAAAAATATTTATACTTAACATCATGAAGAGACACTTGAAATGCCTGTTGCACATCATGAGGAAAGAGAGCTTAGAAAATATGTTACTCACAGGGCGGGTTGAGAGGAAGAGGTACATACAAAAATAACTCATAACATACTTGACAAGCTTGGGAAAATGGATGGCGGAACAGGGTTCAGAAATAACGAAAAACGGACTTTATTTAGAGCTGCAGGGGACAGGAAATTGTGGAGAGCCATGATCGCCTGCGGGAACACAACGCATAAAGTGAGAGATAAAAGAAATAAAAGAGAGTACAATATTTGCAAGTGTTGCATTGATATCAATTGGGATAAGCAAAGTTGAAAATAAGTAGGTAACGAACTATATAAAATTAAAATTCGATAACGAATTATTGAAATTATTATTGAAATTATATTGAAATTTATTGAGAAAAAATCGACACAAAACTAAGCATAAAAATAAAAATATTTTTTTCTAAAAAAAAAATTTGCTAAATATTAATTTTAGTTAATATATATTTCATAATTAAAGAGTGAAAAATGTCAAGATTTGCAGAGATTTCATAGTTCAGTCTGTTTCTTAATCGTCCTGGGTAGACCTAGGGATGTATACACTATCTGGCAATGTAATTCGAATCGTGTCATATTCTGACGATTTTCTACAAATGCAAAGGTTTCACAATTGGACAGACAATATGGCAAACTAAACACACAAGATATCTGAAAAGATACGCTGAAAAATTAAGAAACATTATCGTATTTCCCATATGCTAAGACGCATATTTTCCAGGGAAAAAAATAACCTCCAAAATCACCGTTTGTTAAGCACTGAAGGACTATTGGTTGAAAGGTGTTTTCTCACAGTCAGAAACCCCAGTCATGAGACACAATCGCAAAACCCAAGGATAAAGTATAGCCCTACAACCTCGTGCATTATCGCCATCTTCTGTCTTCCTGAAACCTGTTCCTTTATTGTCCATTTCCTCACTTCTCCACACTGAAGTTTTCTCATTGTTTTTCAATCCCAGTAACCCCTTGCGTCTTAGTGGCATTATCGCCATCTTCTGTCTTCCTGAAACCTTTTCCTTTATTGTCCTTTTCCTCACTTCTCCTCACTAAAGTCTTCTCATTCTCTTTCACTCCCAGTAACCCCTTGCGTCTTAGTGGCATTATCGTCATCTTCTGTCTTCCTGAAACCTGTTCCTTTATTGTCCTTTTCCTCACTTCTCCTCACTAAAGTCTTCTCATTCTCTTTCACTCCCAGTAACTCCTTGCGTCTTAGTGGCATTATCGCCATCTTCTGTCTTCCTGAAACCTGTTCCTTTATTGTCCTTTTCCTCACTTCTCCTCACTAAAATCTTCTCATTCCTTTTCACTCCCACTAACCCCTTGCGTCTTAGTGACATTATCGCCATCTCTTTTTTTCCTCAATGCATATTTGGTTTGGTGCCTCTGATGCTCATCTCGAGGTTCTTGACAAAAATCCAAAGGTAGATCTGCAATGTAATCGATCCTGTATTGGCATCTCGACTTCAGCCAATTTCTCACAGATGTGATGTGGCTTTCCTCTGTCAGAATTGGTACGAGTGTATTAGAGTCGAGTAATAAAAGTAGGTCTTCAGTAAAACCATATAAATACGAGGGTCATTCAATAAATAAGGTGAATTTTTCGGTATAAGGACTTCTAATACAGATAGAAGCTTAATCTTTTTTTTTATTTTTATTTTTTTTTACTTCTTTTTTTAATTTCTTTTGCAGATTAAAAAACAAACTTTGAGAGTTTTGGCGATTAACAAAGATGGCCGACCAAGAAGCATGCTCCAGGATTGAACAGCGGTCAGTTATCAAGTTTTTGGTTGCTGAAGGGTGCAAACCAGTTGAAATTCATAGGAGAATTTCAACTGTGTATGGTGCCACATGTTTCAGCCAAAAAATGTCTACAAATGGGCTAAATTGTTTAAAGAAGGACGGAGCAGTGTTGAGGATGAAGACAGACCTGGGAGGCCTACAGAAGTGGTCTCCTGAGGTGATCGAATCAGTCAATGATCTCATCCCCGTTACATCCCAGACCTTGTCCCTTCAGACTTTCACCTGTTTGGCCCCTTGAAAGCGTTCCCGAGAGGCACGAAGTTTAAAAGTGGCGATGAAGTCAAAAGTGTTGTGAGCGACTGGCTGAGACATCAGTCCAAAGTTTTTTACGCTGAGGGAATACGGAAGCTTGTGCACAGATGGGAAAAGTGTGTGACAGTGCTGGGAGACTACGTCGAAAAAAAGTAAGCTTCTATCTGTATTAGAAGTCCTTATACCGAAAAATTCACCTTATTTATTGAATGACCCTCGTATTAATTCATCCCAAAATAAAAAGAATTTATATTTACTAAAATTCACACGAAATTCTCCAAGAACGAGGACCTTCCATTGCACTCCGGTTAGGTTGACCTTTGCGATCGCGGCAAATATGGGCACTTGGGTGCACTATTTCTAAGTGTGGGGTACCCGTTCGCTCTCAACCCTATAAACAAGGAAAAAAACATTTTAGTAATTTTTCATTCCGAGGGTTGAAGTTGTTGCGAGGCAGCTAAAGAAATTTTGATTTAAAATTTATAATATCAAAAATAATTTTTTAAAAAATGAACAAAATTTCATTTAAAATTTATTCGGGTAAATTAATATTTGCGATAAATAACTTGACATTATGTGCGTCCTCTGACAGGAATCGAACCTGTATCCTATAAGGAACCGTCTTATAACCTGACGTGCCCTTAATCGATCGAGCCACAGAGAATCATTCGAATAGCCAGATCGAATTTACTACCTTTAAACTACAATCTTCCATGAATCTCTCACGTACATTCATATCTGCTCAAAGCGTATCCAAATGTAAACAAATGACGTCACACATTATGAAATGGACAAAGTCCGACAATTATTTGAAGACATTTTTTATGTTTATACATTCTTTTTATAGATACAAATATTTAAGTAAATGCTCTGTTTTATAATGGACAGTATTTATAACATTTACATTATATGACAGTTCCGTATAGGATACAGGTTCGATTCCTGCCGGAGGACGAATAGTTTCTATGAAAATTTTTCGGATATTCAGGCCGGTGAATGTATAAACATAAAAATGTCTTAAAATAATTATCGGACTTTGTCCATTTCATAATGTATGAAATTTATTCCATACGTAATGAGAATTTTTAGGAACATTTAATGAGAATAATTTTTTTGCTTCATATTGTCACAATTTTTTAATGTTTAGTTTTATATTTGAAAATTTGGTTAAAGTCAGCATCAGGATTAAGTCGACTTTGGTATTTAGATTTTTTGGGAGTGTAATAGGAAAAACTACTTTCATATAAGTAGGTTGGTGTTGTGTTTTTAACCGGAATGTATGCACACGAGCTTTTTTCCAATATGGCGAGAAAATAAACTTTCAGATTTATGTGCCTTCATAGTACACAGATGATATCACAATCAATAACTACTTTTCAATTCAGCCGTAGCATGATACAATTACCATTCACTGATATACGGTATAGAAAAATATTGCAAAATGCATCATATCATTATAGAACAATCTAAATCAGTTGAAAACTATGTTTTAGAAATTATTTACCAACTTGATAATGTGTTAAATATTTATTATTCTGAAATTTTGTCAGCCACTCCTTTCTGGAACCCCTGGGTTCCGCGGGACCCTCTTTGGGAACCTCTGGTCTAAGAGAACAGTTTATCCGGTAAACTGATGGGGCAATTCAATCATCGGAGTCCTGTGTGTGTATATATATATATATATATATATATATATATATATATATATATATATATATATATATATATATATATATATATATATAGGGTGTCCATAAATGCTGGATGTTCTATCATGATCTTCACACCGGTTGCATTTCTTTTACCTTTCTTTTTAATTTATGTAAGTGATTGATTCATTTTTTACGGTTTATCACCCTTATGCGGGACAGTTAAAGCCAGAACATATGTTTATATTGAAAGAATTTTTTAAGATAATGATTGTTTAACGATACTCGTCTTATATAGCTGGCGGGAGAAAAGGTGAATTCATGTCTTTCCCAAGGTTATTTTCGCGTAAGTGAATGTAATACAACCAAACGGAATTCGAACTCGGCTCTCCGATTAACAATTCTGACCTGTTATCCATTACATCATCTGCACATCCAAGCTTACACAACCTGGTATTCCCAAGCGGTCACCCATCTAGGTACTGACCAGACTCAACGTTGCTTAACCATTTCTGAGATAATAATGATTTCGTCATAAATTCTACTCATATAGCCGTGGCTGTAAAGAAGAGGTGAATTTATACCTTTCCCAAGGGTATTTTCGTGTAAGTAAATATAAAGAACCCGATTGGAATTGGAACTCGGCTCTCCAATTAACAATTCCGAGCCGTTATCCGTAACACCTCATGCACATCCAAGCTTACAGTACCTGGTATTCCCAAGCGGTCACCCATCTAGGTATTGACCAGGCTGGAGGTTACTTAACTTTCGTTTTTGCTTTAGCGTTTAAAAGAATCTGGGCTTTACTGCGGAAAAATAAGATTGGAAGCCTGTTTTAAATTCTTTCTTATTATTTAATGTTCTGCTATTCATGTAAATATTCTAAGGTTTGAAACAAATAAATTCCTGTAAGTATTAAATATTGGTTAGCTTTTAGTCTGTGTGAAAATCCGCCATTCTAACGAGCTTATTGTTTTGGGCGGGAGTCTTGTTTCGCACTGTGTCCTTGCAACGTCAGCTTAGACAATAACACCTTTTCTGTTTTCAGCGCAATGTGTCCTTTACTCGATCAAGGTATGGTCCTTCCATGTTCCAAAAACTCGTAATGAACGACAGCATTCATATTCCAGCAGATACAAAGCAAGAACTACGATGAACGAACTCCTGTTTTTCGGTATTAGCGCAGATTTCTTATTGTGCGATAACAACAATCGTTTCCCTTTTTCGGGCAGCACTCTTTTCTTTGTTTCTAAAGAAACCTTTCTGTTCTTACTACTTTATTTAGGTTTTGGAGAGAATCTTCCTCTATTTCAACGAAGCTTTAGAGTTCTCTGTCGCCTGTCATAAGATTTCCTAACAAGTTAAGTTTCTGGACTTTCTTGATTCTAACATCTCAACTTTCGCCCTCCATTTGCTACCGACCACACATTATATCATCTTTCTGTTTACCTTTAGTCATGTCTTTACAATTTTATTTACTACATAGTTAAATTTCATAAACCTGCAGCACCTTCCACAGTATTCTTCATTATTATCTTATTTCATTTGATTTCTGGTGTATACTCATTTCTTTCTGGTTCCCAACTAAAAACCTGACGTCGCAAATGGTACCTTGACATTTTCCATTGAGTTATTATTATTATTATTTCTTGAATTCCCTTGTTCAAATCAGATATACGATCGTTTTATTTGGACACTGAGTGACAGCATGTCTCGTCAAGTCCAAGCCACATCTCCTTCCTCAGTAACCTTTGTTATTATATCTCATGCAGTTGTATGTCCATACGAAATGTCTAGTGGGTATCGCTAAAGATTGAGTGGCAGCACGTTTCTTCAAACATCCAGCACCTTCCTCAGTATCCATTATTATCATATGTCATGCATTTACACCAGATATATTGAGATTTCCCCTAGAGAATGAATGACAAAAAAAACATTTTCTTCATTCCCTCCATTGTTTGAACTGTTTCATTTTTTATCCTTTCAGTTTCAATTCTAGTGTTTTAGCGCATCTATTGTGGGCACTACCATAAACCATTTTCTTCACTATACGCGCCGATTCCAGCAGTTTCGTTGTTTGGACAATTTCAATTCTTTCGCGATTTTTATATTCTTTCGGTCGCAATTCTCATGTTTTTGACATAGTTCTAAGCCTACCATCTATTATAAAACATTATCTTAAAACTGCTTTCTTCCCAATCTTTCATATTTCAGCTTTCCCGATGTCTGTAGATGTTCAGTTCTTTCTCGAATTTCCGATTCTTTCACTCTCAATTCTAGCGCTTTTTAGCGCACAGTTCCAAGTGCGCCAACTATTATGGGCACTACCATAAACATTTTCTAGCTCAAGGCAATAAACATGATGTTCATATGATACTTATGATAGGGATGATTCTGACAGTACATGTGTTAACGACCATGATAATTATGTTTTAAATCCGATGATGTTGACGATTCATGGGAGGGAGGGCGATGTTTTAGGGCAGTTTTGGAAGAGGGCGACGAGGTGAGGTGGCGGCAGCTTGCCAGTGCTCAGGAGAATCGACGGAGAGAAAAAAAATGGCGACAAGTGAAGAAAACGCACGAGAGATAGCAGGAAAGACTGTGCGGCGGTTAGGTATTGTGAGGTCTGGAGGGGAGAGAAAAAGCAGGAGAACGACCGGCGGTGGGCGGGAGTGGCGGTGTTTGAGGGCGGTGGTCTCTTCGGATGAATTCTGGAAACGAATAATACTGGAAGGGAGTTAGTCATCAGTGAAACCTGTGTCGATTTGACGCCTGACTGCACTCATTCATCGCCTTGGCCCGTTCATTTTATCTAAGAGAAGAAGTGGCGTTGTGAGGTGGTCGGGCTGGGATTGTCGGGGACAGCGGTAGGGGCTCAGCAGAAGAGTCACGGGTGGCAGGTGGAGGGGTTTGAAGCAACCTGAGTCGGGAAAGGGATAGAGTAAAAAGATGAAGATGAAAATTGCTAGCTGAGAGAGACAGTCAAAACAGGATAACGAGAACAACGACGACGACAAAGACGACGACGACGACGACGACGAAGAAGAAGAAGAAGAGGAAGAAGAAGAAGAAGAAGGGATGATTCTGACAGTAAAATAAGAAAAAGAAAAAGAAGGAGGGATGATTTTGACAGAAGAAGAAGAAGAAGGAGAAGGGATGGTTCTGACAGTATACGAAGAAGAGGAAAATGGATGATTATAGCAGTAGATTATGATGAAGAAGAAGGAATGATTCTGACAGTAGAAGAAGAAGAAGAAGAACAACAACAACAACAAGAACAAGAAAATGAAGAAGGAGGAGGGTTGTTTCTGACAGTAGAAAAAAGGAGAAGATGAAGGGATGATTCTGAAAGAAGAAGAAGAAGAAGAAGAAGAAGAAGAAGAAGAAGAAGAAGAAGAAGAAGAAGGGATGATTCTGATAGAAGAAGAAGAAGAAGAAGAAGAAGAAGAAGAAGAAGAAGAAGAAGAAGAAGGGATGATTCTGATAGAAGAAGAAGAAGAAGAAGAAGAAGAAGAAGAAGAAGAAGAAGAAGAAGAAGAAGAAGAAGAAGAAGAAGAAGAAGGGATGATTCTGATAGAAGAAGAAGAAGAAGAAGAAGAAGAAGAAGAAGAAGAAGAAGAAGAAGAAGAAGAAGAAGAAATTGTTTTCATGGAGATGAAAGAGGTAAGGAAGGTAAAGAGGTATTAATGGCATTAGTAATCCAAAAAGTTGAAATAATAATAAGAAAAATGGCTAGTTTAAGAGACGAAGAAAAAACAGACGATAGATGTAAGATTGAAAAAATAAAAACAGATGAAGGAAAATGATAATAATGAAATTAATTCCTCAAGAAAAAAAATTGAAGGAGAAAATTGAGAAGTTCTCAAAAATAGCGACTGCCATGAAGCAAATCGCGAATGAGGATAGAGAAAAAAATGACAGTTCTAAAGAAAGAAAAAGAACGTTTCTGAGGAAGGAAAGTAAAACATTACTTAGAAGGTAAATCAAAGAACAATACGGAAGTAAAAGAAATAAGGGACGAAAAGAAGGAACGGAAAAATGAAAGATACTGAAGAAGGAAAAAGAAAAAAATGTTCTGAAGAAGAGAAAAGAAGGAACGGTGTTGGAGAAGGAAAAAGATAGAAGAATCTCAGTGGAAGTGTTCCAAAGCAGAAAAAGAAAGAACAATAGTAATTTTTAAAAAAATATGAAAGACATAAAAGAAGGAAATAAAGAAAGAAAAATGAAGGAAAATTTCTGAAGAATTAAAAAGGAAAAGTGTGTAGGAGAAAACTTATTGAAGAAATTAAAGCAATGAATGTCGAAGGAAAAAGATGTGACGGTGATAATGAAAGAAAGATAAAAATTTCTGAAGAAGAAAAATGGAAAGTAATAGAGAAGAAAAAAGAATAATTTCTACACAGGGAAAAAGATGGAGAGGTAAGGAAGAAGCAAAGTAAAAAGGCTCTGAATGAAAAAAAAAAGGAAAGAGAATAAGTTATGAAGAAAGAAAAAGGAAATGTGCTATGGATAAAGAAGATTCAAAGGAAGAAAAAGAATGAGATCAGCTGAAGGAGAAAAATGAATGGTTATAAAGAAGAAAGAAGGGACGTAGAAGGAAATCTCCAGAAAATAAAATTCTAAATAGTAAAGAAGAAAAATAGAAGGAAAAAGAAAGAAAGAAAAAAGAGAAAACATGGATCTCTAATGTTGTTGATATTTAGAACTAACAGGAGAATCGGGTTATGCTAGGAATAGTCAAGCGGATGTCATCAGGAAAATGGTGGATGGCTGATCGTCAAGGCCTTTGTGATGAGCTGATTTCGATAGGCGGGTAAGAAAGAGAGAAAATACGGAAAGAAAGGAAAGGGTATAGGTTTTTGGAGAAAGTTTGTATCAATGGAGTGGAAAAGAGCTGGATAGGGTGAAAGGGTGGCGCTGTCGAAATTGGCTGAAAGGGAAAACGGAAGGTGGGAGTGGGACAAGATCGTTGCACGATCGGAAATACTAGGCATAGATATTTGACAAAGAGAAGACTGAGTAGGAGGAGGAAAGAGTGAGAGAGAACTGGAGTAGGAGGAAGAGGGTAGCGGAAATGAGAAGATAAAAGGAAGAGGAGAACAAGAAGTGTGGGGGGGGATAAGAAGAAGTTGAAATAAGTAAATGCGGGAATGCAAAAAGAAAAGGAGGAGATTGTAATAGTGATAGGGAGTGGGAGCAAGGAGAAGATGAAGGGGGCACAATAATGGAGGCGAAGTAAAAGTAGAAAAAGAAAAAGTGGGAGGAAGAGGAGGCTCAAAGAAAGAAGAAGAAGACGTAGAATAAGAAGAAGAAGAAAAAGAAGAAGAAGGTGAGGCAATAATGGAAGCGAAGTAAAAGAAGGAGAAAAATGGAAGAAAGAAGAGGGTCAAAGAAAGAAGAAGAAGAAAAGGTGAGGTAATAATGGTTGTAAAGTGAAAGAAGAAGAAGAAAGATAGAAGGAAAGTGTGAGTCAAAGAAAAAAGAAGAAGAAGAAGAAGAAGAAGAAAAGTTAAGGTAATAATGATTGTGATGTGAAAGAAGGAGAAAAAGTGGAAGGAAGAGGAGGGTCAAAGAAAGAAAGAAAGAAGAAGAAGAAAAAGCAGAAGAAGAAGCAAAAGAAGAAGGTGAGGCAATAATGGAAGCGAAGTAAAAGAACATGAAGAAAAAGTGGAAAGAAGAGGAGGGTCAAAGAAAAAAGAAGGAGAAAAAGAAAAAGAAGGTAAGGCAATAATGGAAGCGAAGTGAAAGAAGGAGAAAAAAATGGAAAGAAGAAGAGGGTCAAAGAAAAAAAAGGAGAAAAAGAAGGAGAAGCAATAATGGAAGTGAAGTGAAAGAAGGAGAAACAAGTCGAAGGAAGGGAGGGGTCAAAGAGAAGAAGAAAAAGGAGGAGGAGAAGAAGAAAAAAAGAAGAAAAAAAAGAAGAAGCAGAAGGATGGGGAGATGAAAAAGAAGAAGGAGGCGAATTGAAAGAATAAGTAGAATCAAATAGAAGGTAAAAGGTCAAAGAAAAAGATGATGTCGAAGAAAGAAAGAGGGATTGTAAAGCAAAACCCCGAAAACAGAAAGAATGAGAATGAGAAAGATAAACAGAAAAAAAAATAATGGTTCAAATAAAAAAACACAGAAAAAGGAAAAAGTTTCTTTTTAAAAATAAAATGGCTGCATAAAAGTATAGAATACAGCGAGATTGACTGAAAGAAAAAATAAGAAAAGAAGAAAATAGTCGAAAAATATGTAAGGCGATTGCAAAAGTTCATAGTTGATAAATAAAGGCAGAATACAAACTTTAAAAAAAAACGGTGTTTTGCCGCAAACCTCTACATTGACCCAATAAAAGAAGAAAACTAAACCGGAAGAGAGAGAGAGAGAGAGAGAGAGAGAAATAGAGAAAGAGAGAGGTTGACATTGCTATTAAAAATTAGAGTTAGCATAAGAAAAAATACTTTCTCTGCTCGACTCAGGGATTGAACACACAACCACTGTCACCAAATTCACAAGCCAACGCTTTTATCGTCGTGCAGTATATACTTGCAATCGACGGAAATAGGCGAGCAATAACTATATTTACTGCATCAAAGATACAATTTTGGCGCAAGGCCGTAAATGATTTTCTAAGCGTAGCTCAGATGCAGCACAAGGCTGAAAGTGTAGAGCACTCAGTGAGAATCGAACTCACTATTCAGTTACAGGCGAGAAATATCCGAACAGAACTAAATCCAAATAAGAACCAGACGATCTTCCTGGATATGATGATTATAAAAAGAATTGTCTTGTTCCGTAAATAAAATAAAAGGTCCAATTCAGAATTTCCGATAGGTTACCCAGATTGATATACACCTGAGGAAGGCCGGAGGGTACAACGGCCGAAACATTGTGATAACAACAACAAAAAAAAGGGAGCAATAATCCGAGTATAAATAATGTAAACAATAGAAGCGGGATATTTTTTATCAATCGATCTGTCGATGGAAAATATAGAATTTCGTTCATGTTCTTCCAAACGCCCATTTTATTATTATTATTATTATTATTAATAATAATAATAATATTATTATTATTATTATTATTATTATTATTATTATTATTATTATTATTATTATTATTTCCTTTGATTTCGGATGTGTACTTATTTCTTTCCGAGTCCCGCCCAGTGACTTATGGTGTGAAATGACATCATGACATTTTCCATTAGAAAAAATATATATATATATTTTACATGGACACAGCCCTTCGTAAAGTTTGGGCTGTACTCGTGAGAACAATTTTTTGTATTTCTTTAAGGTATGGGCTTCCAGGAATCCCTTCAATTAGTCTACTGGAATCTTTTCCAACCAATCCGAGGGCTTCTACTAAAACGGGGATTCTTGATGTTCCCATGGGCCACATTTATTGTTATTCTTCTTCTTCTTCTTCTTCTTCTTCTTATTATTATTATTATTATTATTATTATTATTATTTTCTTTGATATCTGGCGTTTACACATTTCTTTCCGGGTCCCGCCCAAGGACCTAAGGTTAGAAATGGCATCATGACACTTCCCACTGACTAAAAAAAACACCCATATTTTTACATAGATAAAGCCCTTCGTAAATTGTGGGCTGTACTTGTCAGCACAATTTTTTGTATTTCTTTGAGGCATAGGTTTCCAGGAATCCCTTCAATTAGTCTACTGTAATCTTTTCAAACCAATCCGAGGGCTCCAACTACAACGGGGATTGTTGATGTTCCAATGTGGCACATTTTTGAGATTTCGATTTCAAGGTTCTTCAAAGATACACTGCATTCTGCAGGGACTGCCATATCAATAAGGAGACACTTCTTTTATGTGCGATCTCTAATAACAATGTCTGGGCGGTTAGCTTGGATTGTTCTGTCTGTGTGTATTGTGTAGTCCCATAAAATTGTTACAGGTCCTAGGGCGTCACTGACTTGGGATTAAGAGTCACATGACCGACCAAACGCGGGACATAATATTTTGGGAAGAGGAAGTTAAGCCAACACAGACAAAGCGAAAGTGGAAATTAAAGGCATGAAATAATGAATAATTTCAGTTGTTAACACCCATGGAATTTCCACGCGTACTGATCGAATTATTGACCTATTTGCGTATCTACACCAAATAAGTAATGATTATCGCATGATACAGAATTGTACGTATACTTAAAAATCGATCAATTTTATTTTTCTTCTTCTTCTTCTTCTTATTATTATTATTATTATTATTATTATTATTATTATTATTATTATTAATAATAATAATCTTGTGCATCAGTTATTTTGACCACAACCTCAATCATCATGCTCCTTAGCTCTCGAGCAATATCCTGGTATTTTTTCAAATTTTACTTGATCAGGCAGGTCTGAATATCTTTCTCATTTTTTTTTCATTTTCTCCAAGACCCTTTAATTTGTGAAGATACCATTTATCTACATCAGCATTTACCGACATGGGTGATATCGCCCACCGGTGGGCGATTCCAACTGTTGGGCGGGTGATGAGAACTGAACAGAAAATGGTGGACGATTGGAAATTTTCGTGGGCGATATAGGATTTAGAGCATTAAAAAGGTATTTCAACATATGCTGCCCGATAAAAAAATATTCAAAGTAGATATATAATGAGCCTGCAAAAAAAAAAACAGAGAATATTTTATCTAGGAATGTGACCTTGTTATTCCCAATTAATTGGGAATAACGAGGTCAGATTCCTAGATAAAATATAAATATCCCCAAACAACGAATATTTTGGTATTTTCTATCGTTTTGAGACGGCTGATTTACAATCAAATAGCTCTTCAGCCGAAATAATATTTTTCGGATATAAATTAAGTAGATTCTATACTGTCGAACCTAAATCATTTGCACAGTTATGAATATATAACCATTCCTACTAGTCCAGACCTTTTTCTTGTATTCCTGACAAGTCTGCTTTTAACATTCAGTCATTATTATTATTATTATTATTATTATTATTATTATTATTATTACTATTATTATTATTATTATTATTATTATTATTATTATTATTATTTCCTTTGATATCTGGCGTTTACACATTTCTTTCCGGGTCCCGCCCAGGGACCTAAGGTTAGAAATGACATCATGACACTTTCCACTACAAAAAATTAAAAAAAAAAAAAAAATTAAAATAAATAATTACATAGATAAAGCCCTTCGTAAAGTGTGGGCTGTACTTGTCAGAACAAATTTTTTATTATTATTATTATTATTATTATTATTATTATTA
>OZ038516.1:51419107-51431607 GCA_964036315.1 Acanthosepion esculentum | reverse complement strand
CTTTCTCTTTGATAGCGCGGAAGCTGTGACCTTGTGCCGCACTCAGTTAAACTGTAGCTAGACTATAAAATTAATAATCAGTCTGATTTTTGGAAAGAAAAAAAATGGATCTACTGTTCTGTTTCTTAATAATGTACACGATGCAGAGCAGTGGGGTGGGTGGTGATTGGAGACGGCGGTAAGGTCCTCGGTACGGCTTGGGGCTTAAAATCTCAGTCGAAAACGAAACGGTATAATGTGACGGATCCGAAAACTAGGTCCGGCTTTTGAGTGCGAGAACATCGTCGGATGATGACGGGAAAACCTAGAGGACGAAACCGGCGCTCGTATCTGGAAGGGATGGTGCGTGTGTTGGGGTCGGGGCTTACAAGCAAGGAAATAGGTACAAGGAGACAAGAAAGGTGTGTGTCAGGGTCGAGTCGGACAAGCGAATGGATTGTGGATTGCAGTCGAGGATGGGGCCGCTCAGGAAGAGGCCGGCTCTCTCCTTTCCCGGCCAGTCTCCCCTTTGCTCCCCAAACTACCAGAATCAGCTGCTTATTGTAATAAAGAGTGAGAAATAGTGGCGGTGCGTTTGTACGCTTCACTGATAACCAATCAAGAAAAATATTGTTTTAGAACTGCTCTTTTGCAGTGCACCTCCACCGAGAGTGGAGGGGGGTTCGATTTGTAGAAGGTAACTGCTCAAAGGGACTGGGTGGAATAAAAATCAAGGGTGTGGTTAGAGGCGCAGGAGATTTAGGGGTTGGATAATGCAGCAAGAAGAGCAGTAGAAACGAGATTTTTTTTTCTAAGCGCAGCAAAATAAAGAGATAGGGTTTGGTCTGTGAGTTGGTGGAGTATAGGACAGCGATATTGCCGGCAATGTTGTTGTTGGTAGTAAGATGATGGTGGTTTGTGGTAGCGGTCAGTGGTAGAGCCGGGTTGATAGAATATGCAATGACCCTTCGGTGACGATTTTCCTGCTAAGATTTAAGGGTCGGAGAAAAAATCGGAAGATGTCCGTTGAAATTTGGCAGAGTAAATGCGGAGTGGTTATGAAACAGAGTTTGGGGGAGGTTTGAGGAGAGCGTAGGTAATATGTAGAAAGGGGGAGATGATGGTTATCAAGTCGAGTGAGGCTGCCAATGAGTCAAAAAGAGAGGAAGAGATTATGGGAGGGAAGGAATGAGGAGAGGCGAGATACGCGGGAAGAGGGGGTCAGTAGTTTTAATGAGATTGATGATAATTAGAAGGTAACATAATCAGCACCAACATCATCATCATCATCATTAACAGCAGCAGCAAACGAAGAAGAAGAAGAAGAAGAATAAGAAGAAGAAGAAGAAGAAGAAGAAGAAGAAGAAGAAGAAGAAGAAGAAGAAGAAGAAGAAGAAGAAGAAGAAGAAACTTTATTTTATTTTCTACGTTCTTTCTTTCATATTTTTTATCCATACCATTATTTATTTTCTTTGTTTTGGTTCAATTCTATTTCGTTTTTCTTCCTTTCGTCTTTTTTTCTATTTTCATTTCACTTTTTTACTTCGTTCGTTTTATTTTTCTTTCCTTTTTTTCTTTTTCTTCTTTCTATCATTTTCGATTGCCTTTTTTGGTCAGTTCTCTCTCTTTTCTTTCTAATATTTTCTTTCTTTTTCTTCTTTCTCTCATTTTCGATTGCCTCATTTGGTTAGTTCTCTCTCTTTTCTTCTTAATATTTTCTATCTTTCTTTTTCTTCTTTCTATCATTTTCGATTGCTTTTTGGTCAGTTCTCTCTCTTTTCTTTCTAATATTTTCTTTCTTTCTTTCTTTTTCTTCTTTTTGTCATTTTCGATTGCCTTTTTGGTCAGTTCTCTTTCTTTTCTTTCTAATATTTTTTTTCTTTTTCTTGTTTCTGACATTTTCGATTGCCTTTCTTTGCTTAGTTATTTCTTTTTTTTCTTTTCCCATTATTTTTCTCTTCTTTCCGACCATTTTTCTTTGTTTACTTTGCTAGTTCTTTCTTTATTTAAACTTTCTTTTTCTCTAAATATTTTCTTTCTTTTTCTCTTTCTTTTTACTTTCTTTGATTTCTTCTTTAAGTCTGTCTTTAACGCATTTCCTTTCTCTTTCATTGTTCGTTCTTTCTTTCTTTCTTTTGCTTTCTTATATTTTCCTTATTTTCTAGCATTTTTCTGTTTTCTTTCTGACATTTTTTATCGTACTGATTCCTCTTTCGTTCTTTCTTTCTTTTATCTTCTTCTCTATGACATTTTCCTGTTTTATTTCGCTCTTGATTTCTTTATTTCTTTCAAACTTTTTTCTCTCTTTTTCTCGCATTATTTTCTTTCTTTCACTTTTTTCTTTTTACATTTTTTCTTCGTTTTAAATATTTTTTAAAACTCTTTGTTTATTTTCTTTGTTTCTTTCAATTATAACCTTTTTCTTTCTTTTTATCTTTTTATTTTCTTTCTTTCTTTCAAATATTTTCGTTTTCTTTCTTTTTATCTCCTTATATTCTTTCTTTCACATACTTTCTTTTTTAACTTTTTTATTTTCTTTCTTTCAATTATTTTTTTAATTTCGTGTCTTTCTTTCTTTCTTTCTTTCTTTCAAACATTATCTTTTTTGTATCATTTTATTTTCTTTCTTTAAAATATATTCTTTTCTCTTTCTTTTTAACTTTTATTTGATATTACTTTCTTTCTTTCTTTCTTTCTTCTTTCCTTCCTTTAATTTCTTCTTTCTTTTACTGGATTTTGCTTGTCATTTTTCTAGAAAAATATTTTTTCTTTCTTTTTTTCTAATTCTTTTTTTTCTTTTGTACGTTCTTTTATTCTTCTAGAAATGTTCTCAAAATCAATATCTTGCGGTTATTGTTGCGATCAAGTGACAGCAAATATTCTTTATATCCCCGCATTCTTCACATTATTTTCCTTATTTAAATAATGCTCTTTCCTCTCGCATTTCCTGTTCAAAGCATCTCCTCCGGCTTTTACACCAGTTGCATCTTGTCGCTTTTACTTGTGATATAGTGACCAAGAGTGAGAGAAAAATGTAAACTCAAATAAAAAAAAAAGTTGAAGAGAAATAAGACGGGGTTAAAAAATGAATTGAAAAAGGAAAGTTAAAAAAGGTGACGATTATGATAAAAAAATGAGGACAACAAAGAAAAGAAGAAAAATATCAAAGATAGAAAAGATATATGTTAATAGGTGAGGAAGATAGACAAAAGGAAGAAAGTCGACGAAGAATATGAAAAAGAGCGAAGAGAAAAAGAAGAAAAATGAAAGAGGAATGTATAAAGAACGAAAAGAGAAAGGGCAAAATATTTAAAAGAAAATAAATGGCGAAAAAGATGATGATAAAGAAGAAGAAGAAGAAGAAGAAGAAGAAGAAGAAGAAGAAGAAGAAGAAGAAGAAGAAGAAGAAGAAGAAAATGAAGATGAAGAGAATGATGATGATGGTGATGAAGAAGGTGTTTCGGAATGAAGTTTGTGTGAATGGGTGGCAGATCAGAGAAAAGGGGGGGATGTAAATAATCAAAATATGCTTGAACCGATAAGGAAGAGGACGTTATGGAGAGCCATGATCGTCCATGTTTTGAAGGAACCTACCTAACGAGTGTATGTGAATGCATGACAGATCAGAGACAGGAAGTGCTTGTAAATGGTCAACTGTGGCATGGAACTATAAGGGAGAGGAAGTTATGGAGAGCCATGATCCCTCGTGTCTTGAAGTAGCCTACTTAATGATTATATGTGAATGGATGGCAGGTCAGAGACATTGAATGGCTGTAAATGGTCAAAAGTTGCTTGGAACTATAAGGGAGAGGAAGTTATGGAGAGCCATGATCGTCCATGTCTGGAAGTAACCTACCTAACAAGTCTATGTGAATGCATTACAGATTAGAGACAAGAAGTGGTTTTAAATAGTCAGAAGTTGCATGAACTAGTAAGAGAGAGGAAGTTATGGAGAGCCATGATCCGCAAAGTCTAAAGGTAACCTACCGAATATGTGAATGGATGGCAGGTCAGAGACATTGAATGGTTGTAAGTGGTCAAAAGTTGCTTAGAACTATAAGGGAGAGGAAGTTATGGAGAGCCATGATCGTCTTAGTTTTGAAGTAAGCAACCTAACAAGTATGTGTGTATTGCTTTGAGAGCAGAGTCATGGACGAATGGTAAAAGTTCTAACGTTGCTTAGAGTTACAAGCGAGAGGAGGTTGTGGTGGGCCTTGATCACTCAAGCACTGAATGTAGATGTCACATAAATGTAGTGATCTTTTTAACATTGTTGCTTTAAGTAATAGTGTTAAAGTTTGTTTTTTGTTTTTTATCATTTGATTGTACCATATTGAGGACAGTCATAGAATTTGCAGAAACCTCTAGACAATGTAGCAAAATAAGCAGGAAGAAAAGACTATAGTTTGTAAGAAGACATTATGCAGGGTCATTAGCAAGGGAGACAACCCGAAAATCGCGCTACAAAATGGAGATGTCAGAATCTCTATTTAAACGGGATGTGTTATAACAGACGTTGGAAAAAACGACACAAAAATCTGAAGACAATCTGAGGAAATTGTCCAGCATTCACTTCCATATAAGCGGATTGGCATTCCATAGTAGTTCTTTTCTTGTTTCTAATTCAAATTTGCCTGTTTATTAATACCCAGGAAAGAAAACTGTACAGTACCTTGATCACCTATGTCTTGAAGCGACATCGCATTTAAAAAATATTTAGACAACAATTATTTAAACTTTGTTAGTATAGTAGCGGTTTTCTTTTTCGATTTCACTGTTTTTTCTTCTTTTTTTTCTTCATTTCATACAAGCATCATCACACAAAAATGCAGTCAACAACGAAATTATTCGTACACCCATCAATTTTGAATATTCTAATTCATTTCTCAGAATCTAATGCCCGTATGTTGCCAGGTTTTTTTTTATGTTAATATGCACAACAAAGGAATATAAAAATTCAATTTTCAGAACAATAGGTTAAATACATCGAAATTGGCAGGCGAATTATACAAAATAGAAAAAGAAAAAAATATTCGTACAGTAGAAAATATAGCTTTACATTGATTGAATCGTGTAAGTATAATTCATTTACATAATTATTTTATCGGTGAAGTCTTGTAGACTATTCAGTAGAATATTTGTGATAATTCCAGCAAAGAACGTCACGTGGTGTATAGAATGTCATCATTGTTATTCTTACGGTAACAACACGATGGGTAAGACAAAGGAGCTTAGCGTTGATTTGAGACAGAGAATTAATTTCCACAATTCGGAAAATAGTTACAGCTTGATTTCAAACCGCTTAGCTAATTCTAAATCTACGGTACAGTCCGTTATATAGAAGTTTAAACAGTTTGACACGACAGAGAATTTGCCTGTTCGTGGAAGAAAACCAAAATTGTCACCGAGAATTGCACGAAAACTGTGTTGCGAGGTTAATATAAACCCAAGAGTTATTTTGAAAGACATTGCCAAATGTTTGGATACGATGGGTATCAGCGTAAGTACTCGCACAATACAACGTTGTTTAAATAGAAATGGGTTTGTATGGAAATCGACCATGACGAAGCCTTCTTCAAAAAATCATGTCACATTGAGGCTCGGTTTAATTTTGCCAAAACGTTCTTGGACAAAGAAAATTTAATTTGGGAATGGAAAGATGAAACAAAAGTTGAGCTTCTTGTACAGAAGATTTGGCGCAAGTAAGGTGAGGCTTTCCACTTAAAGAGCACAATAGCAACATTAAAACATCGATGATGCTTTGGGGTTGCTTTAGTTCAAGGGGGACTGGACAATTAATGGAAATATGAGGAAAAATGAAATCTGCAGACTATATCAAAATTCTTCAACTATCAGCGCAATATCTTCATTATATGTCGGCGATTTACTTTCCAGCAAGATAATTATCCCAAACATACGCCTAAGTCATTAACTGCGTGGCTCCAGAAAAAAATGACAGGTCTGCCATGGCCTTCAATGAGTCCTGACTTGAATCCTATTGAAAATCTATGGCAAAAATTGAAAGTTCGTATAAATGGTCAATCACCAAAAAACATTCAGGAATTAGAACGTATAACCATTGAAGAATGGAAGAAAATCCCAGAAAAGACACGTTCAAATTTCATCAAAAACTTTAGAAAACGATTGCAACAAGTTATAAAGTTGAGAGGCCATGCTATTGACTATTAATATTGTGAAAAATGTTCATTTTTTTCTATTTTCCATACTCTAGGAATAATTGTCTTTTCTTATTTTGAATAATTAGCCTATCAAATTTGTTCTATTTAACCTATTGTTTTGAAAATTGAGATTTATATTTCTATTTCTGTGCTTATTAACGTATAAAAAACCTGGCATGATGCGGTCATTAGATTCTGAGAAATGGATAAAAATATTCAAAATTGATCGGTGTACGAATAATTTCGTCGTTGATTGTGTATATATACAAAGACCTATATTGGCTATATTTGGAGAGTAATTTTTCATTTATGCAAGTTAGGTTGATAACTAACAAAAGTTTTTAGTTTTCTGTTGGTTAGGCTAAAAAAAAAACACCAACTACTCTGCAAAATCGAACAATATCCACAAACTCGAGAGAAAGAAAAAAAAAGAATACAAAACTATTATGTAATATCAATCCTATTGGCAATGAATGCTGGGCAATCTCCTCACAGATGGAAAAATAGACTTACGGCAGCAGAAACGTACTTCTACAGAAGGAAGCTAAGAATACCATGAATTGGACATTTGAGTAACAAGGAAGAGTTAGGGAAATTGTAAACGAAATGAACTTTTATACTTAGAATCAGAAAAAGACAATTGAAATTTCTAGAGAACATAATAAGGAAAGAATGCAAGAAAGGCTGAGAAAAGTGGCGAATAAAATAGCTTCCTTTTTATCCCATCAAGGCAATAAATCCATTACGACGCAAGAGGTTACAGAGTGTGGGAGAATATGAGAAAAAAAAACATTATTCAGGAAAAATAAAAATAAAAAGGAATTAAGAAGACAGTATATAAAGATTGGCGCAGCATTTAATTCTTTGAAGATCAGAGCTGCCTGGAAAGCAAGAAGCCAGAAGAGACATCCACAAGCGAGAAGTGTGAGAGAAAAATATTATTAGCATAGAATGATTACATCTGGCGATTTAAACTGTAAAAGGATGAGACCTTACCGCCAATCTAGTACTGCACTTAAATACATAAATTCTAGGTACCATAGCGGAAAGAACAAAATTGATGGGTGTACGAATACCTTCGTCGTTGACTGTGTATATATACAAAGACATATATTGAGTATATTTGGAGAGTAATTTTTAATTTATGCAAGATTGATTGAAAACTGACAAAAATTTATTCTTTTTTTTTTTTTTTTAGCTTTTCCATGGTTTGGGCTAAGACAAAAAAAATACAACTATTCTGCAGAATCGAACAATATCCACAAACTCCAGAGAAAGAAAGAAAAGAATACAAAACTATTATGTAATATTAATCCCCTTGTCAATGAATGCTGGGCAATCTCAACACGGATAGAAAAATAGGCAGCAGAAACGTACTTCTGCAGAGGGAAGTTAAGAATACCATGGATTGGACATGGGAGTAACAAGGAAGAGTTAGGGAAATTGTAAACAAAATGAACTCTTATACTTAGAATCAGAAAAAGACAATTGAAATCTTAGGGCCCATCATAAGGAAAAAAGCAAGGAAGACAGAGAAAAGCGGCGAATAAAATAGCTTCTTTTTTTACCCCAAGCAAGGCAACAGAGCCACTAACACGCAGAGGGCTTCTAAGTGTGAAAGAATATAAGAAAAGGATTATTAAGGAACAAGAACAATAAAAGAACAGAATTTAAGAGGATAGAATATAACGATTGACATTGCATTTAAAGTTTTGAAGGTCAAATTTGACTAGAAAGCAAGAAGCCGGAAGAGAGTTCCACAAGTGAGAAGTGTGATAGAAAAAACTGTTAACATAGAACGATTACATCTGGATATTTTAACTGTAAATGGATGAGACCTTACCGCCAATCCAGTACTGCGCTTAAATTCATAAAGTCTAGGTACCATAGCGGAAAGAACAATTACCATGAAAATATTTTTTAAAAGTCACATGAAAATTACCTTACGGAGGTGGGACTGTGAGTGAGGCTGAGATGCAATAACATAGATGATTCCTTATATCTTTTAAATTTTATCAAGAATCTCTAACTACATAGCAAAAGTACAATTCGCAATTTAAACGTCCTACGAGGCTGGCCTCCCGTTCCCACCCCTTCACCGTTGAAACTGTTAGATGTAGACGTCTCTTCTACTCCAATAGCTTCATGTCTCGCACATCTCGCCTGTGGAACTCCCTTCCTTATTCCTGTTTCCCTGACAAATACAATCCCCAACTATTTAAGTGTAAAGTCAATCGACATCTCCAGTTGCCTTGATCTATCCACTTCCCTTCTCCACATCCTTTCACATTTCATTCCTATCTGCTCTCGCTCCAAATCTTCTGTAAGCCCCTTGCCTTGATCGATCCACTATCTTTCTCCACATCCTCTCCTTTACCACTCCTATCTGCTCTTCCTCCAAACCTTCTGTAACCCCCTGCGTGCTAGTGGCTTCCAGCCTTGCTTGGGGTGATAATCTTAAACAAAAAAAAAAAAAAAAACAAGACCAGATGTGGTAATAATTTTCTTCGGATCACTCGGTGTGTCGTATAAGACTTTTAAAAAAAGCTTTTCTTTTACTCCGCTGTAGATGTATTTGACAAAACTGATCGGAAGGGTAAACTGCAAAAGGGCAAAAGAAGAAGAGCGCTAAGGGGAGCAGGGTAGAAAGGAAATCAAGGGTAGGGACGGAAAAGAAATTTAAAACAGACGAGGAAATGATATGTGGAGTAAAACAAGAAGGTAAAGGAAAGAAAATAATGACGAAGAATGAAGAAGGAAGACAAGTAAAAAGAAGAGAAGGTAAAAGAGAATTTCGAGGTGGAAAGAAAAAGTAGAAGAGAAAGAATATAAAATGGAAATTACAAGAAAGAGAATAAAGAAGATTATTAAAGAAAGACAAAAAAGGGTGGAGAAAAGAAGAAGAAGAAGAAGAAGAAGAAGAAGAACAACAACAACAACCACAACATGAATGAATAGATGAATATTTAAAAAAATGAACAACTGTAGGAAAGAATTAATATTCGCATAAAAGTACTGAATAACAAGAAGAAAAAGAAGGGAAAGTGGGGGGAGCAGAACAGTTTGGACAGTAAGAAGAAAAAGAAGAATGAATGAATGAATCATTTAATTCGTAGAATGATAAAACGTAAAATTGTAGGAAAGAAAAAGAAGACAGATTACATAACCCATGACAGAAGGAGAATGTGATGATGTTGATGATGATGAGGAGGAGGAGGAGGGGGATGATGATGAGGATGACGAGTATGATGAGGAAGATGATGAGGAGGAGGCGGAGGATGACGATGATGATGAAGATGAGGATGATGAGGAGGAGGAGGAGAAGGAGGAGGATGATGAGGATGAGGAGGATGATGATGAGGAGGATGAGGAGGATGATGATGAAGATGATGATGAAGAGGAGGAGGATGATGATGATGAGGAGGAGGATGACGATGATGAAGATGAGGATGATGATGAGGAGGAGGAGGAGGATGATGATGAGGATGAGGAGGATGATGATGATGAGGATGATGATGATGATGAGGAGGAGGAGGAGGAGGATGACGACGATGGCGATGAATGCGTAAAAAAAATAAGAAGAAATTAGTAAACGAAATCGAAGGAGAATGAATGAAAGAATGCATGCGTAAAAAATAAAATGAAATGTTGCAGGAATGAATTAAAAATTGCATAAAAATACTGAATAATGTAAAGAAGAAGAAGAAGAAGAAGAGGGAAAAGAGAAGGAAATGAAGAAGAAGAAGAAGAAGAAGAAGAGAGAAAAAAGGAGAAGGAAAAGAAGAAGAAGAAGAAGAAGAAGAAGAAGAAGAAGAAGAAGAAGAAGAAGACGGAAAAGAAGAAGAAGAAGAAGAAGAAGAAGAAGAAGAAGAAGAAGAAGAAGAAGAAGAAGAAGAAGAAGAAGAGGGAAAAGAGAAGGAAAAGAAGACGAAGAAGAAGACGACGACGACGACGGCAAGAAACGAAAGTTTAAAAAAGTTAATGGCCGAAAATACTGAAAACAACCACAGAAATGATAGATGAAGTAAAAGGATAAAACAAATGGTCAAGAAGAATTACGGAAGAAGAAAGTTGCATCGTGTTCGCCTGAAAAAGACATTGTGCTGGAAGAAATGAGGTAAAATGAAGTGAAAGAATGAGTGTTTCCTGGTTTTGATTTGTTTAGGAATCCAAAGAGTTTAGCGGACGAGCTGAGCAGCGAAATGTAAAGAGCAAGGAATCGGAGCGTATGGGGGAGTGAAATGGAGTGTAAGGAAGTGAAAGTGGGCATTTGCTTACCAGAGACAAGGGTAGGGGAAAAGAGAGAGAGGAAATGGAAAGAAGAGAAGGAGGGGAAAAGTAAAAAGAGTGAGAGGCAGGAAGAATGATGAAAGAGTGGAAAGCGGAGAAGTAGAAATAATGCGTGAGAAAAAGGAAGAGTGAAAGAGTAGGAAAGTGAGACTGGGAAGAAAAGAGAAAATGTTGGAAAGAGAAAGAGAAAAGTGAGCGAAAAAGAACGGGATAATACAATATTAGAAATAAAGAAAGCAAGAACGAAAGAAAGAAAGAAAGAAAGAAAGAAAGAAAGAAAGAAAGAAAGTGGAAAACATAGAAAATGAGTAGGAAATGAGAAACAAAGAAAGAAAGAAAGAATGAAAGAAAGAAAGAAAGAAAGAAAGTGGAAAACAGAAAAGGCGAAAAAACTAGAAAGAAATAAATAAAGTGGAAAACATAGAAAAGTGAAGAAAACTAGAAAGAAAGAAAGAAACAAACAAACAAACAAACAAAGTGGAAAACAGAAAAGAGAAGAAAACGAGAAAGAAAGAAAGAAAGAAAGAAATTAAATATAGAAATGGCAAAGAAAACGAGAAAGAAAGAAAGAAAGAAAGAATGAAAGAAAGAAAGTGGAAAACAGAAAAGGCGAAAAAACTAGAAAGAAAGAAATAAAGTGGAAAACATAGAAAAGTGAAGAAAACTAGAAAGAAACAAACAAACAAACAAACAAACAAACAAAGTGGAAAACAGAAAAGAGAAGAAAACGAGAAAGAAAGAAAGAAATTAAATATAGAAATGGCAAAGAAAACGAGAAAGAAAGAAAGAAAGAAAGAAATTAAATATAGAAATGGCAAAGAAAACGAAAAAGAAAGAAAGAAAGAAAGAAATTAAATATAGAAATGGCAAAGAAAACGAGAAAGAAAGAAAGAAAGAAAGAAAGAAAATGAGAAAGAAAGAAAGAAGTAAAAAATAGGGAAATGTGGCATTGAGAATAAATGAAAGAAGAAAACAGAAATGAAAAGTGATTGGTTGAAGAAGAAAAGCAAGAAAGAAAGCAAAAGACAAAGAAAAACGGTATAACAATGATGACTGAAATATAGTCTAAGAAAGAGGGAAAGAAAGAAAGAAAAGAGCGAAAGAAAGAAACAAAGAAACAAACAAATGTTATCTTGAAGAAACCATGAAAACCTCAAAAGAAAAGAGAAAAGAGATAAGAGAATGTGTGAAGGAAAAAAGCAAAATCATAAAATAGAAAGAAAGAATGAATGAAGGTCAGAATTAGAAAGAAAGAAAATGAATAAAAATAAAATTAAAAAAATAGAAAAGTGTTGTCCTGATAAAAAAGAAAAAAAAGAAAAGAAAGTCAAAAAAGAGGGAAGTGATTCGTTGAAGAAGAAAAGCAAGAAAGTAAAAAAATAGTAAAAGTTGAAATATAGTCTAAAAAAAACATGGAAACTAAGAAATTAATTCAACAAACAGGAAAATGTCTTGAGGAAAAAAAAATGAAAAACGAAAACAAACAAGAAAGAAAATGAAGAAGAAATGCAAGAAAAAAAGAAGCAAAATAAAGAATGAAAAAAAAATGATGAATTAAAAAGTCTAAGAGAAAAAGAAAGAAAGAAAGAAACTGGTAGAAAAACAGAAGAAATCCAACTGAAAAGAAGCAGAAATGGAGGAAAAGAAATTGAAAAAAAAAAATAAGAAAAAAATGAATAAATTAAAAGAAGGAAAAAAAATAGAAAACCAAATAGAGGGAATCATTGAAAGAAAGAAAGAAAGAAAGAAAGAAAGAAAGGATAAATGAAGGGCAGAATTAGAAAGAATAAAAGAAAGAAAGAAAGAAAGAAAGAAAGAAAGAATAAATGAAGGGCAGAATTAGAAAGAAAGAAAGAAAGAAAGAAAGAAAGAAAGAAAGAATAAATGAAGGGCAGAATTAGAAAGAAAGAAAGAAAGAAAAAAAAAGAAAGAATGGATGTTCGAATGAATGAAGGCATTAATTAAGAAAAGGTTAAAATGAAACTTAAAGGTTCCTGCAATAAAACAGTCGAAGAATCAAATTAACTCGAAAAAAAATAATGAATGATTAAA
>OZ038516.1:51409153-51413907 GCA_964036315.1 Acanthosepion esculentum | reverse complement strand
AGAAATATGCGTGTGTGTGCGCGCGTTTGTGCGTGTTTGTGAGTGATTGTGTGTATGTGTTTGTGTGTGTGCGTGTGTGTGATAACGATATATATTTACATATATCAATTTTTGGACATTTTAGTTGTAATTTTTGCCATGCTGGCCTTATAATTGCGTTTATCATGAAACAGTCTGTCCCCTCTGAGTGTTGACTCCCACACAATCACGTTAAATATTGTATATTGTACTTAGTTGTTATTTTCTTCCTGTTACCCCTACAGCTGCAAGCAAGGCCTCTGTTCAAGAGGTTGTGAGGAGCGTGAAAATCTCTAAATTACTGATGTTCCCAAGTCCAACCTGACCAGGGGTGGTAGCACCTGTTACGGTCCCAGCTATGGGCAAATAGTTAACCCCCAAACTCTGGTCAAAAAACTATGAAAGTGTAAAAATAGGTTTTAATACTAGAAATATTTTGAAAAAAAATATTACCAAAAATACATTTTTGAAAAACAAATATAATAGCAATACATTTTTGGAAAAAAATATGACCATAGAAGAAAAATTCTTACCAGAAATAGATTCTTGAAGGAAAAAATATTACCAGCACTAAAAATATTGTCGGCATTAAATAACCCATTGAGGTTAATATGGCATAAAAAAATTGAACAAGCAATAAAAATTGTGTCGGCATTAAATAACCCATTGAGGTTTATATGCCGGAAAAACAAATCAAACCAATCTAAACCAAAGAATACATATTCTATTCATACGAATCTATCCTAAAAATGTTGTCGGCATTAAATAACCGATTGAGGTTGATATGCCTAAAACAAACCAAACCAGCAATAAAAATCTTGTCGGCATTAAATAACACATTGAGGTTGATAAACCGTAAAACAAACCAAACCAGCAATAAAAATCTTGTCGGCATTAAATAACCCATTGAGGTTGAATATGCCGTAAAAGAACCCAAACCAGCAATAAAAATCTTGTCGGCATTAAATAACCCGTTGAAGTTGATATGCCGTTAAACAAACCAAACCAGCAATAAAAATCTTGTCGGCATTAAATAACCCGTTGAAGTTGATATGCCGTTAAACAAACCAAACCAGCAATAAAAATCTTGTCGGCATTAAATAACCCGTTGAAGTTGATATGCCGTTAAACAAACCAAACCAGCAATAAAAATCTTGTCGGCATTAAATAACCCGTTGAAGTTGATATGCCGTAAAACAAACCAAACCAGCAATAAAAATCTTGTCGGCATTAAATAACCCATTGAGGTTGATAAACCGTAAAACAAACCAAACCAGCAATAAAAATCTTGTCGGCATTAAATAACCCATTGAGGTTGAATATGCCGTAAAAGAACCCAAACCAGCAATAAAAATCTTGTCGGCATTAAATAACCCATTGAGGTTAATATGCCGTAAAACAAACCAAACCAGCAATAAAAATCTTGTCGGCATTAAATAACCCGTTGAAGTTGATATGCCGTTAAACAAACCAAACCAGCAATAAAAATCTTGTCGGCATTAAATAACCCATTGAGGTTGATATGCCGTAAAACAACCCAAACCAAACCAAACGATGCAGCTGTAACTAATTTCTATTGCATTTTTGTTGATAATTTTTGACGATTTGCAGTTTTTAGGGAAGTGTTTTTTCAATTATTTTGAAAAATAGCTTCCCTATTTTTTATTGTATTGTTGTCCGGGATTGAACCAAATTATGTTTATTTTTCTGCTGTTTTTGTTTGAATTCTTTTCGTTTATCATTCTAGTTTCTTTGAATATCCGCAGTTTCTTAGGGTTCTAATGCGAGCATATATCTATGCGTATGTAAATGTATGTAGAAGAAATCGCAGCGAGGATGGACTCAGTGCTCGGCTTATAAACAGACCATTTGACGGTAAAGAATTGGGCTGAAAATTATCCGATTAGCTCCTTGTCTGTGCTACATTTTCATTGTTTCTACTCTTAATGGTTCTGAAATACAAAGAACGCATATAGATAGATAAATAGATAGATAGATAGATAGATAGATAGATAGATAGATAGATAGATAGATAGATAGATATATCTAATGGTTCTTAATGCTTCTGAAATACAAAGAACGCATATATATATATATATATATATATATATATATATATATATATATATATATATATATATATAACGTAAATCATTCAAACGAAAAACAAATACTGAAGCTAATTATATGGCAAGAATCACTCTCGCAAACAATATTTAATAATAAAATACAATCAACCTCAGCGTCGCGACTGCACGTTCCAAAATTATTCTTACATTTAACAATATCTCATTGCTCTTTCGGTCCGCACTATCTTTCGATGTCTCATTACTACCTGGAATTTAACAAAAACACACTGAAATGTCTACCTGATGATGGTCGTTCGAAACGACTGAAATCCTGGCTAGTAGAAAAATAAGACCTGATAAAACCGGAATTTATAAACAAGGATCATACCATTCATTAACGGATTCGAAGTTGATTGTATTTTATTATTAAATATTGTTTGCGAGAGTGATTCTTGCCGTATAATTAGCTTCAGTATTTGTTTTTCGTTTGAATGATTTACGTTACATAAATTGAATACGCACTACATAATTGATATATATATATATATATATATATATATATATATATATATATATATATATATATATATATATATATATATATATATATATACATACATATAGATAGATAGATAGATAGATAGATAGATAGATAGATAGATAGATATTGTACATAGATGATGATTGATAAACAGATAGATAGATATCAGCAGAGAGACATATAGATTGATAAAAAGGTATCTATCTATCTATCACAACGTTTCCAGTGCCAGGACCCAAAGAGTATCTGTCTATATTTCTGCGGTGAGGTATTATGTACACTATTTACATTATTCGGACTATTGTCCTCATCTTTGTCGCCATATTTATTACAATGTTTCGGCCTTCTTCAGGTGGTTGAAATGTCGAACTGAACCCTTTATTTCGCCCACTGGGGTAGACTGTTCTATTTCCACGTGCCATGTTTAATGGAAGTCAGATATCTCCTGTTAATTTCCCTCTGAAAGTTCTCCACTGCCTTAACCGGATATTGAACTCTTACTCTTTGGGTCCAGACACTGGATCTTACAAACGGCTTTATCCTTGAAGACATCTGTATATGAATTTCTCGGTATTATAAACCTAATGTCTTCAGCAATCATTTTTACCAGTGCTCATATTGCAATTTTTGCTGTTATCATATCATTTTTTACCAGAGCTCATATTGCAATTTTTGTTGTTATTATCGCTTTTCTCTGGCACTTCTTATTACTGGTTCCCATATTGTATTCATTTCTATGCTTGGTCGGCTCAGGAGATTTTTGTGGCCTAGCATATGTGCTGATTCCTTAAGTTTACGAATTTTCCAATGGTGTTCTTTGTCTATGATCTCAACAGTCTGCCCCAGTGAGCGAAATAAAGTGTTCAGTTCGACATTCCAACCACCTTAATGTAAATAATGTAGCTTGATGCAACCGTAAGTTCTATGCTAACAGTTTCTTGCATTTCTCATTTGTAAAATTCACTTCCGAATTCTTGCATTCAAGTCAACTTTGTTCTTCAAAAATTTGAATGTAATGTCAATCGTTATCTACTGTCTTCTTAATTCCTATTCTTTTATAGTTCTCTCTCCTTAATAATGTTTTCTTTCACACTCAGTAACATCTTGCGACTTACTGGCTTTATTGCCTTGCTTGTAGTCTGTAATGGAATAACCTGTCACCCCGATGAGTGATTGCACTATAGGTAGTAACTGCCTATAAGTATCTGTACGTCAATGGACTACAGAGACTAGCTGCGATCTGTTCCAGCTAGACAGTCGAACTCTCTGCCCGAAGGCAGAGAGGAACCCGGACGAGGCTCCACCGAAGGGCAGAGTCTCGTTCGGGGAGGTAGACTGTCCCTGAACCCGTTTTTACGGGTTGAAATAGGGAATATTTTGGGCCGAGCCTACGATGCTCGGAAAACCCATGTTAAACCGGGCCTTGTGCCACATGCAACCCTCGTGGGGGGGTAGTTAGATATCCTAGCTGGGATCTGTTGAGTACGACTCAGACTTACGCGAAAACTACCAACCTTCCAATAGTAGTACTCACTACTGTATTGACTTACAACGACCTTGTGCATAACTGTTACAATAAAAAGTATTTTACTATTATTTTCTAGGATGGCACAAGATTTTGTTTGATACACATGTATGTTTGTGTGTGAGAGTTCAGTTGGCAGTGAATCAAGGAAGCGAACGCACCCCAGTGGGACAACATTCTTTATCTATGCATTGCTGCATCTTGAAGCAAGAGGAAGAAAAGGAGAAAGTAGGAGAAAATGTTTGTCTTTTTATAGACTTAAACAGTGTCACCTTAATGGGCATTTTTTGTGAAGCAGGGTAACCCACAAACTAAACCAGATTGTCTTCTTGCTTGGATGAGTGTAGCTTGTCTGAATCTCAAAGTATCTTACTATTATTTTCTAGGATGGCACAAGATTTTGTTTGATACACATGTATGTTTGTGTGTGAGAGTTCAGTTGGCAGTGAATCAAGGAAGCGAACACACCCCAGTGGGACAACATTCTTTATCTATGCATTGCTGCATCTTGAAGCAAGAGGAAGAAAAGGAGAAAGTAGGAGAAAATGTTTGTCTTTTTATAGACTTAAACAGTGTCACCTAATGGGCATTTTTTGTGAAG
>OZ038516.1:51369153-51404153 GCA_964036315.1 Acanthosepion esculentum | reverse complement strand
CATGGCTCTTAATGATGGAAGGATACCTTACTCACGTTACGAAATTTGTCAGAATCGAAAAATATTAATTTTTTATCCTTTTAGAAGTCGTAGTCCTGTCCATAATATAAATACAAAGTTAAATCGATTTGTGTTTCTTGAGAATTTTGTTTGTATTTAGAAACGTCAAGAATAAAAGTGTGCGTACGACATTGATAACTGCGTAAAACTAACGTTGTTTTTTGTCAAGTCGTAATAATATGCAGTAATCAAGTATATTATTATTATTAATATTAATATTGATGTTGTTTCTTTCACGAAGTTTTCGTTTTCAAATAAGGATCTTGCATTATAGGTGTTCTCCATTGTTGTGGCCTTGATAGGGCCGGAAATGAAGACACAAGAACGGAATTGAGTTAAATAAATATATCAACAGAAACAGTAATACAAAGATATAGAAACGAGAGTGTTACAGAAAGAATGTTCGGTCCGACCGTCAGAGCTGACTGCTGGAACTTCACCCTCCAAAAGGCAGTACCTGCTCCTATTTATAGCTTGGAGAGTCCATGCGTGCGTGGGTAAATTACCATAACACTATCTATCTATCTATCTATCTATCTATCTATCTATCTATCTTCCTTTAAATATCTATCTATTTGTCTGTCTATCTATTTGTCTATCTATCTATCTGTCTTCCTTTAAATATCTATCTATTTGTCTATCTATCTATCTATCTGTTGTGGACTTGTTAGGGCCAGAAATAAAGACACAAAGGGAGGAATTAAGTCAAACAAGCATATTAACAGAAATCGTAATACAAACATATACAAACGAGAATGTTACAGGAAGAATATTCAGTCCGTCAGAGCTGACTACTGGAAACTTCACACTTTAAAAGGCAGTACCTGCTCCTATTTATAGCTGGAAGAATCCAGGCGTGCGTGGGTGAATTACCATATCACTAATCGAATTGTACGACCTCAGACGGAGGGGACTTTTTACAGAATCTTTGCAGTAATAAGCAACGCAAACTGTGGTGTTATTTCTATTCTCTCCGGGTAGGACATTATTTGTAATAGAATGGGACATAATAAGAAAAGACGAAGAAAATCGGAACAAATTGCAATCATAGGGTTAGGGTTAATAAAACGTGTACAAGAACTATGCAGATCAGGGGCGTTCATAAATAACAAGTGTCCATTTTGAAAAGCCGCACTGCGTGAAATAGAATGGGTAAATAATTCTGCTTTAATTTATAAATACAGTGTGAAATCGATCCCAGATTTATATATATATATATATATATATATATATATATATATATATATATATATATATATATATATATATATATATATATAAAAGTGAACATAGAAGTCAGCACTTAGAGGCGACAGTCTGTTTCATGCTAGTGCAATCGTCAGGCAACTCAGGGTTGTCTGACGATTGCACTAGCATGAAACAGACTGTCGCCTCTAAGTGCTGACTTCTATGTTCACTTTTATATTTATGGGATAAAGTGCTCAATATCAGAGATAGAGCGTGTGTAAATATATATATATATATATATATATATATATATATATATATAAATATATATATATATATATATATATATATATATATATATATATATATATATATAATGAAAGATAGCCGTGTTTAGCGTCTCCTGCCAATGTCTCATAAATAATGGAATATCCTGTTTTGATCGCATGGAAAGAGGGGAAAACACTACTTAGTTTCAATGAGAAAGTTAGCTACTGCGTAGGCTAATTGGGCCTCTAGTCCAAAACTAAAGAGAATTCTGGTCCAGCTTTAAAAAAAAGCAGCAATGAGAATTATGAAGAAATAACTTTGAATTCCTCAATTCACTTCATGGAACTTTCAAATCTCATTTTAACTCTGATTTCTATAAGACCAATTCCGGCGAAAAGATGGATTTGGACCGAAATTCCAATTCAGGTCGAAAAATGAGTTCTTCAAATCACAAACTCCGCGGAACTTCTCAAAACCTCTTATGTTAACCCTGATTCCTTGGCATTTTGAAGAAATAAAATTGATTTCCTCAATTCACAAAGTTTTAGAGATATCTTAAACTGAAATGTTTGAAATTCAGAAAGTTTTTGTGTTACTTTAAATTCAATACATATTTAAAAACATTTACAATCACTAATTTTTTTTCCAGTTATTTAAATATTAGAATTTATACCAAATTCCTATGTTGGAAGTTCCAGAAGATTACCAGGATTATCCTGATTCTAAAAAAGGTATAATAAGATTATGTAGAGCTAGTGTGGCTTGAGTTAGAGCGGGGTTCAGACAAACGGACAAACAGACAGAATTTGCCGTTAATTTATTTAGATATTTGTTGTATGTTAATCGTTGCCATTGGGGTGGGGTATCGACGGGCTAATTGCACATGAATGTAGTTAAGATTTTTGGAGATATACTGGAATTTTCTTTTCTTTTAAACTTGATAAAAAAAACGTTATAATTTAGATCTTACATTTAACACACAGAATAGGTTTAGTGTGTAGAAAAATGGCGATTGCAATATCCATACAAAATATAAAACTTAAATATTCTGAGATATGCAGATGGTTAACGGTTTAGAAAAAATCATAGAGACTAGTTAGAATTCTGAGTTCCCTAAAATAACCTTGGAAGATGTATGAATTAATCTATTCTTGCCCTAGATATGGGTTTAAATAACAGACTGGGTTTTCTAAGGGCGGTGTTCGCAACTAGTCTACGAGAGAGAGAGAATTTGTATGTAACCCTGCCGAAGCAAATAGCATACACACACACAGTTTTACAAAGCTTGGCTTAGATATGTTACAGGACCGTATCTATTACAACGTTTCGGCCGTTGTACGCTCCAGCCTTCTTCAGGTGGTTGGAATGTCGAACTGAACCCTTTATTTCGCTCACTGAGGTAGACTGTTCTAGTTCCACATGCCATGTTTAATGTATGTCAGTTATCAGTTGTCTCTTGTTACTTCCTCTCTCCAAGTTCTCCACTGCCTTAACCGGGTATTGAACTCACATTCTTTGGGTTCTGTCACTTGATCTGACTAACTGACCTTGAGGACACATGGCACAGTGGATAAAGGATTTGGGTAGATTTGGATCCAAGGTTCAGTTCGACGTTCCAACCACCTGAAGAAGGACGATGCGTATAACGGCCGAAACGTTGTAATAAATATGGCGACAAAGATGAGGTCGATAGTCCGAATAATGTAAATAGTGTACATAATACCTCATCTCAAAAATATAGACAGTTACAGGACCGAGATTAAAGAGCACATACTGAGGATCGAATTAACTGCTCAGTCGAACGATAGAAGATCCCTAACCATTACAGTACATCAAAGTGCTTAAATATATAGGGATTTGATTGAGTAGCTGTCATGTGGCATAAGGCCGAAAGTATGGAGCTCCCTGTTAAGATCAAACTCACTACTCGTGATTGAACTAGCTGGCCAAATAATATAGACACACATACATACACACATCGCGCGCGCACACACACACAGACACACACACACATACACACAGAGAGACACACAGACACACATATATATATATTTATATGACAAAATATAGATTTAATGTATGCTATATTTATGGGTAAGAGTGCTGAATATAAGAGACAGAGTGCGTGTAAATGTAAATTTGGACACAAGGATCAACACCAATTGGTGACAGTCGGTTTCATCGTGTGAAGATTACGTACAAGTATGAAACAGACTGTTGCTGTTGATCTCTGTGTACACCCTCGAGTGGTTATGTGCGATGTCGTGGGCCGCAGTGCGATTTTCGCTTCCAGTGGCTCGTATGCACGAGTTTGCCGTTGCTTGGAAATCTTCCATGCAAACAAAACAGACTATCATTGTTGGTATGTCCGTGTATTGTTTAATTTATTGTAATGTATTTGTCATCTCTGATGATGGCTTATGTAAACCGAAAGCTTAGATAGGATTAAAAATCATGTATCAATATGGTGATTTTCTTTCGTCTTTCAATGATAATGTTATTAAGCTTATCAGAAAATATGAAAGGAATTTGCTTAAAATAAATGGACAAAACTTGCGCATATTATTTAATGAAGCATGCATTAATATATATTTGTATGTATATATATATATATATATATATATATATATATATATATATATATATATATATATATATACATATGTATATATATGTATATGTATATATGTATGTATGTATGTATGTATGTATGAAGATTAATTGATTTATTTCAATCCGATATTTTTATTTCTTCAAAGATTCTACATTTGAAACTACATATATATATATATATATATATATATATATATATATATATATATATATATATATATATATATCCGATGCGATGAGAACAAAAGTAATATATAAATTCCAACGTTCACAGCATTAATTCAAAAAGTTGAAATGCACTGAAACCCAGTTGCATCTTTGTAGCGAGTAAAATGGTTTTCGCTATATGATAAAATTATAATAAATATATATATATATATATATATATATAGTTTCAAATATATATATACATATGTAGTTTCAAATATATATATATAATATATATAAAGTTATATATATATATATATAAAATAAGGAGCTGTGATACAGCGAAACAGTCTGTCTATAAATGACTATGTGTGTGTGTGTGTGTGTGTGTGTGTGTGTATGTGTGTGTGTGTGTGTACGTACTTGGACAGCAAGTTGGTAAGTAAATATTGTTGCTGTTTTACGACAGAAAGTTAAAAATGTTTAGATTCTTTTAATTCCTGTTTTCATTTTTACTTTTCAATTTTCTTCCGTTTTTCATTTTTTTTTCCAGAATGCCATGTTTGTCATATTCTGTTTCTTCTTCGCTTTTTTAGTTTTTTGTTTTCTTCTTTAACTCTCATCTAAATTCTTTCTTTCTTTCTTTCTTTCTTTCTTTCTTTCTTTCCTTCCTTCTTTCTTTCATTCTTCATGTCTTCATGTCATTTTTATTTCTTTTTATTTCCTTCTTTCTTTCTTTCTTTCATTCTTCATGTCATTTTTATTTCTTTTTATTTCCTTCTTTCTTTCTTTCTTTTTTATTTTTCATATTTCTCCATTTTTCTTTCTTTCATTTGCCATTTTGTTTCCTTTTCTATTGGTTTTTCTCCATTTTCATTTTTCTCTTTCTAATTTTTCTTTCAATCATTTGTTTACTTCCTTGGCTTTGGTTTTATTTCCTTTGTTCCTTTTCTTTTTATCAGTTCAAATATTATTTTCATTCTTTCTTTATTCTTTATTTTTCATCTTTTTCATTTTTTATTGTTTTTAAATTTTTGTTCTTGACATGACTTTCTTCTTTTTCACATAGATTCCATTTCTTTGTTTTATTCCTTTTTCATTCTTTTTCCTTTCTTTCTTTCATTCATTTTTCCGTTTTTTCTTTCATTCTGTTTTCCTTTCTTTCTTTCATACTTTTTCATCCACTTTTCCTTTCTTTTGTTCATTCTTTTACATTCATGTTTCCTTTCTGTCTTTCATTCATTTTTCATTCTTTTCCTTCTTTCTTTCATTTTTCATTCTTTTTTCCTTTCTGTCATTCCTTTTTATTCTTTTTCCTTCCTTTCTTTTATTCTTTTTTCATTCTTTTTCCTTTATTTTCTCATTCCTTTTTCAGTCTTTTTTCTTTCTTTCATTCCCTTTTCATTCTTTTTCCTTTCTTTCTTTCATAACTTTTTCGACTTTTTTCCTTTCTTTATTTCATAATTTTTCATTTTTTATCTTTCTTTCATTCATTTTTCATTCTTTTTCCTTCCTTTCTTTCATTCCTTTTTATTCTTTTTTCCT
Organism: Acanthosepion esculentum; assembly: GCA_964036315.1. Taxonomy (NCBI): domain Eukaryota; kingdom Metazoa; phylum Mollusca; class Cephalopoda; order Sepiida; family Sepiidae; genus Acanthosepion; species Acanthosepion esculentum. The sequence continues at coordinate 51,398,330 of OZ038516.1, read as the reverse complement.
TTCTTTCTTTAATTCCCTTTCATTATTTTACCCTTTCTTTCTTTCATTCTTTATTATTATATCATTTCCCCTTCTTTTTTACATTTTTTTTTCTTTTTCCAACTTTTCATTTCATATTCTTCAGAGATTTAATTAATTTCCCATTTTTCAAGAATTCTTTCTTTCTTCCTTTTCATTCTTTCTTCCTTTTCTTTCTTTCTTCCTTTTCTTTCTTTCTTTCTTCCTTTTCTCGCTTTTTCACTCATTTTTCTTATCTTAGACTCAATGGTTTATTTCTTAAGTTTACTTTCTTTCTTTCTTTCTTTCTGTCACGTTCTTTTCCTTTTTAATCATTTGTCACCAAAATACCTCTCCCTTAACAAATCTACTTTTCCTTTCTTCCTGTTTTCTTCTTTCATTCTTTCCCTTCTCTCTCTAATTTGCTTAATTTCCTCCTTTCTTTCTTCCTTTATTTCTTTATTTATTTTACACCGGACAACACACTCGTACAAGACAGGCAGCGAACAAGGGGGTGGGTTAACTTTTCGATTCGAAATGTTTGGGGTCAGTCGAGCGAAACAATAACAAATTAATATGTTTCCCCACCCTTTCACATGGATGCATTGACAGGGGGTACCGCCGTCTCACATGTGTTTGTCACGTGCAGACACCTTGATGAGAAGAAAGAAAGAAAAAGATTGGGTCTTCTTAAGTGTGCATACGCAAGCAAGTGTCTGCGTTCGAACTTATATCTTGGCCGACACAAAGGAGAGCTGAGTGTGTTCATACAAATGTCAATGTCTAAGAAAATATATCCGAATACATGTAGTAATAAATGTGTATGTTCGTATAGATCTAAATGCATATACGGATGTATACATCTAAGTATGCATATGATAAATCATACACATATATATATATATATATATATACACACACACACAATTACTTTAAGTGTTACATTTTGCAGATATATGAATTTGAGTAGACATAACTGTTTTTTTTTTTCAAAACAGCGTAAATTTACGTCTACCGGCCTGTGCAATTTATGAGTTGGTCGAGATCTTTTACACGGGCATCGTCTCGCATTTTCTACGCTCCTTCAGAACCCTTGCTGCAAAATGTATATATATATATATATGTGCGTGTGCGTGTGCGTGTGTGTCTGTGTGTGTGTGTGTGAGTGGGTGGGTGTCTTGCGTGTATATATATATATATATATATATATATATATATATATATATATATATATATATATATATATATGCACGGTACTTAGTGGAAAGTGCTCAATATCTGTGATAGAGCTAACACTTTCTGTTGTATGGATACTAGTTTATAAACTAATATCCATATAACTCAATATATATATATATATATATATATATATCAAAATTCGTAAATAATTATATAATCCATACTACAACATATTTGACACGAAGACTCACACTACACCTTTCTGACCATAGCTCAATTAGGTGACATTTAAATATTCATGGAGACCAACCAGACAATATTTGTAAGATACGTGTTGATAACACAAATATAATAGCATTATCTACATGCGAAAAAACGCTAAAAATAATGGAAGCCTTATTAACAAAAACAAAAAAAATCAATCATTAATATCAACTATGAACATGGACATACTATCTTGCGTTTTGTAAATGAAAACATTATTTAAATACATACATACAACAAACTATTTCTTGTTAACAGTTAATATATTAAAATATAATATATTAGCCTTAAAAATGGCTAAATGTATAGCCGAAAGCGCTCGGATAAAACGAACAATCGGACAGTTTTTATATAATTTATCGTCAGAAAAGAGAAAAAATATATTAGATCACATGAGAAATTGTATAAAAAAACTAAATCAAAGCACCTTGTCGGTTGTATTCAATGAAATGTGCATAAAAGAAGGATTGCTGTCTAAATACACAAATTATATATATATATATATATATATATATATATATATATATATATATATATATATATATATATATATATATATATTAAATTAAAATTTGTGTATTTAGGCAGCAAATTCTCTTTTAGGCATGTCTAACTGAATAAATTACAGACATTATGTCTGCTAATTTTTAATAAAATACTTTCATACTCACGAATAATCTTCAGTGTATTGAAAGGATGAGAAAAGAAATTAATTAAAAACTTAATCGTAGTACCTTGTCTGTCGTCTTTAATGAAACATGTAGAAATGAATGATTGCTGCCTACATACATATTATATACATAATTTTTTTAAAAGATTTTTTTATGTTTATACGTTCTTTTTATAAACATAAAAAAATGTCTTAAAAAATTGTCGGACTTTTTCTATTTTATACTGTGTGACGTCATATATATATATATATATATATATATATATATATATATATATATATATATATATATATGTTTGTGAAGTTCATCTTAGTTGACGCGTTTCTGACTTTATCAAGGAAAATGCAGGTATTTTATTTTGCAAGTAATATTTATATACAAAAGTAAAAATGTTGTTAGCTTTTGAGAATTTAAAGTTTTTTTAAATTAAGAAACGCTTGTAAATATCCATTAGATTAACTAAAAAATCTGGGTAAATTATGGAAGATGCTAAGTGATATAATTTAATATCTAATAAACGAAAGTGAGTAAATGATGTTGTTGAATATATATATATATATATATATATATATATATATATATATATATATATATATATATATATATATATATGTTAAATTTGTGTATTTAGGCAGAAAATTCTCTTTTAGGCATGTCTAACTGAATAAATTACAGGCATTATGTCTGCTAATTTTTAATAAAATCCGTTCATACTAAAGAATAATCTTCAGTGCATTGAAAGGATGAGAAAAAAACACTCAGCACATTGTCAATCATTTTGTATTTAAAAGCATAATGAAAAAAGTAAGGTAATGAATAATCAGACACATCTCTATATAAATACTTATACTATTGAACAGCATATAATTTTGTACTACTTGCACCCCTGAAGATGAACTTGAAAGAAGATCGAAAGTACTTGGGAAATAAAAATAAAAGAAACTTAAACAGTTATAGCAAATTTCTCTCATCTTTTAACATCAATAGACGGAAGGATATCCGTGTGTATAAACGGATTTTATTGAAAATTAGCAGACGAAATGTCTGTAATTTATTCAATCAGACATTCCTAAATAAGAATATATATATATATATAAATATATATATATATATATATATAGAGAGAGAGAGAGAGAGAGAGAGAAAGCTGAGAAAGCAAAACAAAAAAATTTTGCTGCCCAAATAAACATTAATATATATATATATATATATATATATATATATATATATATATATATATATATATATATATATATATACTTGTAGAAAATGCAAATGTAATAGCCTTATTCGCAATTCAAAATAAGTCTAAAAATAATGTATGCACTCATAATAAAAAAGTAACGACCATCACGCAATAACATCAATACTGAAAAAACATATTTAATAATGGCTAAAGGATTAGCCGAAAGTGCCCGGATATAGAGAATATTGGGACATTTTTTTGTATACTTTACGTCCAGAAAAGAAAACAATCGTACGAACACAAGAAAAATTTCATAAAAAGCTTAATCACAGTACCGTTTCAGTCGACTTTAATGAAACTGATATATATATATATATATATATATATATATATATATATATATATATATATATATATATATATATATATATATATGTCTGTGTGTGTGTGTGTGTGTGTGTGTGTGTGTATACACATATATATATATAATTCCTGTTGGTATATGAATAATGTTTAGATATAATTCTTGTTTTTATATATATATATATATATATATATATATATATATATATATATATCAATTATGTGGTACAGGTTCAATTTATATTACGCGAATCATTCATACGAAAAGCAGATAATGAAGTTAAAGATATAAATGGCAAGAATCCCTCTCGCAAACAATTTTTAATAATAAAATACATTAACCTCGAATCCGTTAATGAATGGTATGATCCTTGTTTATAAATTCCGGTGTTATCAGGTCTTTTTTTACTGCTTGCTTTCAATCGTTTCATACGATCATCCTCAAGTAGGGAAATAGGTAATTTTTTTACATCCAGGTAATAACAGTACATCTAAATATAAAGTGTAATCCGGAAGAATTGTTTTTAGAAATGTGATATTGTTAACTGTAAGAAGTTCTTTTGGAGCGTGCAGTCACGACGCTGAGGTTGAATTTTTTTAAATTTTAAAATTGTGCGTTCTTGTACTAATATAGTAATATGAGAATTCTATTGTAGAAGAAGGTTTTTTTAGTAAAGGTGGCATGAACTGAATTGTTCAATAAATAGATTAATGTCACAGTTATTATCAGGAATTCGCACGTCGGATCGGTTATTTTAATATCAATTATGTGGTGCAAGTTCATTCATATATATATATATCACATTTGGAAAGTTTTTTGCAACGCGTTTCGTCCTTTAGGACATCATCGGTCTAAATCTGTTAGCTTAGGGGGAAAAAAAGTAAAAGAAAAAAATCAAATAAAGCCTAGAAAGGCGAAACGCGTAATTATTCTAGTTTCAATGGAATTGCATATACAAACCTTTTATTCATCAACATATATATGTTATCTGTTATCATATATATGTTATCATACATCATATATCATACGGGATGTGATGGATAGAGTGTCGCCATTTTATATTTCTAGTTTTCTGTACGCCCGTCTTTGATTTTGTCGACTGCGCAGTACAGTAGGCTCAGTTGGGCACCATCTGTGAGAAAAAGAGTACCATGACGCAATTCCTTCCCCAGAAATTTGTTTGCTGTACTGGTTGGCATTCGCGCTGGAAACTCCAATAAGATAAAAGTGATCATTTTTGGTGTCTCGGGGAGGCACGGTGGACTAATGGATAGCGGCTCGGATTGAGGAATCGAAGAGTCGAATTCCAGTCGGATCCATTAAATTCACTTACGTGCTAATACTCTTGAGAAAGGTATGAATCCTCTTCTTCTCCCACCAGATAAGGATAAATAGTAGGACTGACCGAGTTCTATAGCCTTGGATGGTTTACCGCAGAAAGAAATGGCAACCTACTGCGGGAAAAAAATCTACCTAGTCAGTTATGTATTGAAACATATATGATCGCCTAAGCGTGTATCACGCATGGCACATAACTGACTGATAGATGTGTTGATATGCCACTAAAAAAACGAATAAGCTAACAGTGATCATTTTTGATGTTTTTTTTTTTACTTTTTTTTTACGAGAGCTTAGTAAAGAGTAAAATTTTACTATTGTTTTACAAATAATTTTATAAATTTAAGCAATTAATATAGATTTTATTGTCCGACATTATTATTTATTACTATAAATTATATGTTTTTTATTTGTTTTTTGTTTTTTTAACACATAAATTAATGTCGACCAGCCAGAGCCCAAGATGCCCTGTCAAGAGTTACATTTTCTTTAGTAAAATTCGATGTCGAGGCCTGAAATAACAGAGATATCTACTCAAACACATGTAGCCATTAAATATAAAATTATAGAAACAAGAAATAATGGCAGATTAAAAATGTCATGAATTGCTTTCAAATCTCCGACATAAAGTGGAAAGAGTACAAAGAATTACTTGCTAAAGTGGGATCATAATACCGTACTAGACATTTTTTCTCGCCATAATCTATACTGGCATGGAGGTTTCATTAATTCACAGTTGAATTGACTAGATGTAGCCATAAGTTCTATGCTAACAGATTCTTTTCTCGCATTTCTAGCTTGTAGAACTCCCTCCCGGCTCCATGGTTTCCAGCCAAGTTTGATCTTTAAAAATTTAAATGCAATGTCAATCGTTATCTTCTGTCTTCTTCTTAATTCCTGCACTTTTATTCTTCTCCCCCCCTTTAATTGTTTCTTTCTCATATTCTCTAATACTCATTAACCCCCACTTCTTCGTCTTAACCCATGAACTGCCAAATTTTTTAAAGCGCATTTTTGGCCCAGACAGGTGACTTAGGAGTTTATTTATTCCTTATGGTTAATGTCAGTAGTTACCATTGTCGTTTTTATAGAAACTAGAACATCAAATATATATGTGTATAAAACATAAAAAAATAAGATTGATTAGAAATAATAAAAAAATACTTTTCAAAATAGTCATTAATTTTCTGCTCGTGAAATGTAAAATTACGACAGAAAGTGTCTTCTTACGGCTTATAATAAAAACTTTAAAGGCTAAGTGTTGTAAAATATACCTCTGCAAATGCAACGTATGTAAGCAATTCAATGTAAATACAACGAATAATATGTAGTGAGTTTAATTTTAACAGATCCCCAAATAAGGCTCATGGCAGGTAAGGGGTTAATGGCTTTATTGCCTTGATTGTGGAAAATGATTAATATACATATATATATATATATATATATATATATATATATATATATATATATATATATATATATATATAATTATCTATTTAAATATTATAACATGAATATGTTATAAAATCACTACAAAAATAGCCATTTTGTTTCAACACTTCTGGTGTCTTAACATCATCTCTTGATAAGACACCAGAATATATCCTTAAATGCCTATAATTAGTAACAGAAGTCATTGGTTCATACCAACGGCTTTCCATACTCAATACTCATCGGATTCACTCTCGCGTGGTCATGTGTGACGTCATGAGCTGTCGTGCGATTTTCGCTTTCAGCGTTTTATATGCACGTGTTTATCGTTGCTTGGAAATCATCCATGTAAACAAATAATACTATCATCAATTTCTTGTTCGTGTATTGCATAAATATATTGTGTAATTGTCATCTTTGATAATGGCTTATGTAAGCCGAAAGCTCAGATCGGATTAAATAAAAAAAAGTATGTATCAATATTGTGATTTTCTTTCATTATTTAATGATAATGTTATTAAGCTTATCAGACTATATGAAAAAAACTTACATAAAATATATAGACAACGCTTATCTATATTATTTAATCAAACATGTATTAATGAAAAAATGCTGCCTAAATACACACAATTTAAATTACATGATCCAGCAGCTCATAATACTATCAATACTTGGAATTATAAATATAGCCTTGTGAAAAGGCAAATTGAAATATCCAAGGAAAAATTGAACACACTTAACAGCAACAAACAAGAATTATACGATAAACTAAAGGATATAACTACCCCGGACCAACTGGAGGAAATTACGCATAGACTCACGGAAATTATCAACAAATCTGAAGCACAACACCGGTTTAAAATTGTTAAAAAACTGAATACATTATACAAAGGTAATATCACACTTCCTGACAAAACGGATAAATACATTAACCTTTCTAACTATGAACTAACCAAGCACCAAAAAGAATTACTTAATCTTGGACCTAACTGCCATATATACCGTAAGTACAATCGACTTTTCAAAAAAATAGAAATCGAAACCCTATACCAAAACATTGTTAAACTCCAGGATGAACAGCTAATAAAAACTACACCAGAATTCAAAGACTTACTTAAGGCTGAGGCGCTCAAGGATCGGCATGATAAAAGCCGAAACTCCTCAAAAATACTTACTAAACAACTGAAAATTGCCGCACAAGAACTACGCAACCACCCTGACATAATCGTAAAAAAAGCTGACAAGACCAACATTTTCGTCCTTCTAAACAAATTAGATTATAACAAAAAACTTGACCACATACTCCATGATCACATAAAATTTAAAAAACTCAACAATAATCCGACCAACCAACTAAAATCAAAGCTTAATAAACTCATTAATGCTAATAATGCCGAACAGAACTCATTAAAACTCCCTAAGATTGTTGGTGATTATAGGCCTGGTTACATATACGGCAATATAAAAACACATAAACCTAACTATCCTCTCCGTCCTATCATATCACAAATTCCAACTCCTGTATATCAACTAACAAAATACATCAACCAACTCATTACTCCTTATCTTTCTAGTAAATATAGTGTTAAGTCAACATTAGAAGTAATCCAAATCCTAAAAAGCGAAAAACCCGACAATGAAATCATAGCTTCACTTGATGTTGAAAACCTATTTACCAATGTCCCTGTTAGTGAAACTATTGACATAATTATAAGAAATATATACAGTAACTCATCTTTACCCCCACTTAAAATTAATCCTAATATATTACGGAAACTACTATTAGCTTGTACTACTGAAGTCCCTTTCTTATATCATAATAATAATATATATATACAATGTGATGGTGTCTCTATGGGTTCACTACTGGGTCCGACATTTAGCAATTTCTATATGTCGAACCTGGAAAATAAGATATTTACAGACTTTAAAAAACCATCCATCTATGTAAGATACGTTGATGATATTCTTATGTTAGTTGAAAATACAGATGAAATACTTCAACTACAAAAATGTTTCCAAAATAATTCTGTCCTCAAATTCACGTATGAATTCAATACTAATAATAAAATTCCTTTCCTTGACATATTGATAAACACAAATAATAACAAATTTACTATTTCGCCATATAAAAAACCTACTAGCATAAATTCATGTACACTTAACTACAAGAGCGAATGCCCATATTACTACAAAATAGCAATTATAAAAAATCTAATACACCGTGCAGAAACTAATTCATCCACAAAACAGATTTTTTACAGTGAACTAAAGAATATAAAACAAACACTTGTTAATAATAGTTTTCCAAACTATATAATTGATGAACAAATAAGATGCTTTCTTAGAAATCTCAATACTAAGCAAATAGTACATAATACTGCTTCTACTAATCTCAAACATATTAATCTCCTATATCGTAATCAAATGCATACTAATTATAAACAAGATGAAAATATACTAAAAAAATTAGTAAATACTAACATATCCACAACAGATCCTAGCAAAAGAATTAAGTTAATTATATACTACACTAAATCTAAAATATCCAACTCAATTATTCGAAATGATTCTTCTCCCCCGGTTAGCGATTTGAAAAAAACCAACATAGTTTACAAATTCAGGTGCCCTTTGGGAGATTGTATCTCCAACGAACTAAATAATATCTATGTTGGTCACACCACAAACTCGCTTTCACGACGCTTGACACTACATTTGAATGATAACTCTAACATTTTTAGACATTTAAAACAACATGCCTGGCCGCATACACAATTCCGGAAAATCCTCGTCGAAAACACAATTATACTTAAACATGAAAACAATAAACAAAAACTAAAAATTCTTGAAGCTATATACATAAAACAGTTGAAACCTAACCTGAACAAAATAAACTATGAAATCTCCAAAAATATACTTAAATGCCTATAATTAGTAACAGAAGTCATTGGTTCATACCAACGGCTTTCCATACTCAATACTCATCGGATTCACTCTCGCGTGGTCATGTGTGACGTCATGAGCTGTCGTGCGATTTTCGCTTTCAGCGTTTTATATGCACGTGTTTATCGTTGCTTGGAAATCATCCATGTAAACAAATAATACTATCATCAATTTCTTGTTCGTGTATTGCATAAATATATTGTGTAATTGTCATCTTTGATAATGGCTTATGTCAGCCGAAAGCTCAGATCGGATTAAATAAAAAAAAGTATGTATCAATATTGTGATTTTCTTTCATTATTTAATGATAATGTTATTAAGATTATCAGACTATATGAAAAAAACTTGCATAAAATATATAGACAACGCTTATCTATATTATTTAATCAAACATGTATTAATATATATATATATATATATATATATATATATATATATATATATATATTGACTAATATGTGTGTATATATAATTAGATAGATAAATAGATATATATAGATAGATAGATAGATAGATAGATAGATAGATTAATCATTTCACCACAATCAAAGCAATAAAGCCATTAACCCATTGCCATATATATATATATATATATATATATATATATATATATATATGATGAAAATGTGGAAAAGACAAAGCAAAATCCGAATATGTGAGTTTACTTGTTTTTTTATTTTGTTTTAGTTTTTGTTTATTCTTTTCTGTCAACGTCAGACGTTTCGGTCTAATAGACCATCTTCAGGACATGGTTAATGGAGACATATTTATATTAAATTTAAGTTAAATGAAGAGACCATATATACAGGACTAGTCAGAAACAGAAAAACTGAAATTCTATTAGACCGAAACGTCTGACGTTGACAGAAACGAAAAAAACAAAACAAAAACAAAATAAAAAACAGTAAACTCACATATTCGGATTTTGCTTTGTCTTTTCCACATTTTCATCATACCGTCGGATCTACATCCACATATTTGCTTACATATATATATATATATATATATATATATATATATATATATATATATATATATATATATATTCCATCCTCTTTAAGAGTTCATACCTTTCGAAAACTGATTGGACCAGTCCTACTATATGGTTCAGAAACTTGGACATTATCTGTTCGTCTTGAAAGACAACTGGATGGAACATATACAAATCTACTTAGAAAAATCCAGAACATCAGTTGGGCATCCCATGCAATGCTTTACACAATTTACAGAGAACTCGGACCGATCTCTCTTAAGCTCAAACAAAAACGATTACAGTTTGCCAGACACTATCACCGAGCAGACGGGGAAATCGTCTCATCCTTACTCTTATGATATCCTTCTGGAGGTGTCTCCTCACGAAAGTTGACTTTCCAGACAGCACGACTCGAGACTCAGGGTTGGACATTGGGACTCTGGAGAAGGCAATGCAGGAGCGAGCAGCGTGGGGAGAGATTGTTAATAAAGCTCCCACCAACAACAGGGACGTCGAAGAATGTTGATGATATATATGAATGAAAAGAGAAGAGGAAAACTATATTTAGTTTAGCCGACGCGTTTCGTCATTTGAAAAAAACTTTATCAAGGCAAATGTATTATATTATAAATGCATATATCAAATGAAGAAATGCGTCGGCTAAAATAAGTATAGTTCTCTTGTCTTTTCATTAATTTTGTCTCTTCTACTGATATACTCCGTCTGAGAATATATATATATATATATATATATATATATATATATATATATATATATATATATATATATATATATATATATATATATATATATATATATATATAAAAAGACATTTTTATGTTTATACATTCTTTTTATAGATACAAATATTTAAGTAACTGCTCTGTTTAAAAATAAACAGTATTAATAACATTAACTGAATGTCCGATAAATTTTTATAGAAAATATTCCTCCTCTGAGAGGAATCGAACCTGTATCCTATACGGAACCGTCATATAGCCTGACGTGCCTTAACTGAGCGAGCCACAGTGAATCGTTCGAGTAGCAAGGTCGATTTTACTGCTTTTAAACTTCAATCTTCCATGAATCTCTCACGTACATTCATATCTGCTCAAAGTGTATCCAAATGTAAACAAATGACGTCAGACATTATGAAATGGACAAAGTCCGACAATTATTTTGAGACATTTCTATGTTTACACATTCTTTTTATAGATACAAATATTTAAGTAAATGCTCTGTTACATAATTCTGTTTATTATAAAACAGAGCATTTACTTAAAATATGTTAAAATAATTTAAAATGAAGTCTTTTCGGACATTCAGGCTGGTAAATGTTATTAATACTGTTTATTATATATTTTTAAAAATCTCCAACACGAGTAAAGCAAAAGTAACTAAGCAAAGTGCTCAATACACTAAGTAGAATAAATCTAACTATGAACCTAAAGAGCCAGGTAAACCTACCTAGGTTTCACCTACGCGGATCGTCAGGGTACGCTGTCAAAGAGGTAACATTAGAACAGAATATAAAATAGCCTACAACATAAAAACAACCATGACTATGTGACTAAAAAAACAACAAATAAACAATAACACAACAACGTCTGGCTCTTTAGGTTCATAGTTAGATTAATATATATATATATATATATATATACATATATATATATATATATATATATATATATATATCCGATTCGATGAGAACGAAAGTAATATATAAATTCCAACGTTCACAGCATTAATGCAAAAGAGGGCTCGATACCGATAGTGGAGCGATAATTATTTATTTATTATAATTTTATCATATAGACAAAACCATTCATCACCAAGCAGCTATTGTTTCACTCCGACATCTTAATTTTTTTATGTATATATTTTTCTTCTCGAGCAAATGGAAAAAAAGGAAGTGAAGTTTCACATACGGCTTGCCTACAAGCAGGATTGTTCATAACCATTTTCGACTCTCACCCGTCGAAGTGCAGTTGAAATGCACTGAAACCAAGTTGCATCTTTGTAGTGAGTAAAATGGTTTTGTCTATATGATAAAATTATAATAAATAAATAAATATATATATATGTGTGTGTGTGTGTGTGTGTGTGTGTGTGTGTGTGTGTGTGTGTGTGTGTGTGTAATTCATCGAGCCCAGAATAATCTTCAACAGAATGCAGAAAGCACTGGACGGCCTTTTCGTCCTATTTATAACTCATCAGTAGCGCGCCCCCACTAGCGAGAAGTATATACCACTCAATAGCGTAAAATAACAGCTAAAATTAATACTAAGAATAAATTTGTTCCTGGTGATTGCCTCAGAGTTTAAGGAAGATATCTATATTTATTATTACTGTTATCATATATATATATATATATATATATATATATATATATGTATATGTGAAGAAATATACACTTAAGATGTGCTATACTTATGGGATAAAGTGCTCAATATCAGAGATAGAGCGTGTGTAAATATGAAAGTGAACACTTAGAGGCGACAGGCTGTTTTCATGCTAGACGCAATCGTCAGGCCACGATTGCGTCTAACATGAAACAGCCTGTCGCCTCTAAGAGTTGACTTCAATGTTCACTTTCATATATATATATATATATTAAGACATTTTATATTTATACGTTAGATAAAATATTTAAGTAAAGGCTCTATAAAAAGAACGTATAAGCATAAAGAAAATGTCTTAAAATAATTGTCGGACTTTGACCATTTCATTACATATATATATATATATATATATATATATATATATATATATATATATATGTGTGTGTGGATTTTTAATTATTTCACCCTAAGGAAAGCAATAATACGCTAGAGGTTACCGATAGTGTAAATAAAATAAGAAAGCGTAGCGTAAGTTGGGGGAGGCAATATAAGAATAGTTTTCAGAAAGACAGAAGTTGGTGTTGCACTTAAACTTTTAAATAAAGTTCCACGGGTGAAAAGTGCGATTGAAGGAACTATCAGAATAGAACTTGCGGTTACATTTAGCTATTTCAACAGTAAAATGATGAGACTTAGTTGCCAATCTTGTGCTGCAATTCAGTTAATGAGATCAACGCACCAAAGAGGAACGTTTATCGGAACGATTACCATGAAAATGTTTATAGAAAAGACACAAGAAAGCTATCTTATGGCGGTAGGAAAGAGACTGAATCCGCGAAGCCAGATACGGGTCGATTCTTCTTTAGATTTTGTCAAGAATCTTGAGATATATAGCACTGGACTAGATGTGGCAGCAATATTTAATGCACGCATGGATGATAAATTTATAAATCTTCATAATATATATATATATATATATATATATATATATATATATATATATAGAGAGAGAGAGAGAGAGAGAGAGAGAGAAAGAGAGAGAGACTAGACTAGACTAGACTGGACTACCTGTGACTCGTCGGGTCAGTGACGATTCATATTATTAAACACTGAAGTAGATCTCAACATTAAAAAACTGTCTGAAGAAAGTTTAGATAAATATACTTACTCTATAAACAACTCGTATTTTTAAATCTTATTCACTTAATATATTTTTAAATCAGATTAACTTTAAAATATTTTTAATATGTCACAATATATTTTTGAATCATATTCACTTGACAATATTTTTTAAATATGCAAAAAAATATTCTTGAATACTTAAAATATTGTTTCTTTAAAGAAAGCTGCAATACAAATAATTATTCTTCATACAACTGGAGAAAACGGCAAAGCGGGATCTCTTTGAGGTTGTCTTTAACTTAAAAATATTTAAAAAAAAACTATCTGTTTGAAGAGAGTTAAAATAAAAAATACTTACTGTATAATCATTATGCGACGGACGGAGGCACCGCACAAGAACGCACGTAATCACATACCTTTTTATATTATATATATTTTGTGACGTACGGCGGCCGTTAATGATTAAGTATCACTCAAGCCTTCAATGTTAAATAAAACACTATTTAATTACAACAGCAAATAAATACTTAACAAGAACAAAGAAATAAAAGTCAACCAAATATAATTAACCATTTCAGTGAATACTTTGTTGTTAGAGCGGCTCGGCTTAACGTCCGGTAAATCCTAAATCAAAATCAATATCATCGACGCACAATAATTCACACTAATTTGACTGGATAGTTCCAGCCAATAGTCACTCAATAATCACTACACTCAGTAGCCTGACACCGCTATTTATACACCTGGTGGAAAACATATATTCGTAAATCCAGAGTGTCACGCTCGAACTTCGGTGTCGGTAGTTACTCATTTTTTTACTATATGACAATATATATATATATATGTATATATATATATATATATATATATATATATATATATATATATATATATATATATATTGAAAATCCCCAAAATTGATACATATTTTTTAATCCTATCTAAGCTTTCAGCTTACATAAGCTATTATCAAAGATGACAATTACGTTACAATATATTAAACAATACACGGACAAAACAATAATGATATTCTGTTTTTGTTTACATGGAAGATTTCCAAGCAACGACAAAATCGTGCATATAAGACGCTGGAAACGAAAATTGCACCGCCGCTCATGACCACACGAGAATAAAAACGAGAAGTATTAAGTATGAGAAGCCATTGGTATAAACCAATGGCTTCTGTTATCAATTATAGGCATTTAAGAATATTTGTGGAGATTTCATAGTTTATTTTGTTCAAGTTAGATTTCAACTGTTTTCTATAAATATATATATGTATATAGCTTCAAGAATTTTTAGTTTTTGTTTATTGTTTTCATGTTTAATTATAGTTGTGTTTTCAACGAGGATTTTCCGGAATTGTGTATTCGGCCAGACATGTTGTTTTAAATGTAGTGTCAAGCGTCGTGAATGCGAGTTTGTGGTATGCTCAACATAAATATTATTTAATCCGTGGGAGATACAATCTCCCAAAGGGCTCTTGAATGTGTAAAATATGTTGGTTTTTGCAAATCCCTAACCGGGGAAGAAGAATAATTGCGAATAATTGAGTTGGATATACTAGATTTAGTGTAGTATATGATTAACTTATTTTTTTTTGCTAGGATCTGTTGTAGTTATATTAGTTTATACTAATAAATTTTTAGGTTGGCAAAATTTTTAAATTTAAGAACGTTCATAAATATTTCCAGGCTAACTGTGGAAGTTAAGCTAAATTATAGAGAATTCTAAGGATGCTGAGGATCTAATTTAGTGCCTAATAAACGAATCTGAGTAAATGTTGTTAGTGTTTTTGAATTTTCTTAATTGTTTATATACGTTTGTATAATTTTTATCAATGTATTTATTATTTTATTCATATTGATAAATTATTTATGCATTTGTTTATTTTAAATAATAGAAGTTTTTGATTTAACTGTTTTCTTTTAATTTGTTATATGTTTATGGCCAAATACCCTGTCCTGTAAAGGAAGCATTTCCTTTAGGAGAGGTAATTGAAAAAAAAATCGAAAGCACAGATTAACATTTTGGCAAGATTCGATAGCAGCACTTTCAAGAATTTTCCGTCGAATAAATAATTTTCTATTTTAATAAGTATAACATTCTTTCGATCGAAGTTGTATTTTATTTATAATCTGAATTGTAACACACACACACACACACACATAGATAGATAGATAGATAGATAGATAGATAGATAGATAGATAGATAGATAGATAGATAGATAGATATGAACAGATTGAGATAGATATATAGGAACAGATTGAAATAGATAGATAGAGAGATAGATAGATAGATATGAACAGTCTGAGATAGATATGAACAGACTGAGATAGATAGATAGATAGATAGATAGATAGATAGATAGATAGATAGATAGATAGATAGGAAATGAGAGAGAGAAAGAAAGAGAGAGAAAAATACTATCCATGGTTTCAAGTATTCGCTGGAACTATTGAGGTATATCCCTAACGGATAGTGTGTAGGTATACTAGTGTTCATATTAAAATCAGAATATATACAGCCTGAATGTGTCTCAATTTGAAAGCAGGGACTTACATATATTTTCAGACGGACATTATTTTCCCATCTTTCAGTTTCAGATCTCCGATATTTACTTCATCTGTTTCCGATACTTTAAATTTTTTTTTTTTTTGCTCATTTTAACTTATTTATTTATTTATTTTTCCTCTCATTTTCACTCTTGGATTTGTTTTTAGTTTTTTTGTTGTTTTTTTTTATTTCTATTTTTTATTTATTTATTTTTAGTTAGTTTTTCTCGTCCACGTTCTGATGTGCGGACGACGAAAACTTATGGTGGCGAATCGGTCATGCGTAGGAATATGTTAATTGAAACACGGGGGTAAAGAAAGACCGTGGACAGGAGAACAATGGTGAATGTGTTGGAAGATTGCGGACGGGTCCGGGACAAAAAAAAAAAAAAGCATACCGCAGAGGACAATATTAGGAAACGTCTTTCTTCGACGATTCCTCTTTTATCATCATCATCATAATCATCATCATCATTGCCACTTCAAGCACCCCCACCACCACCACCACCACCGCTACACTCCAAAGAAAAAGGAGAGCAAGAAGAAAAATAAGAAGGAGAGTAAGAAGAAAAAGGAGAGTAAGATTATGGAGGAGATTAAAAAGAAGGCGGAAATTAAGAAAAGAAAGTATAAAGAAGGAGAGTAAGTAGAAAAAGGAGAGTAAGATGAAGAAGGAGAGTAATAAGAACAATGAGAAAAAAGAAGGAGAGTAAGAAGAAGAGGAGAATAAGAAGAAAAAAGAGAGTAAGCTGAATAAGGAGAGTAAGAAGAAAAGAGAATAATAAGACAGAAAGTAAGAAGACGAAGAGTAACAAGAAAAAGGACAGTCAGATGAAGAAGTAGACAGTGCTACAGAAGTTATGCTTTATTTCACTCGCTGGTCATCAGGTTGAGATAAAATTGCAGTATCTGTTCTCTCATCACCAATGGTAATTATAATATCAGCTGTTTCCTAAAGGAAACATTCAGCATTCATTGACCAGGTAGCCAGTATTACTGTCGATTGTAATTCATAAAAATATTTCTATTAATTTTTTCACGAAAATAGTTTTGTCAAGCCTAATAGCTGTTATCGCTCTTTCCCGTATTAATGTGGGTTTCCTTCCTAACCTTTTATTTGAAGTAGTGTGGAATATCAACATCTTGATTATGTCATTATTTTCTCTTCCAGTTACATGTGCTATCAATTTTCGCAGTTGATACTGTTGAAAGTCCTCAAGTAATGTGTTTTCTGTTATCTGGTGCAGTTGTATGTTTATGATTGTGTAGCGTCGGGCCATAAGCTTCGAAGAAGGATGGTCATCGCCAATACACACAGGCTTCAAGCCCATTTTTTAACTATTACATTTGAGAATGCTGTTGTAATCTGACTGTTCAAATATATCTGAACAGGTCTGGGGCCACATTTGACATCCATATGACATTCACAAAGAGGAAATATTCCAACCCCTAAAGAGGAACTAGTATATCTACCAGAATATATATATATATATATGTATATATATATATATATATATATATATATGTGTGTGTGTGTGTGTGTGTGTGTGTGTGTGTGTGTGTGTGTGTGTGTGTGTGTGTGTGTGTGTGAAAATTTCTCAAAGTTAACTTTTAGAGAAGACAATATTTATAAATAAATGACAATAAGAAAACAGTAACTGCTGATGCGTTTCGTCCAATGCGGACTTTTTCAAAGCAAGAAACGTTTATGTTGAAACGTTTCTTGCTTTGAAAATGTCCGCATTGGACGAAACGCGTCAGCAGTTACTGTTTTCTTATTGTCATTTATTTATAAATATATATATTCGCTGCACCAGGTCCCTGTATTCGTCCCTCCCAAAAGTGTGGATGGCCCTGCACAAAGCCTTCACCACTATAATCAAATGTCATGTGTCGGTGTCGGGCAATCAGTTTCTGGGAACTGATCTGCCTGACCCTTATACGTCGAGTTCGACGGGAGAGTCCATCATATATATATTATGAAATGGACAAAGTCCGATAATTATTTTAAGACATTTTTTTATGTTTATACGTTGTTTTTATAGATACAAATATTAAAGTAAATGCTCTGTTATATAATAAACAGCATAAAAGAACGTATAAAATGTCTTAAAATAATTGTCGGACTTTGTCCATTTCATAATGTGTGACGTCATTTGTTTACATTTGGATACGCATCTTGCAGATATGAATGGAGAATTGTAGTTTTAAAAACAGTAAAATCGACCTTGCTAACCGAAACGCTCCTCTGTGGCTCAATCGGTAAAAGCACGTCAGGCTATATGTCGGTTCCGTATAGGATACAGGTTCGATTCGGAGGTCGAATATTTTCTATGAGAATTTCTCGGATATTCAGGTCGGTAAATGTCGTTAATACTGTTTATTGTAAAAAGAACATTCACTTAAATTTTTGTTCTCTGAAATAAAATTTGATCAGTTTAAATGCATCTAAACATAAAAATAATGTTCAGCTCCATTAGACATTATAAAATAATCTTTAAATTTCGTTCATTTTAACAAAAAGTTCAAATTCGGACAGAACTTATGGGATGACCTAATATATATATATATATATATATATATATATATATATATATATATATATATATAATGTCTGGTCGCTCGTATCCAAAGCTGCCAGTTTGCTAGAGCAGCTAGCTAATCCCCATTGCAGACACCAGCTCATTTGTGTTCAACAGCCGCAGAGCCCACCTATGGTTTATGCTACAATTATGCCGCGCTGACCTTAGTTACAGTTTCCGTGAGAGAGCCCGTTATCTAGCGTGAACAACAGTCTGATCAAGGCCAGTAAGTTTAAGCCCTCGGCCACGATGTCTTGTGACTTCATGCTAGCACAACCACTGACGACACTCGAGGGTTCGACTACCCAATTTCAATCACTTGGCTTGGGTCAACCCGCGATGTGGTTTTCCGACACTTCCCAGGTCCCATGTCTATAAAGCGAACGCTCTGTAATGTCACAGGCATTTTTTGTTTTGTTTTTCATGATTATATGTTTGTCTTGTTTTAGTAAGATCTAAAAAGACGTAAAGTTACACTATATGCAATTGAACTTTGGGAATTTAGGCGAATCATTAAAGTAATACATCGAGTCTAGAAGAATCCTCAGCAAAATGCAGAAAGCACTGGACGGCCGTTTCGTCTTATTTTGGGACTCATCAGCAATGCCCATCCACTACCGAAACTCGAGCCCGACCGTTTCGAGACAACGTCTCTAGTCACAAATCCCGTGGCGAGTAGCGAGGCTAGACCGGGTCAATTCAGTATCGTGTCAACGAATGTTATGATCTTTGTTTTTTTTTCTTTGTGTAAATTAAACTGCATCACACACACACACACACACACACACACACACACACACACATATATATATATATATATATATATATATATATATATATATATATATATATATATATATATACTAGAGTTAAAAGTTTGAAGCCACCCCAGAATTAGCATGGGATGAATTTGATAGAATGGTGAAACCGTTCCATCCAAATTTATACTTTGAGAAAATTTTGCAACAGATGCCAAAAATTTGTGCAGCAGTAATCAAGGCTAAAGGAGAATATTTTGACGAGAGCAAAAATTAATCCTAAAATGCTTTAAAAATTTCTAATAATAAACATCTGTCACATTTTTTAACAATGTATAATAACTTTGTCTTATTTAAAGTACAAACAACTACTTTTGGGGTCAATTAAAAAAAATTACCAGTGTGGCTTCAAACTTTTCAACTGTAATGTATATATATATATATATATATATATATATATATATATATGAAGAAATATAGTCTTAAAGTGTACTATATTTATGGGATAAAGTGCTCAAAATTTGTTTATATATAGTGCTCAAAATTTGTTTGTATATCTTATTTAATAGTTTTGTTTAAACAAAACTATTAAATAAGCTATATAAATAAATTTTTATTACATTAATAAAAACACTGATCAAAATAAAAATAAAAAATAAATAAAAACAAGCAAAATAATTTGACCCAAATAAATAAATAAAAAATAAACAACTTCCGGTAAAATAACCGCCAAATAGACTACACATAATAAGCTATAGAAACACATTTTTAGTACGCTAATAAAAACACCGATCAAAATAAAAAAATAAATAAATATATAAGATAAAAAGTAAAAATAAAAATAAATAAAAACAAGCAAAATAATTTGACACAAATAAATAAATAAACAAATAAACGACTTCTGGTAAAATAACCGCCAAAATTGACTACCCACAATGCACCACTGACCCGTATATATAAATACCCGAGAAAAATAACAGCACTAGTTGTCTGACGATTGCATCTAGCATGAAATAGACTCTCGACTCTAAGTGTTGACTTCTATGTTCACTTTTATATTTAATATATATATATATATATATGTGTGTGTGTGTGTGTGTGTGTGTGTGTGCGCGCGTGTGTGTGTGTGTTTAAGCCGCAAATTCTCTTTTAGGCATGTCTGATTAAATAAATTACAAACATTATATGTGTGTATTTTTAACATAATGCTTTACTATTCACAAATATTTTTTACGTATATTACAATCAAATGAGGCAAAAAATGGATTGTAACAGTGAAAATCACTTTTAGTTTCCATCAGAAAAAGATGGAAAGTACTTGGGAAATAACTGTAACAGTACATTTATACCTCATTTGATTGTAATATAGGAAAAAATATGTATGAATATGAAAGGATTAAGTAATTTCAGACATGCCTAATATATATATATATATATATATATATATATATATATATATATATATATGTATAAAATTTATAGAAAAGAGCACTATTTTATCTATTACTTTTAAATAGTGTATAATTATTTTATACATTTTTCTACTTTTTAACATAGATAGATAGATAGATAGATAGATAGATAGATAGGTAGATAGATAGATAGATAGATAAAGAGTTTGTAAAATTATAGGTTCCACACTTACACCTAATACTCTTAGAGATAGGTGTGCCTTATGCTTAGAAGAAAAGATTAGAATAATGAAATACTATAATCAAAGCCAACTATTGAATCAGAGGAATGAATTAGAGTTAAAGTGCCGACATAAAAACAAATTCAAATTTCCATGAAATAGGTTTAACTAAATTAGCTACTACATTACCATAATCTTCACTCCCCTCTATCTCTTCAAATGAGGACAGTATAAGTAATTCTAATTTCTATATTTTATTCCCCCTCTATAACCTCTTTACACTATATTTATAAACTTTCCCCATTTTAATATCTCCCCAACTCTCTTTCCATTAATACTTTACATACTTTTATCTATATATTTGAAATTTATTTTTAGACCCCTTTTTAATCCTATTTTAAATTAATATTTCATTCTTTATATAACCCCAAATTAATGTCATAAGTTTAATATTCGGGTTTAATTTTATAAACTCCTTCCCTTTAAGACAAATACCTTCCACACTCCCCTGACACCTGCCTCGTGCCTTTCGTCTGACTGAAACATTGATATGGATAAATTCTGTATTTTTTTTCGACAGGTTGATTTTTCAGTCAAATTCTACTTCCTGCTGACACTATCTGTATATACACGATCCCAGTCCACACCGAGGTTGATAAGACAGATGACCGACATCTTCGTCTGCCGAAATAGGCTATTAACCATATGGGGTAATTTTGGATTTTACTGTTTATAAAATATATATATGTGTGTGCGTGTGTATGTGTGTGTGGGTGTGTGAATGAGAATTTTATATGCCATTATTTCTTATCACGATGAATATTCTTTAAGTATATTGTCGTTTTTGAGTTGTGTCGCCTGTTTTTTTTTCTTTCTTTTTTTTCTTTCTTTGAAATTAATAACAACTGCCCTTGATCGAGAAGTCCTACACAAAAAAGATTGTGTCTCCGGTAGGAATCGAACCATTAACAACTTTTCCATCATGGAACCCGCTTCTGTAGCCGGAACGTGCTTTTTGACGAAAGCAGCAGTTTCCTTGATGGAAAAGGAATACAAAATCTATCTATCTATTTCACTGTTTCTATCTATCTATTTCAGTCTGTTTCCACCTATCTATCTCAGTCTGTTTATATCTATCTATCTATATATCTATCTCAGTCTGTTCTATCTATCTGTTCTTTCTTTCTTTCTTTCTTTCTATCGATCTATCTATCTATCTATCTCAGTCTGTTTCTACCTATCTATCTATCTATCTCAGTCTGTTTCTATCTATCTATCTATCTATATATATATATATATATATATATATATATATATATATATATATATATATATATATATATATATATATCAGTCTGTTTTATCTATCTATCTATCTATCTATCTATCTCAGTCTGTTTCTACCTATCTATCTATCTCAGTCTGTTTATATATATATATATATATATATATATATATATATATATATATATATATATATATATCAGTCTGTTTTATCTATCTATCTATCTATCTATCTATCTATCTATCTATCTATCTAATCCTATATTATTTTATCCTATCTTACCTAAGCTAATCTCTCCCCCCTCTCTCTCTCTCTCTCTCTCTCTCTCTCTCTCTCTCTCTGCCCATCTCTGTCTGTCTCCTACAGCCTGCTATCACTTCCGCTCATTCAAAATAGTTATTTACCCTCTCTTCTCTGTTGTATTTTTCTCCTCTCTGTCTGTCTCTCAGTATTTCTCAGTCAGACTCCCTCCCTCCCTCCCTCCCTATCTATCTATCTATCTCTCTATCTATCAATCACTTTCTTTTACTCTATATCACTCCGCCGCTTCCGAACTACATTATGAAATTTCCAAAATGTCATTCATCTTTTTTTTTTCAATAATTTAGAGGCGGTTAGAAACGGGCTGCCAAAAGGACAGAATTGTTCATCATACACAGATTTTTTTTTTTAATAGGAAAGCTCTAACTGAAATTCGTTTATTTCTCTATAAATGGGCGGGGCCTTGTCAAGTAGGCGGAGTTAAAATCCAAACCGGTGTGGCTCATTCCAAATAGATATTCGACCAAACAATCTCAATCTGAACGAAGACTACAGTATAAGATCGACATAAAAATCCGTGCGCACTTGAACTGGTAGGTAAGATGAGCATTCTAACGATTTCACTACGGCATGCGCTTTAAGGACCTTTTCTAAGACCACATTAAACAGGCTCAAGGCCAGGAAAATAGAGATGAGAACCAGGATTGAATTCGCTAAAGTGTATACTATATCTGTTATAATTATCGTATTTGACGGCGTAAAAGACGACGTATGGGACACACTGCCATTTCAGCAGGTTTGGCTAGACAACCGTTTACCGAGCCTACGGTCCTCGGGGAAGACAACGACTTCATTAAGATAGTGGACTAAATGAAATAAGTCTAATTTACTAAACTAGTGATGCAATCTCGTCACAATATTTTGACAAGTACAGCCGAGGCTTCGTTGAAAAAAGCAGACCCCCATAACTGAACAAATGTTTCTACTTTATCTACTGTTAATCGCAATTAAGTTGAACGTAATTACTTATTGAAGGCGAGTCTATTACAATAATAGGTGGGAGTAACTTATTTAGATTATTCATTGTTCAAAGGAAAAGTCGATCAATGGAATTACAAATTGGAGACAACAAAATTAAGCAACAGACAACGGAAATTGCGACACTGAAATCCGAAGTGGAATATTCCTTCCAAAAGCTAAGCAAAGTATTACGAAAAAGGAAAATTTCGTTAGAAACAATGAAAAGAGCCCTGAACTGGAAGAAGAGACTTGAAACAACAGAAATGTGGTTCTGCAAAAGTGAATAACATGGACTGAACATTTGAGCAACGTCGATGTTTTGGAGAAAATGGAAACAAGAAAGGAAACTTATATTTAACATGAAAAAGAGACAGTTGAAATATTACGGCACATAGAAGGTTTAGAAACTATGACACTCACAGGATATATTGAAGGGCTTAGAAACTATGACACTCACAGGATATATTGAAGGGCTTAGAAACTATGACACTCAAAGGATATATTGAAGGGGTTAAAAATAATGACACTTAAAGGATATATTGAAGGGCTTAGAAAATATGATACTCACAGGAAATACTGAAGGGCTTAGAAACTATGACACGCACAGGACATATTGAAGGGCTTAGAAACTATGACACACACATGACATACTTAAGGGCTTAGAAACTATGACACACACAGGATATATTGAAGGGCTTAGAAACTATGACACTCAAAGGATATACTGAAGGGCTTAAAAATATGACACTTAAAGGATATATTGAAGGACTTAGAAAATATGATACTCACAGTACATACTGAAGGGCTTAGAAAATATGATACTCACAGGATATATTGGAGGGCTTAAAAATAATGACACAGAACATATTGAAGGCATGACGTAGAGAGGAAAGCAGTACGTAATTCCTCAGAGCAACAAAGACAGGAAAATATCGAGAGCCATGATCACCCACGGCTTAAAAGGACACGGCACACAGACGAAGAATTCTTTGCCAGTGTAATTATCAGCACTCTACGTGTGTTCGTCGATTCCATTTTTAATCGACTGTTTTATTTAAGTCGTTTTTTTCCTCTAGGACCAGGGGAACGGTAGTTTGTCCAAAGGTTTTTAGTGTATGTAATGTTTAAGGTACGGTGGGGTTATGGATAGCGGCTCGGATTGAGGAATCGGGTATGTATCCTTGTCTTAAATTATGGCTAAATAGCCGGACAGCCTTGGTTCTGTAGCCTTGGGTGTCAAGTGATCTAGAACAACAACTCTAAATCCAAAACCTGAGAAAAATAGTAGAGTCTACTGGGCTCTATAGACTTGGCTGACAGTCTGAGCGAACGAAATATCTGAACTGAAACCAGCCTGGAGAGGTTTGGGCTCTATCAAGCTAACTTGCCTTGGAAGCACTGTTGCAGTATAGATGGAGCATATGAGATCCTAACGAGTTAGGGGACTTTCATGTATGTATGTATAAGGTAAGTTATCAATGCATTATAAAACAACAAAATCATTTAAGCTTCAGCAGAAATATTACTGTATATAAAAAGCAAGTAGTAATACTGCTGAGTATAAAGAAATCACGGTCCAGCAAATATCTTCCATGTTAACAGTAAAAAATGACAAAATGATACCAATTTGTCTTTGTTATTCCAATTCTTTTGTAAATTAAAATATTACATCTTTTAATTGTGCGCAAGAGCTTACTAGATAATATGTACTGTATTTGATAGAATAAAACACATGTAGGCATATTAGACTCACATCCACTTAAGCAGGACAGGGAATATCAAAATGGAGCTATCACTATCTTTAAAACATCACAAAAGCATTTAAGCTACAGCAGAAATCAGTTCTCTTCTCTTTCTAAATGCCGTGACTATTTAAGATGTTAGCGATTATGGATCTCCACAATTGTTAAAAGCCATTGATTTTTGGGGATTGATAGTGGAGTGGTTTTCCGTTGCCTCCTTCACGGTGATTTATTGAGACACAACCTCCGCTCTTTGATAGGTCTTTTTTTTTCATTCTACAGGATTTCTAACCGCCTTCCTCACTCGGAAGAAACCGAAGTGAGGGTACCAATTTAGCAAAATGACATTACTGTATATAAAAAGCTAGTTGGCGATATAAATGACCATAAAACATGAAATCCCAAATTCACTGGGCATCTGAGCGTCGTGATCAAGTTTTTTTTTTTAATTTTGAAGGATGAGACGGTCGATGGAAATTAGTAATCACATCTCGATACTTGGGAACACGCTCAGTGGGAGACCGTCTGAGCCGAGTGGGTTACCTGACCTGAAGTTATACCCTGCTTTTATGAAAACCCGTCTCCATATCGATCAGGCTGTGATGGCTGAGTTCGATATGAATTTTTCGTAATATATTTTGAAGATTTAATAAGAGAAAACTGTCGTCGACGTAAGTGTTAACTGGCAACATATACCAAATAATATTCGCTGTTTATCGATTATTATCCAATTAATATGGAATCCATTGCTAGGTCATAAAGTTGGTTGACTGTGTCATGCGATGTAATTTTTCCCTCTAGAATCTATCTTACATATCTACAAGTCTACCATTCGTCCATGCTTAGAATATTGCTGCCACATATGGTCCGGCGCCCCTGCTATTTACCTAGAGCCCCTTCATAAGAAGAATCAGCATTATTATAGGTCCTGATCTGTTGGCTCGGCCTTAGTCACTTTTCCACCGTCGTAAGTTTGCTTCTCTGTGTCTTTTCTATAAATACTTTCTTGGTAATTGTTTGGGTGAGCTCTTCGTTATAGTACTTAGACTGTATGAATTTAAGCGCAATACGATGGCGTAATGGATAGTGACTCGGACTGAGGAATTGGCAGAGCCGAGTTCGAATTCCAGTCGAATACATTACATTCATTTACCTGCCAATACCCTTGGGAAAGGTGTGAATCCTCTTCTTCTTCCACCAGTTGTGGGAAAATAGCAGAACACACCGGGTTTTATAGCCTTGGATGGCAACTGGTCTACTGCAGATAGAAATGGCAACCTACTGCGGGAAAAAATCAGCTTTGTCATTCATGTATGGAAAGATACATGATCGTCTAAGCGTGTATCACGGATGGCAGATAACTGACAGACTAGACTGGCGTCATCAATTTACAGTTGAGCTGGCTAGATGTTACTGTAAATTTTATGCTAACAGTTTCTTTTCTCGCACTTTTCTCTTGTGGAACTCCTTTCCGGCTCAGTGGTTTCCTGCAGGTTTTAATCTTTAAAAATTTAAATGTAATGTCAATTGATATCTACTGTCCTCCTGATTACTCTTTCTCCTTCCTACTGATTATTGTTTCTGTTCCTAATCCTTCCTCACCCTGTAACACATTGTGTCTTAGTGGCTTTACTCTCTTGCATGGAGTGATACCGATTAAGAAAAAACAAACACTTGACGGACTTCACTTCTTCTACTTCCTCCTCCATCTGTCAGAGTGTGAGTCTTTTGAAGGTATTACATTAACCACCCGATAATAATTGCTTTTTGGTTCGCTTTAAATTCTCAATTCCATTCCAGAGTAACTTATGTTAAAGAGCCTCTCCAGCCTGGAATGTTGAACCTTAACCCTCTTAGCTTGCAATATTCAATGACACTCCCGAGATTGTTGAAGTAATTCACTCCTAAATAAATACTTCCTGGCCGTCCTGGGTATAATGACTAAATACATCCGGCAGCAAGCCTCTGATCAAGAGTTTCTGACGAGGATGAAACCACCAATTAACTGCTGTTGTTCCCAGGTACACCCTAGTCCAGGGTGATATCAACTGTTAGGGTCCCAGCTATGGGCAAATAGTTAACCCCCAAACTGGGGTCAAAGCACTATTAAAGTATAAAAATTGATATTTTTATAGTAAAATACATAAAAAATACATTAAAAAAATATTGCTAGCAATATATTTCTGAAAAAAATTATTACCAGAAATATATTTTACTCTAGACAAAAACTCTGTTTACAAGATACATCAATTGATCCTGCTATACAAAATGATTTCTTACAAAGAATACATATTCTATACATGCGAACCAATCCTAAAAATCTTTAAATAACCCATTGAGGTTGATATACCGTAAAACAAAGTAAACCAAACTATATAACTCTGAAATTTTATTTACTAATTATTTATTTATTTCCTCAATGAAAGCAGATAGGTTTGCCTATCGCCCTGTTCAAACTCCACCTCTGTATTTCAAACAGGAGTAGAGGTTTATCTTTTGTTCCCTATTTCGGATCGGGTTTCCTGTTCCTTCTAAAGTTTACATCAACTTTATACTTCTAACGTCTCCGCCTAAATTTTATTGACTATTGATTTATTTTTTCTCTGTAGGAGTAGATATAGTTGGGAACACACGCCTTCTCGGTCTTTTAAACAGGGTTACAGGTTATCCCTTGTTTCCTTCTTAGGATTGGGATTCCAGTTCCTTCTAAAATATTCTCCTTTTCTTTCACTCCGAGCAACTCCTTGCGTCTCAGTGGCTTATCGCCTTGCTTGGAATAAAACAATTAAAAACTTTTTTCTTTTTTTCAAATCAAATTTAAATTAATGTTTTTCATGATTCTTATAACATGATAATAGTATGTGCGTTAGATATAAGGAACAGGCGTACGAAATATTGTTATTGTTTGCTCAAGTACTTTAGACATCCTCAGTCATTTTCAAGAACCAATGTGGCGTCTCTGTGGTAGTTAGAATTCCTTAGTCGACACCCTGGCATTTTCTTTGCTGCGGCCTCGCTCCCAATAGCCGTTACACAGGACGTTACCGTAGACTATTTCAAACTTCCAGCTTTCCAAACAAAACCAGAATGTAGACAAAGCAATTCTACCTCCGACACACACAGACACACACACACTCACACACACACACACACACACACACACACACACATATATATATATATATATATATATATATATATATATATATATATATATATATATATATTAGTAGTAGTAATCTTATTAGCATAAGTAACTACACTCGTTTCAGAAATATATATATATCTTTCGGATATATATATATATATATATATATATATATATATATATATATATACATCTTCGTTTCTCAATCTCTAATTTCTGTTTATTTAATACTTTCTCACATAATAAAGCCAATCTATCGCAGTTTTTCCAAACTTAACGAAATCTTTTTTTTTCCTAATCTATTTATATCTCTTGCTATAAAGCCATTTATCGTCTTTCTTCAGTTTCCCCTTGATATCATGAATGAGCCTCGTTTTCGTCC
>OZ038516.1:51301653-51364153 GCA_964036315.1 Acanthosepion esculentum | reverse complement strand
AATACATGAGCATTTACTGATTCGGCTAGGGCTAAATATTGGTCGTTTCATTTATTTTTTTGTGTTGATCGTTTTATTTTATTTTATTTTTTTGTGTTGGTACCAATCTGGCCGGTAATGATTATTTATTTCGTATTTAAATACAAAATTTTGGCACAGGGGCGAAGGGAATGTGGACAAAGGCTGGTACTCAGAAACTATCCTAGTCCTTGTTAAACACAATCACGATTCATTCATTCAATACAATATACTCAATCACCACAAGAACTTATCCAGCAACTCTCAAACCTATATGTGCCATAATACCACATATTCACAACGGACCTACAAAACACCCAATCCGGCAATAAATGATTGCAAAACAAATTTTACTCCCCCAATTTATGGGCGGAAGCACACAAATGTATGCTGGGATTTCTTCCTAGCCAATAAGATAGGCTGGTTCTTGGTTTCGTCTGATTTAGTCCTGGTCTGTCTTATCTTAAAGTCAGAAAGCTACGTTCGCTTGTCTGAACTTGTTCTTGTGTGTCGACGCCAATTCTTAGTTTGTGAAGATTTTGACATATTACATTTGCTTTGCCTTATTATTTTTAATATTCATTGTATATATTGTTTGCTTGCTTTATATTATTTCTTGTCCTGCTTATTTCTCATTGAAAATTCTAGGCAGATCGTCCATTTATTTACATTTGACCATAGCCACTTACTCTACAATAAAAAAGCAGAAAATGACAAAAATAATATAAAAGAGGAAGGAGAGAAGAAAGAGGAAAATGGGTGCAAGAAGACGAGAAAGAGAAAAGGGAGGAGAAAGAGGAGACAAAAAAGAAGAGGAGGAGAAACAGAAAGGGAGGAGAAAGAGGAGACGAAAAAGAAGAGGGGGAGACAGAAAATGGGAGAGAAAGAGGAGTCGAAAAAGAACAGGAGGAGAAAGAGAAAGGGAGGAGAAAGAGGAGACGAAAAGTACAGGAGAAAGAAAAAGGGAGGGGAAAGAGAAAACGAAAAAGGAGGAGAAAGGGAAGAGAAAGAGGAGACGAAAAAGGAGAAAGAGAAAGGGAGGAGAAAGAGTAGACGAAAAAGAAGAGGGGGAGAAAGAAAAAGGGAGGAGAAAGAGGAGACAAAAAAGAGGAGGAGAAAGAGAAAGGGAGGAGAAAGAGAAGACGAAAAAGAAGGCGAGAAAGAGAAGGGAGTACGAGAAAATGGAGTAGAAAGAGCAAGAAAAGAGGGCGAGAAAGAAGAAGGATAGATAAAATAATCTCCATAGCGAATGATTGCAAAATACTCTCCCACCCCCTCAACTTACAGGCAGAAGAACACAAATGCATGCTGGGATTTCTACCGAGACAATAAGATAGGCCGGTTCTCGCTTTTGTCTGACTCAGTCCCGGTCTGTCTGTTCTTAAAGTAAGAATGTTTCGTCCGCTTGTCCGAACTTGCTCTTACGTGTTAACCCCATTTATTAGTTTGTGAACTTTTTTCTATAGTACTGTTGCTTTGTCTTATTTAACCATGGCCACTCACTCTACAATAAGCATTTATTTGACTGGAAATAAGTATATATTGGTGAATTTCATTTGATTCTATAAGCATTTGGTTCGTAGATTGGTAAACATTGGTTATTTATATTTGAGTCTAAATGCATTTACTTGGTTTGGAGTTATGTAAATATTGATCGTTTATATTCTGTGAGTAATCTGGCGTCTCATTTTAACAGATATGCAGGATGCGATGGATGAATTGTCGTCTAAATGACGCACAAATGAAGATAAACCTGGCGTCTCATTCTAACAGATATGCAGGCTGCGATGGATAAATTGTCGTCTAAATGATGCAAAAAACGAAAATAAATCTGGCGTCTCATTTAAACATATTGGCTGGCTGCGATGGATAAATTGTCGTCTAAATGATGCAAAAAAAAAAAAAAAAAAACGAAAATAAATCTGGTGTCTCATTTTAACAGATATGCAGGCTGCGATGAATACATTGTTGTCTGAATGACGCACAAATGAAGATAAACCTGAGATCTCATTTTAACAGATATGCAGGCTGCGATGGATAAATTGTCGTCTAAATGATGCATAAATGAAAATAAACCTGGTATTTCATTTTGACAGATATATTTACCAAAATTACACAAAAATATTTTGAAATACTAAAGAGTAAATTTATTCAATATAATCGCCATTCGCTTCTACCGTTGCTTCCAGACGACTTCGGAATTTCCTGCAACATTTCTGGACAGTCTCCTTGTTTAAGTCGATGAATGATGCCATAATCTTTGACTTCAGGTCATGTTTGGTGTTTCAAGGAGTTTTGTTCGTCTCTTGTTCAGTTGCGCTCCAGTTGCAGTCTGGAGCGTTCGGTGGCTAGATGTAAAGGGTGATATGGTCGCAGAAATTCTCTGACACCTATGACTGGCTTCCACTGCTTGCGTGACATGGTGTAGAGTCCTGTTGCCAAACATAAGTAACTCAAACAGCCACCCTTTTGATTCGGGGCTGCACTACCTCCTCAAGGCATTTAATGTAGGCCTCTGTGTTGAGTCTGAAGCCCTGTGGGAATATGAATGAAGGCATAACGTCGCCATCAATAGTGATCAGTTCCAACACCTTCGTAATCACCATTAGACTCATCCAAATCTTTCCGAATCATCTGCACTGTCCTCAGATTGACACACAAACATTTTGAAATGTTCGTATTGGAGCTTCCGGTGCGAATACCAAGCATTACAGTATGGCGTTTCCAAATTTCTGGCGAAGTGAATTTTGTGATGATGTTCTTTTTCTCACCGACGGTACCCAGTTGACCCTACTATACTATGTAGTCGACAAAATCAAAAACAAACAACGCGCATGCGCAGAATTAAATATATAAAATGGCGACAATTTACCCTGTATTTTACGATTATACATATGTTGAACGATTTTAAATCTGAACTTTAAACTTTCTTTCGTGGGTTCCTAAATCAAACATTTCCAGACCGGTGTTTGGAAGGGAAGACCCAATTACCTGGCCACTTCGTTCACCAGATATCAAACCCCTGGATTTCTTTCTATGGGGTTATGTTAAAGATATCGTGTATCGAACAAAGATACGGGACATCACTGATCTAAAGCAAAAGATCACTCATGCCATTGCCACCATTGATGAGCAAAAATGGCAAGAAATCGAGTACCGTCTCCAAGCAACTAATAGTGCCCATATACAGGTGGATTAAATCTGTTAAAACAATTCAATATCTACTCCTCATTTCATAAAGATTTCCACATATTCGTCTGTTCACTTGCTTTTGTAATATTTTTTAAATTGTAAAGAGACTTTATGGACACTGTTTAAGAATGAAACTGAGATAGATAGATAGATAGATAGATAGATAGATAGGAACAGACTGAGATAGATAGATAGATAGATAGATAGATAGATAGATAGATAGATAGATAGATAGATAATGAAAAAATAGAAATGTGCGTGTGTGGAGAAAAAAATATATATTTATATAGATGTTTATATGTGTGTGTATGTGTGTGTGCTTGCGTGAGTGCGTATGTTCCTATATATATATATATATATATATATATATATATATATATATATATATATATATAATGGAAGCCTTACTAATAAAAACAAACAAACCAACACTTAATAACATTAACTTTGAACATGGACATAATATCTTGACCGTGTTTTGAAACAAAAAATGATTCATTTTATAAAACATACATATAACAAACTATTTCTAATTCTAACAGTTGAAATATAATCCTTGAAAATGGCTAAATGTATAGCCGAAAGCGCTCGGATAAAAAGAACATTTGGACAGTTTTTATATAATTTATCCTCTGAAAAGAAAAACCTTATTAGATCGCACGAGAAATTACATAAAAAACTAAATAAAATCGCCTTGTCAGTCGTTTTTAATGAAATGTGCATGAAAGAAAGATTCCTGCCTAAATACACAAATATATATATATATATATATATATATATATATATATATATATATATATATATATATATGCGTTTGTGTCTCTGTGTGCAGAAATAATATATATATTTGTCTTATATATATATATATATATATATATATATATATATATATATATATACGAGGCAGAATGCTTATATGAGAAAATAAGTTATGCATCTAAAGACGGCTGGAAAGCAGATCGATCGAAATACTGTGATAGACATATAAAGAAGGAATAGATGAAGATGTTAGTCAGAAAGTATCACCAGATAATAAACGTTGCTAAGTGTGTCCCTTTTATTGTACAAATAAAATTGCCTTTTTCTTTCTTTTTTTGTTTTTTTGTTTTCTAAGCTGTGATAGATTTTATCATGAAGAGCCGACATCTAACCAGTTAAAAAGCGTCAGTTATAGGTTTGATAAGGGATTTGATTCAACGATAGCCGAGCTTAGGAGTTTGTTGGGCGGAGCAACGGTTAGGCTAGACACTTAGGAGATTGCGTTGGTTTTGATGATTGATACGAACGGTAACTAGGCTGGGTTCCACGTCGAGTTCGGCGTTGAATGGGTTCAGTTGATCGGGGAGAATCAAAGTATTCCCGCGTGTGCGCCCCGGTTTAGTGAGTCAAGTGCTCGTCCATTATTGCTCCAGCCTAAAACTGTCCCCCGAGGAGAGACGCTGAAGCCGCTACGTTCTCTATGATTGTGGAATTGGGATTTTATAGCGTGTCTGCTGAGCAGGCGTTTGAAGAAAATGAAGGTTTTGTTTTGTGGGGATTTGCGCTCTGATTTTGTTTCTCGTTTTTGGCAGTTGTTTTTTTTTTCTTTTTTTTCTGTTTTTATTATAAATGCGTTTGATTAATTTTGTTTTATATATTTATGAGTGTCAGCTATGTCAGTGAGCATCAATGCATCTATCTATCTTTCTATCTATCATTCTCAGCCTATTCTTATCTATCTATCTATCTATATATCTATCTGTCTATCTATCTATCTATCGCAGTTTGTTCTTATCTATCTATCTATCTATCTATCTATGTATCTTTCGCTATTATTATCTATATCTATATGTTTGTCTGTATATCTGTCTATTCATCTCAGACTATTTTACCTATTTCAGACTGTTCATATCTATCTATCTCAGCCTATTCTTATCTATCTATCTATCTATCTATCTATCGATCGATCGATCTTAAGCTATTATTATCTATATCTATATGTTTGTCTGTATATCTATCTATTCATCTCAGGCTATTTTACCTATTTCAGTCTGTTCGTATCTATCTATCTATCTATCTATCTCAGCCTATTCTTATCTATCTATCTATCTATCGATCGATCGATCTTAAGCTATTATTATCTATATCTATATGTTTGTCTGTATATCTATCTATTCATCTCGGGCTATTTTACCTATTTCAGTCTGTTCATATCTATCTATCTCAGCCTATTCTTATCTATCTATCTATCTATCGCAGTTTGTTCTTATCTATCTATCTATCTATCTATCTATCTATGTATCTTTCGCTATTATTATCTATATCTATATGTTTGTCTGTATATCTATCTATTCATTTCAGACTATTTTACCTATTTCAGTCTGTTCATATCTATCTATCTCAGCCTATTCTTATCTATCTATCGATCGATCGATCTTAAGCTATTATTATCTATATCTATATGTTTGTCTGTATATCTATCTATTCATCTCAGGCTATTTTACCTATTTCAGTCTGTGCATATCTATCTATCTATCTCAGCCTATTCTTATCTATCTATCTATCTATCTTAAGCTATTATTATCTATATCTATAAGTTTGTCTGTATATCTATCTATTCATCTCAGGCTATTTTACCTATCTATTTCAGTCTGTTCATATCTATCTATCTTTATCTATCTGTCTGTCTGTGTGCCTATCTATCTATCTTAGGCTATACATATCTATATCTATATGTTTATATCAATCTATCTATCCATCTCAGCCTATTTTACCTATCTCAGTCTGTTCATATCTATCTATCTATCTATCTATCTATCTATCTATCTATATATCTGAGGCTATTCTTATCTATATCTATGTTTGTGAATAAGTCCTGAAAGTTTTATTAAAATCCGACAATTCTTTGATTTTTGGAAGAATTTCCGAATCAATATACTTTTTTTACCGAAATAAAAAAGTCGCTAAAATATCCATATTAACATTTGGCTCACCCGCTGACGACCCCCCCCCAAAAAAAAAACAAGATTTTTATCCAAAATTTCGAACGTGCGTGAAAAGTTTAAAATATTTAATAAAAATACTATGGACATTCCTCTTAATAATAACATAAACATTTTTTACGATAAAACCTTTTCCATCATGCTATGCTGTTTTTTTAGCGAATTAGTAGAGATACCTATTATTGTAATAGCCGGAGGAGATATGGGATGTACTTATTTTATTACCACAGTTACCTAATTTTCCTATTAGTATCACCAACTATTTCTCTTAACTAGAATCTTACGTAATGGCTCCAAGTCTACAGATTAGTAATAATGGTTGATACGAACTCATTCAGCAGTAATCAATTAGCCATGTTTCTGAAAATATTGTTTGCCTTCGCTCAGCATAAAACCGTGGATATAATTGTGACTGGCTTTCTTTATAACTCGGTGTATAAAATAGCCGAGTCTAAGCTGTTATCGTATACCTAATTCTTCTTATTATTATCACTGTTTCTCTTAACTAGAATGGTACGTAATGGCCCCAAGTAAAAAAACTAGTAATAATGGCTGATATAAACTCATTCACCAGTATCAGGTAGCCATGTTTGGAAGAATGAAGGAATTTTGTTTAATTAATGAAAGCTTTTGGATAAATGTACACAGTTCTCTAGAAGATTCTAGTGCATTCACTGCCATATAAGAGGATAGATATCACATCGCAAATGGGACTGATGACAATAAATGATGTCGTTATATCAATAGCAAAGATGACTGGTCATGACTTCAAGACGATTAAAATTCACTTTCAGATTGGAGTTCGTTATTGCTTCTAAAATTCAATACTGGAAACTGTGTTGTGGTGAAGATCAGAGACAAATTGAAATACACTTACACACTAAATGCAGTTTGTCTTAATCAAGTAAAAGAACAAAGCGAATTAGTAGAGGTACCTATTGTAATTGATAGTTACAAGCGAGAAGTGTTATGGGATGTGCTTAGTTTATTAGTACAGTACCCTACTTTTTCTATTAGTATCACCAACTGTTTCTCTTAACTAGAATCTTACGTAATGCATCCAAATCTACAAACTAGTAATATTGGTTGATACGGTGTTGTTTTGAGAGACAAAAAGTTATCTCCCCTTAACAAAAAAAAGAAGCTAAATATATATAATCACGAGAATAAAAAAAAACAATATTTTTAAACAAAATTTCGAACGTGCACGAAAGATGTAGAATATTTAATAAAAATACTTTGGACTTTTCTCTTAATAATAATATAAACATTTTTTACGATAAAAACTTTTTCATCATTCTATGCTGTTTTTTTTTGTTTTTTTTTAGCGAATTAGTAGAGATACCTATTATTGTAATGGATAGTAAGTAACAAGCCGGAGGCGATATGGGATGTACTTATTTTATTAACCACAGTTACCTAATTTTCCTATTAGTATCACCAACTCTTTCTCTTAACTAAAATCTTATGTAATGGCTCCAAGTCTACAAACTAGTAATGATGGTTGATACGAACTCATTCAGCATAATCAGTTAGTTATTTTTCTGAAAATTAATCTTGTTCATAATAAAAGCCTATATTTCTTAATCATTGAAAAGATTTTATTCTCCTCTGTGGCGTGTCCCTTCTGGACGTGGGCGATCATAGCTCTACACAACTTCCTATTCGTCTTTTCAACATCCCTCCCTCTTCCGGTTCTGCCAGTAAACAAGTATCCCTGATAATAAAAACGGTCCAGTCTTCTTCATTTAATACAGTTCATTTTAGTTTTTTTAAAAAGTGGGGCGCGCTTGAATATGCAAACCTGTTCATAATAAGAAGCTTACATTGTGGACTGCAGAATGTATACGCAAGATTTCTTCCGACGTGTGAGACTGAAACACTCATAGTATCCTAGGTTACCATCACTATACCTATATATCATTCTCAAATGTAACGCGTATATCCGTGCCATCGCAAATGATGCTGGAAGCCTTTGGGCAAATGTAAACAGTGGCCTAAAGTATGGCCTTGGACAACTAATTGACAGTCGAGACAATAGTGGCTGGGCGTCATAAAAATATGATGCAATCATGGATGACGCAAACTTCATCATACACCCGGACATAGATTCATATTACTGCACAACACTGCAAATCCCCTAATCTGAGGAAAAAATAGTAATCGATTACACCCTGCCACTCCAGTAGGGCTAAAACTGACCGTATGGCGAAATAAAGGAGAAGGGAGATCACCGCCCTCTGTGGGATCAGGTTGAGATCATAGACAAGGAACACCATTCGTAAACTTAAGGAATCAGCACATATGCTAGGCCACAAAACTCTCCTGAGCCGACCAAGCGTAGAAATGAATACAATATGGGAACCAGTAATAAGGAGTGCCAGAGAAAAGTGATAATAACAAAAAAGTTGCAATATGAGCTTTGGTAAAAACTGGATTGATAACAACAAAAATTGTAATATAAGCACTGGTAAAAATGGTTGCTGAAGACATTAGGTTTATAATACCGAGAAATTCATACACAGATGTCCTCAAGGACACATGGCACAGTGGATAAAGGCGTTGGTTAGATGCAGTGAGAGGACCCAAAGAGTGTGAGTTCAATACCCGGTTAAAGCAGTGGATAACTTTCAGAGGGAAATTAACAGGAGATAACTGATAATTGACATCCATTAAATATTGGCACGTGGAACTAGAACAGTCTACCCCAGTGAGCGAAATAAAGGGTTCAGTTCGACATTCCAACCACCTGAAGAAGGCCGGAGCGTACAACGGCCGAAACGTTGTAATAAATATGGCGACAAAGATGAGGACAATAGTCCGAATAATGTAAATAGTGTACATAATACCTCATCTCAGGATATATGTACCTTAGTTTTTTTTCCCTAGAGAAGACCATATGCGTAAACAGGTACTTTAGAAATGTGGATTTTTTTTTCTCTGGAGAAATAGAATACACAAACCTGTTCATAATAAGAGATCTCTTCGGACTTGTGAGACTTCAAGACCCAAAGCATCCTCGACTATCATATATATATATATATATATATATATATATATATATATCAAGCTTAAATGGAATACATGTTTTATATCTGTTTATATCTAAGTTTCCTATTAGTATCACAAACTGTTAAGTAGTTAATTTTTACGCAATAGCTTCAAGTGTCAGTCAGTTATGTGCCATGCGTGATACATGCTTAGGCGATCAAGTATCTTTCGACGAGGCAGATTTTTTTCCCGCAGTAGATCACTTGCCATCCAAGGTCTGTCCTGCTATTTACTCATAGCTGGGGAGAGAAGAGGCTTCATAACTTTCCAAAGGGTATTAGCACGTAAGTGAATGTAATTGATTTAACTGGAATGACTCCACCGTACTGGTAATAATACGGCTGATACGAACTTATTCACGAGTCATCAGGTAGCCATGTTTGGAAAAAGGAAAGAATCGGTTCAAATTATGCAAACCTGTTCATAAATGAAAGCTTATATTTCTTAATATTTGAACTGTTAATTCTCATATTATCAATAATAGCACCAGAAAATAAATAGTTGGAAGAGCTAAAAAAAATGCATATTATAAAGGAAAATACATAAGAAAAGTAAGTATATTCTGATCTAAGAGGTCTATGCTAGCCTAGTTCATTAAAATGAAATAGGCTTGAATATGTTAGAGCAAACATAGGTCACCTTTTTCGAGCAGTGGGCCGCATGATTCCTGGTTCATCACAAGGCGGGTTACACGACTAGAAACATTCAAAGTAATTTTTCCTAGTAGGTACCTTAGTCATTTTCACTACAGAAGATTATATGTGTAAGCACATACCTTACTAGTGGGTATTACTTTTTACTTTAGCGAAAATATATTTCTATAATTAAAAAATTGAAGTTTTGGTAAAATATTATCACTGATGACTGGCGTCTGTCACATGTCACTGTGTGGGGTTTATTTCTAAGTTATTCATTCGAAAATAAAAAGAAGTTTTATTTCTTCTACAGAGAAAATAATTGTTATGAATGTTTCCTGTTTCAAATCAAAATATGTTTACACATTAGTAAAAATCGCCAGTGATCTAAAATGCTGACAAAGTTACTTTCCCCGAAATGTTAGAAAATTCAAGAATCATTGTACTTAATCCTTGTTTATGTATGTGGTTTTGTATGAGAGAGTCTGTGAGTGAACAAGTGAGAAAAAAACAAATCTAAATTTTAAGAAACGTTATTTTTCTTATGAAATTGCGCCTGCCATTCGGGAGGCAAATTGCCATTCACTATTTTCGAGTATAAGTTAGGTATTTTATACCTGGGGTATATTAGAAATATAGAAATATACCTGGGTGTATATAATATACAGGACGGGTGGGAAGATCCCTACTGAAAATTAACTTAAGACTTTTTTTTTAATTTTGTGATGTCAACGAACACTCGTTCACACTTTTGTGATGTCAACTAGTGTTCGTTGCCACTTCTTATTGTCAACGAATACTCGTTGTCACTTTCGTAATGCTCGTTGTAGTAGAGACTTTGTAATCGCAGATTCAACTATAGTAACGCCGTTGAACAATACTGGTGTCAGACTCATTCGAATAACACTTGCACTAGTAGCACTTGTTGGATAGTACTCACTCAAATAGTAATCGGTATAGTGATCCGAATAGAGAAATATTATAGTGAATAGAGTAGAGAAAAGCGATCCGTATAGTGATGGAGTAGAAATAAAGATCCGTATGGTAGAGAGGGTAGACTAGAAACGCGATCAATTAGACACGCGCTACCTCCCATATTTGCGGTTTTTCTATGGTCACCTGGTTTGCTTATTTCAATTATGGGATCGCCTGTGTTTGCTCACAGGCGATCTACGTTCAAACTCAAGTGTCGGCAGCGACACTTTATTCCTATATAGCAGTTAATATCCCCCACATTTTCACGAGGCAAAATATACTACGATTGCTAAATTGGTAGAATTTCATTGCTAATTTCTGTGTTTTATTTCTGAGTGATCATCATCATCATCAGCATTATCTTAATAATCATCATCATTATCTTCATCATCATCATCTTTATCTTCATCATCATCATCTTCATCATCATTCATTATATTCGTCATCATCATCTTCATCATCATCATCATTATCTTCATCATCTTTATCTTCATCATCCTCATCTTCATCATCATTCATTATATTCATCATCATCATCATCATTATCTTCACCATCATCATCATTATCTTCATCATCATCATCTTCATCATCATTCATTATATTCATCATCATCATCTTTATCTTCATCATCATCATCTTCATCATCATTTATTATATTCATCATCATCATTATATTCATCATCATCATTATCTTCATCATCTTTATCTTCATCATCATCACCTTCAACATCATTCATCATATTCATCATCATCATCATTATCTTCATCATCATCATCATCTTCATCATCATTATCTTCATCATCATTCATTATATTCATCATCATCATCATCATCATCTTTATCTTCATCATCAATATTATCTTCATCATCATCCTTCAACCTTCCTATGGTTGGTCGGAACATAGTTCTTTCGTTAAATGATACAATATGTCGGACGCCAACCCTACATCCGGGTTTTTCTTTTGTCGAGACTTTTCTTTCTGTGTGCCGTGTCATTTCAGGACGTAGGCGATCATGGCTCTCCACCCCTCTCTATCCCTTGCAGCTCTCAGCAAGCTCCTTCCCTCTGCTTCCTCCTCCAGACCACGTTCTGTCATCCACTTGCTTAAGCCCGCCAGGTATGTTATGCATTGTTTTCCCTTGTCTCTCTTTCCTTCTATTCGACCCGCGAGCATCAGATTCTCCTGGCTCTCCTTCCTCACTATGTGTTCCAGGAACTTCAGTTGACTCATCTTGATGTTAAGTATAAGCCTCTTGCTTGTTTTCATCATTGCTCACACGCTCGGTCCATGATATCCTTAGCATCCTTCTGTAGAACCACATCTCTGTCGCCTCGAGTCTCTTCTTCATCTTTGAGGAAATGGTTAATATTATTTTATTTTTATGTGCCATGTCCTTTCAGGACGTAGGTGATCATAGCTCTCCACCTCCCTCTTTCCCTTGCAGCTCGCAACAGCTTCCTTCCCTTTGCTTCCTCCCCCAGACCACGTTCTGTCATCCACTTCCTTAAGTCCGCCAGGTATGTCACGCGTTGTTTTCCCTTGTCTCTTTTTCCATCTATTCGACGCGTGAGTATCAGATTCTCCAGTCCTTCCTTCCTCATTTTGTGTCCCAGGATCTAACACATTTTTCAGTCATAATTGATCTAGAGAGACAAGCTTGCTAACCATTACACGACATGGAGGTGCCCAAATGGTACACTGAGCATAGATTAGATGTGGCACAGGGCGGAAATTTTAGGGCACCCTGTGAGGATCAAACGCACTGCTCACTCGTAATTGTTCTAGCGAGAACAATACAGATAATTTTGTTCAATATCTATATCTATTTATCTCATTCTTATTCTGCTCACTTTATTTATTTATCTATCTATCTATCTATCTATCTATATATATATATATATATATATATATATATATATATATATAAAATTCTGTTCCTATTTGTCTATTTATCTATCTCATTCTGATATCTATCTGTGTATCTATCTACCGATTTACTTATCTCTCTCTCTCTCTCTCTCTCTCTCTATATATATATATATATATATATATATATATATATATATAATTCTGTTCCTATCTATTTTTACCCATCTATCTCATTTCGATCCTATCTATCTATCTATCTATTTATCTATCTGTTTCTTCTCTCCTTCTCGCGGTCTGTCTCTTTATATATATATATATATATATATATATATATATATATATATATATATATATGGAGAGAGAGAGGGAGATTCTGTTCCTATCTGTCTAGTTATCTATCTCATTCTATTCCTACCTATCTCCTTCTCTCTCTCTCTCTCTATATATATATATATAATTCTGTTCCTACCTATCTATCTATCTCTGTATATATATAATTCTGTTACTATCCTCTCTCTCTCTCTATCCCTATATATATATATATATATATATATATATATATATATATATATATATCATTACACCATGTCCAAGTGCCCACCCCGCTTATGCTATGAGTTATGGATATATTTGGGGCTGTTAAACTGGACAATTTACGAAACTGATCACGAACTCTATAATTTCCTTTTGTTGCATTATGGGTTGTAGTTTGATGCCATTCGCAACTGAGCCTCGCGACTAGTTATCAACTTGAATCTAGCGTGTGTTTTCGTTTCATGAAAAGACACGTAGAAAAAAATGCCTTACTTGCAGATAAATATCAAATACGTGCTCGTCTGACGCCGTCCAAACAGATCCTCATCGTATTTACTGTCCACCTGTCTGCGGAACGGCCACCCTCGATCTTCACCAAAATTGTGGTGGAGTGGGGACCGGTCTCCCACGTCTCTGTCAAGCAGACGGTATCCTTCCTTCTTAAGCGCTGTTCAATCAATTTGTCGTTTTACAATGGCAGCCCAGCAAACAACGTTCGAATCGCCAGAGCTATTATGCCCTTTTACGGCCGCCATTTGCAAACAAAGTATCACGCCACGGTAGGGCCCTGATGATTTGTTTAAAGACGGAGAGCAAATATTGAGGACCGGGAAGTATTGTATTGAGTTTGAGTTGAGAGCTGAAAAGGATGAAGAAAGAAAAAGAACGAAACAAATAGCCGGCGATCGAAGACGAAAGAAAGAAAATCAATTGGCGGTGTAATTTCCTTCGGTAAAGGGGAAGGTGTGATTTTTTTTATTCTATTTGATGTAAGTTAATGGGTAGATGAATATTGACGAAGCATAAACCAAGGGAAAGGAAGGAATGAAAAAGGGATGAAGGAAAGAATGAAAAAAAAAAGCAGACGTGATAGAAATTAGCGGGAAAAGGAGAAGCGGATAGGCAAGTAATGAGAAATGACTGAGGAAAGTAAGAAGACGTTAAATATACAATGATAGATAGATAGATAGATAGATAGATAGATAGAAAAAGATTTATACATATATATATATATATATATATATATATATATATATATATATATATATATATATAGAATATATATATATATATATATATATATATATATATATATATATATATACACAAACATTGTGCGAGAGAGCGAGATATATAGGTATATAGATATATTGGAACATAATTATATATATATTGAGAGAGAGAAAGACAGAACGTGATAGATAGATAGATAGATAGATAGATAGATAGATAGATAGATAGAAACAGAATGATAAAGATAGAAAATAATTAGATAGATAGATAGATAGATAGATAGATAGATCGGAACAGAATTATATATAGAACAAGAGAGATCGAGACAAATATATAAATAGATAGGAACAGAATCGAAAGATAGATAGATAGGAACAGAATTATATATATATATATATATATATATATATATATATATATATATATATATATATATATATATATATATATATATATATATATGCGGTATTAAGATTATCTAAATGAGAATGGAATATTGTAAAAATATGTCTGTATCATTTAATAAAACGTACTTGAACATATATATATATATATATATATATAGTCAAACTTAACAAGGTTTCACTTAGGCAGATCGTCAGGGTCAGCTGGCCCTGATGATCTGCCTAAGTGAAACCTTATATATATATATATATATATATATATATATAGGTAACTATACTCGTGTCGAAAAACCTTCGGATTCTTGATTTAACAATAGCCAAATCAATCACGAAGGAAAAAAAGATTTAAAAAAAGAAAGAGCCCGGAACATGAAAGTCTGTCGAAAATAATCGCATAGATACAGGTTCAAGGCCCAAAGAAAAAAAAAACGATACGAGTAAACAACTAACTAAAGAGCTCGATACAAACGTAGAGTAGACCTAGTCAAACCTAAAGAGCCAGACAAACCTACCAAGGTTTCACTTAGGCAGATCGTCAGGGTCAGCTGGCTCTGACGATCTGCCTGAAACCTTGGTAAGTTTGTCTGGCTCATTAGGTTTGACTATATATATATATATATATGTATATATATATATATATATATATATATATATATATATATATATATATATATATATATATATATATATATATATATATATATATATATATATATATATATATATATATTAATATATTAATAATTGGTAGGGATAATTCCAAGGTGGACATTAAACCAAAGAGATTTGGTTTAATGTAAGTACTTTCAATGTAAGTAACAGAGCAATATAATAATATGTAAAGAAAATCTTTAAAAATCCATTTCAGTTATAATTTATTTCATTAATATATTTAAATATTCATCTCTTCCAAAGTTTTTTTAATAAAATAAATTTTAAAAAATACTTCAGTCTAAAGAGATTACTATTTGGATATTTACGAAATAAATTAAAACTGAATGTATTTTAAGGAGCGTCTGTACTTATTACACACACACACACACACACACACACACATATATATATATATATATATATATATATATATATATATATATATGTATATATATATATATATATATATATATATATATATATATA
Source organism: Acanthosepion esculentum (assembly GCA_964036315.1). Taxonomy (NCBI): domain Eukaryota; kingdom Metazoa; phylum Mollusca; class Cephalopoda; order Sepiida; family Sepiidae; genus Acanthosepion; species Acanthosepion esculentum. The sequence continues at coordinate 51,348,336 of OZ038516.1, read as the reverse complement.
TATATATCTTCCTTTCTCAGTCCAGACCTGATTTCTGTTTCTTTATTTAATGTTTTCTCACATAATAAAGCCAATCTATCACAGTTTTTCATAACTTAACAAAACTTTTTTTCCTAATCTATTTATATCCCTTGCTATGAAGCCATTTATCGTCTTTCTTCAGTTTCCCCTTGATATCATGAATGAGCCTCGTTTTCGTCCACTTCGCGCCTCTCGCCGCTGTTAGATGTTAATTGATTGGCAAGGTTGATGTTAATTATATCGCCATTTTGATGTTCCTCAAACAACCACGTCCACGTCGTTATTTATGCATTCACTTTGATGTCTCAAGAGCGACTCTCGGCCGTTACTCGAGTAGTTGTTTCCACGTCACTCAAGTAACCATCTTGATTTCGTTAACGCGGCCATCTTGGATTTCATACGATCGGTCATTTCGTTGTGTTGACATAATGCGTCAACCATATTTGTTTTCTATGCTTTGCAGATTTTTTGTTTCTTATTTCTTTGTCCTTTTATCATCCGCTACCATTTTTTTTCCTTTATTTTTTCGCGCTTTAATTTCGCGCCATTGTCCAATTGTATACTTTATTTTCGTTTAAGTCCATCTTTTTAATCTTTTGAATTACATTCACAGTTATTTTTTCTCTTTTATTTGAGCCTTTGTTTACCTATAACTGTTTTTTACTTTACTTTAAACCCCTTACCTTTAGCAACTTTAGTTGAATAATGTAAAAAGTTACTTGAGTTGCGAGTTCATTATCTGACCACAGCAGAGGGAACAAAAAACTAGGAGAGTTAAGTTACCAAAGGGAATTAACTGATACTGATATATCCAAAAAAGGCATGAGACGTGGAATTAGAACATTCTATCAGCGTGAACTAAATAAAGGGTCTATCACCTGAAGAAGGCCGGAGAGTACAACGGCTGAAACGTTAATATTGACAACTTTCTTTTTTAAAATACAGGGTGCGATGGATAAATTGTCATCTACATTACGCAGAAAATGAAAATAACACTGACATGTCATTTTAACCGATATACAGGGTGCGATGGATAAATTGTCGTCTAAATGACACACAAAAAAAATAACTATAACACAGACATCCCATTTTAACAGATATACAGGGTGCGATGGATAAATTGTCGTTTAAATGACGCACAAATGAAAGTAACACTGACATCTCATTTTAACAGATATACCTGGGCGCGATGGATAAATTGTCATCTAAATTGCACAGAAAATGTAACTAACACTCCTAACATAAAAATTTTCTTTTTTTTTTTCCAAAGACGATGGTGTGTGATTCGGTAGCATTAATTATACGCTCTGTGTAGATGTTGAAATTCCACAAAATCATGATCTATTCGTTTTCGGTCACCTTCTCTGGCCTGTGTCGGAACCATTTCTGTTGAACTTCAAATTTACTGTAGTTAACGCTCTTATTTTCTGATAATTTCGTGTATGGACATCCGTATTTACAAAAATCGGTACGTTAGTACACACAAAAATAAAAAAAAATTTACTTAATAATAATATCACCTAAACTCTTCAAATTAATACAGAATTTTAAAAGATTTAAAACTTTATAAATTACTAGACCATCCGTGACCCGTTGGGTCAATCTTGTTATATTACTGTTTACATTTAGTTTCATGAAGAGCTTGTGAAAATAGAGATATTTTAAAAATACATTTGTTTGCAGTTACTGGAGTTGCTTTCAACATTAAAAAAATTGTTTGTTTGAAGAAAGTTGAAATATAAAGAAGGACGCACGCAATCACGGGAAGGTGGAAAGCGAGAAAGAGGTGGAAAGAGAGAAAGAGGTGGAAAGAGAGAGTGGTGGAAAGAGAGAGAGAGAGAGGTGGAAAGTGAGAGAGGTGGAAAGAGAGAGAGAGGTGGAAAGAGAGAGTGGTGGAAAGAGAGAGTGTTTTTTTCTCCATTTCCCTCTCCGCTTCCTACACGATAATACATTCATGTCTTTCTTTCACCCACTCTCTATATATGACTTCTGGCAAACACACAAGCAACGTTCACAGATTTTTATAGTAATAAAGATGTTCAGCTAGGATTTCGTCCAGTTAACTGATTTTTCTCTCACAATTAAAGATTGGGAGGATTATTACTTACATAATTTTATTTAGTTTCTTGTAAATAGCTTATTTCATACTGTAAATACTCATTGGGGACTAGATTTTTAAATTGTTGATTTATCCCCCCCCCCCCACACAATTGTAAACATGGGAACTAGTTAGGACTTCATAGAGTTTCTGAGGCATTATGATGGCTTTAGTAAGAATGGTAAGTGAAAATGTGTTGTTTTTCTGTAAGAAATATTGCGGTATGATTTAGACACTGAATATGGCCAGGTTGTTTTAATAATAAGACAGCGGAAGACCATCCTTCCTTTCCCTCCTTTTGGCCTGGCGCCACATTTTTATAAAATTTTTCAGAATAAATATTGCTCTTTGCTATGGTACGTAGATATTTTGAATTTAAGCGCAGTACTAGACTGGCGTCGAGATCTCATCAATTTACTGTTGAGCTGGCTAGATGTAATCGTAAATTTTACGCTAACAGTTTCTTTTCTCGCACTTCTCGCTTGTTGATCTCCCTTCCGGCTCCGTGCTTTCCAGCCAACTTTAATCTGCAAAAATTTAAATGCAATGTCAATCGCTATCTACTGTCCTCCTGATTACTCTTCCCGCTCATTATCAATGTTTCTGTTCCTAATTTTCCACAACCTGTAACTCCTTGTGTCTTAGTGGCTTTACTGCCTTGAATGGGGTTATACCGATTTTTTTAAAAAAAAGTCTTGAAGGAAGGCATGCTAAAGAAACTTTTGACTACTCCGAACATCTATAAGCACTTCCGTGCGAAGGAACGGGGAAGCCTTTGTAAAGTCAATTCAACCCATACGTATGTTGGCTCATCGTCGCTGCTAGTTTCGGAGACCACCCTTATCAATTGCAAGTTGGTGTTTACTGCCGAGAGATCTTTTCGACATCCTCCCTTTTTTCAGACAAGTAATACGACTTTCGTTTATCCAGGCCAATTATTGACGTTACTGACGATAATTGCAGAAAATGTTTGTCAAGCTTCAGACCCCGAACTACCGCCTGTCACGTGGAACGGATGTCCTCTCGAAGAAGCTCCGTGCCTTGAGAGAATTGGGCCTCAAACACACACCCGATCCATCGCTCAAGATCCAGGAAAAATGATCAGCTCCCTGTACCGCTCCAGTAAGTACCTGACTCCTCTAGCGTTATAAGCGCCAGATCAGAGCCCAAATGGAACTACTGTTGCCATATTTGGGAGAGAGCCGGCCAGTCCTCACTTTCCAGTCTTGAGAGATTTTAAAATTGTCTCCGAGCCCTTGTTGGAGAAGAATTATTTTCCACCATCCACCCCCCCTCTCTCTCTCTCTCTCTCTCTCTCTCTCTCTCACTCTGTCTGTCTGTCTGTCTCTCTCTCTCTCTCTCTCTCTCACACACACACACACACACACACACACACACACGCACGCACGCACACACACACACACATAAATACACGCGCGCGCGCGGGCACACACAGAATCACAGACACACCTACATACACACACACACACACACACACGCACGCACGCACGCACACACACACACACACACACACATAAACACACACGCACGCGCGGGCACACACAGAATCTCAGACACACCTACATACACACACACACAGGCGGGATGGGGCGATCCTCTCAATTCTCTGTTGCTACTACCATCGAAAGTGCTCGGACAAACTGCATCTCCTCATTCCAACAGGTCTGACCTTCACGGCCAGGACCCGCCATGCCCCTTACATAATTACAAACCATTTACATTCCCTCTGCATTTCATCAACGGTAAGTTCCACTCTAACCGCTTCCTCCCGCGAACCACTGCGCAGTCGAACAGACTGCCAAGAGGTTCTTTCCCTGATTACAACAACGGTTATCTTCCCCTCCTATCCATACAAACTAGCTCTTAGATTAACCATATACTTCGAGTTGCTTTGTACAAGGGTGAACCTTACTGTATAAAAAGGAGATAAGAACGATGAAGCTTGGCCTGTAACTTTGGATATCTCAAAAGCCTTTGTCAGGGTTTGTCATACAGGTCTTCTCCACAAATTGAAAAGTTACGGCGTCCCCAGGCAAATTTTTGAGCGGATCCAGTCTTTCCTGTCAAATCGTGAAATGAAAGTTATCTTGTACGGCCACTCGTCTAGATCTTTTCGTGCTAACACAGGTGCCCCTCCTTGGTCCTACTCTATTTTTAATTTTCATTAATGACCTTCCTGATGACATCAGCTCGCAACTTGGTATCTAGGCTGACGACACCACCATTTACTCCTGCCTCGATTGTAAGCCTTACCAGTCTGACAAGCTCAAAATAGCTGGCGATGTCCAAAACGACTTCACGTTAACTGCGGCAAAGATGGCTTGTTAGTTTTAAAAAAACAAAACGTCTCTCCATTAATCATCAGATAGACCCCTTGTTGCCTTCCATCATTATGGCTGATGCTATCCCCCAGAAAAGTGACTCGTTACGCCTTCTCGAGCTCACGTTCTCTGCTGATATGAATTGGAAAGACTATATTGAATCCATTGCTAGGTCAGCTGCTAAGAAAACCAGGTCATTATTTCGACAGTTTTTCTTTCCAGCTTTTATATTTCACCAGATAAATCGGGCTGCAGCATTGGTCATCTCAAAATAGCCTTTGACACGGTTTGGGATAGAGGTCTTTTCCACAAATTGAAAAGTTACAGCGTCCCCGGACAAATTTTTGAACTGATCCAGTCTTTCCTGTCAAATCGTGAAATGAATGTTATCCTGAAAGGCCAATATTCCAAATCGTTTCTTACTAATGCAGGTGTCTCCCTTAGTCCTACCTTGATTTTAATTTTCATTAATAAATTTCCTAATGGTATCAACATTCAACTTGGTATCTATGATGATGACACAACTATTTCTACCTGTCTCGATGTCAAATTGACGGCTGGTGTCAAAAAACGACCTTCAGACTTTGGTTACCTGGGTTAAACGACGGCTTCTTAATTTGAACGCCTCCCAAGGTACACCGCTCTCTACTAATCATCTGAGATCCCTTATTGCTTTATTTCAGTATGGCTGATGCTAACCTCCAGAAAAGTGACTCGTTGCGCCTTTTCGGGCTAACGTTCTCAGCTGACATAAAGTGGAAAAATTATATTGAATCCATTGCTAGGTTAGTTGCCAAGGAAAACGGTTCACTGTGTCGTACGAGACATTTTTTCTCTCCAGAACCAATCTCACATATTTATAAGTCTATTATTCATCCATGCTTAGAATATTGTTCTAGATAAATCGGGCTGTGGCATTGGACATCTCGAAAGCCTTTGACAGGTCTTTTCCACAAGCTGAAAAGTTACGGTGCCTTCTGACAGATTTTTGAACTGATCCAGTCTTTCCTATCAAATCGTGAAATGAAAGTTATCGTGAACGGCCACGCGTCTAGGTCCTTTCGTACATACGTGGCTGTCCCCCAAGGCTCCATCCTTGACCCTACTCTGTTTTCGTTCTCATTAATGGCCTCCAGGATGACATCAGCTCTCAACTTGGCATCTACGCTGATGACACAACTATTTACTCCAGACTGACTGATCATTTCGACAAGGTCAAAATGGCAGCCAATGTCCAAAACGACCTCAAGTCCGTTGTTAAATGGGGCAAAAGATGGCTTGTTAATTTTAACGCTTCCAAAACTAAAATTCTCTCCATTAATCATCTGAGAGACCACTGTCTGCCTTCCGTCAGCATGGCTGATGCTAACCACCAGGAAAGTGACTCGTTGCGCCTTCTCGGACTCACGTTCTCAGCTGATATAGAGTGGAAAGACTATATTGAATCCATTGCTATTTCAACTGCTAAAAATTTTTTTTTATGTATGCCATCTACTTTCCTGCTTCCTGTTCTTCCAGTTTTTAAGAATTCTAATGAACCATCCGACCCTTCCAACTTTTGTCCCTTTACCCTTTACCCTTCTACCTCTTTTTGAGAATCTCTTGGAGGCCCTAATCAATGTTGAATTCGTTCATCGTCTCTCATCGCACTGCCTTTTTTCAGACAAGCAATATGGCTTTCGTTTCTCCAGGTCAACTGCTGATATGTTAATGATAATTGCGGAAAGAGTCTATCAGTGACGTTCGGGCTGTACCATTGGACATCTCGAAAGCCTTTGACAGTGTTTGGCATACAGGTCTTCTCTACTGGCTGAAAAGTTACTGTGTCTCCTGACACATTTTGGAGCTCATCTAGTTTTTCCTATCAAACCGTGAAACTTAACCAGAACGGCCAGATCCTTTCGTACATACGCGGGTGCTTCCAGGGCTCCATCCTTGATTCTACGCTATTTTTAATTTTCATTAATGACCTCCCCGATGACATCAGCTCTCAATTTGGCATCTACGCTGATGATACAACCATTTACTCCTGACTGACTGATCATACCGACAAGGTCAAAATGGCAGCCAAATGTCCAAAACGACCTCAAGTCCGTTATTAAATGGGGCAAAAGATGGCTTGTTAATTTTAACGCTTCCAAAACTAAAATTCTCTTCATTAATCATCCGAGAGACCCTTCTCTGCCTTCATCAGCATGGCTGATGCTAACCTCCAGGAAAGTGACTCGTCCTTCTCGGACTCACGTTCTCAGCTGATATGAAGTAGAAAACCTATATTGAATCCATTGCTAGGTCAGCTGCTAAGGAAACTGGTTCAATGTGAGACAATTTTTTCTCTCGAAAATCTAACTTTTTTTTCTTCTTTTATGTTTGGACGTAGGCGATCATGGCTCTCCATTTCTTCCTGTCTCTTATAGTTCTCAATAAACTTTGATTATTTTTTTTATTTCTCCCATACTCTGTTCTGCCATCCACTTGCTTAAGCCCGTTAAGTATGCCACGCGTTGCTTTCTCTTGTCTCTCTTTCCCTCTATTCGACCTATGAGTATCAGACTTTCCAAACCCTCCTTCCTCATTACGTGTCCCAGAAATTTCAGCTGCCTCTTCCTGATATTCAGTATGAGTTTCCTTTTTGTTTGCATCGTCTCTAAAACTTCATCGTAGATCACATGTTCGGTCCATGGTATCCTTAGCATCCTTCTGTAGAACCACACTTCTGTTGCCTCGAGTCTCTTCTTCATCTTTGAAAAGATCGTCCACATTCGCTGACGTAAAGGAGAACAGATAGACCGTAGCAGTTCAGTACACTTTTCTTTGTTACCAAAGAAATCCTCCTGCCTTGTAATACTCTGCCTAGCTTTTGGAATGCGTCTTTGGCCATCCCAATACGTCTTCGGATCTCGGCGTCGCACTTTTCGTCCTCTGTCAGAACACTTCCCACATATTTAAATTTCAACACCTGCTTGATTTTAGTGTCCCCGACCTGTAAATCGCATTTCGGGCTCATCTTTTTGCTGATGACCATGCATTCTGCCTTCTTGTAGTTTATGCTTAGTCCCTTTTTTATCGCTCTCCTTCGCTACATTCTGTAGAAGGTTTTGTAGTTTTCCTTTCCGTGTCTGCTATCAGCACAGTGTCATCTGCGTATCTTATGTTGTTAAGATTCTGGCGGCAAAGGTTTAATAGGTCCGGTGAGAAGACTCATCCTTGCCTTACGCCCCTTTCTATTTTTGTGTATCTCCTGAACTCATTTCTAATTTTATGCAAGAGGTTTTCTGCCAGTAGAGATTTTTGAATATTCTAACTTCATTCCCAAGGTTGCTGAGCAGTTCCAACAGATCCTTGTGGCGTACTTTGTCGAAGGCCTTTGCGTAGTCTATAAAGTACACGTACACGTCCTTCTGCATTTGTATTGCTGTTTCTGATAACATCCTGAGCATGAATACTGCGTTCATAAATAAAGAGCGTAAATATCGCGTTTCTTGTTCCGGTGTCTTTGATGAACCCGCACTGTTCTTGTCCTATCTCTGGCCTGATTCTTTTGCGCGCTCTATTCGTCAGAATTCAGATGATGAGTTTTGTTATGTGGCTTATTATATATATAATCACCCTCAGATATGGTTACTATCATTGTTATTTTCCTAAAAACTTCTTAATACAAAAATATGTTCGGCTTTAATTAACAAAGGGTATATAAACCGTAAAAGCAAATCTATCTATCTATCTATCTATCTATCTATCTATCTATCTATCTGCGTATCTTATGTTGTTAAGATTGTGGCTAACAGTGTTAATCCCGGTAGGTTTTCCAATTCTCTCAGAACTGCCTCGCTGTATAGGTTGAATACGTCTGGTGAGAAGACACACCCTTGCCTTACGCCCCTTTTTATTTTTGTATAATCGCTGAACTCATTCCTAATGGGCATACATGCTGTTTACTGCCAGTATAGGTTCTTGATTATTCTAATATCTTTCCCGAATATATCAAGGTTGCTGAGCAGTTCCGACAGATCCTTGTGGCGTACTTTGTCGAACGCCTTTGCGTAGTCTATAAAGCACAGCTACACATCCTTCTGCATTTATATTGCTGTTTCTGATAACATCCTGAGCGTAAATATCGCGTTTATTGTTCCGGTGTCTTTAACGAACCCGCATCGCTCTCGTCCTATCTCTGGGCTGATTCTGCTGTGCGCTCTATTCATCAAAATAGGAATGTTGAGTTTTGTTACATGTTTCATTAAGCTGATTGTTCGGTGGCGGAAACATTCGTTTGCGACTGGTTTCTTGTAGTATATGCTTAGTCCCTTCTTCTCGCTCTCCTTCGCTACCTGTAGAAGGTTTTGTAGTTTTCCTTTCTGTGTTTGCTATCAGCTCAGTGTCATCTGCGTATCATATGTTGTTAAGATTGTGGCCGCAAATAATGAATCCGGGTAGGCCTTCCAGTTCTCTCGGAATTGCCTCGCTGTATAGGTTGAATAGGTCCGGGGAGACAGCACATCATTGCCTTACGCCCCTTTCTGTTTCTGTAATTCTGCTGAATTCATTTTTTATCTTTATGCAGTCTGTTTGTTGCTAATAGAGGTTTTTGATTATTCTAATATCTGTCTAGAATATGTCAACGTTGCTGAGCGGCTCCAACAGGTCTTTGTGGCGTACTTTCTTCAATATCTTTGCGTAGTTGCGTAGTCCATAAAACACTATCTTATATATCTTTAAGTCTACCTACCAATCGTCCATGCTTTGAATATTACTGCCACATAAGGCCCGGTGCTCCCGCTATATATTTAATGAGCCTTGATAAGATCCAAAGAAGAATCAGCAATATTATTGGTCCTGATCTGGCGACTCGGCTTGAGTCTCGTTCCCGCCGCCATAGAGTTGCCTCCCAGTGCCTTTCTATAAACACATTCATGGTAATTGTTCGGGTGAGCTCTTCGCTAGGGTACCTAGACTTTATTAATACAAGCGCGGTACTAGACTGGTGACGAGGTCTAATCGATATACAGTTGAGTTGGCAAGATGTAACCGTAAGTTCTAGGCTAACAGTTTCTTTTCTCGCACTTCTCGCTTGTGGAATTCTCTTCCGGCTCCATGATTTCCAGCAGATTTTAATCTTTGAAAATCTAGAAGCAATGTCAGTCTCTATCTACTGTCCTCCTGATTACTCTTTATTTGTTCTCGCTCCTTAGCAAAGTTTATGTTTTCTAATCCTTTCACACTCAGTAATCCCTTGCGTCATAGTGGCTTTGCTCCCTTGATTGGGGTGAACTTGATTTTAAAAAAGGATATTTGTCAATAGATGTGATTCAGGCATGCAATGAGACAATAATTTCCTACCTAAGGGCCTTTGGACTTATCCTTCGTAATCAATGATATCTCACCCGCCACGATCCAGTCAAGGGCACGCACATTTGAAAAAACACTCATACAACTCTATTCAGGGTCACACACATTTACAACACACTCATTTAACGCTATACTGGGACACACACATTTAAAACACACTCATTTAACGCTATTCAGGGACACACACATTTACAACACACTCATTTAACGCTATACTGGGACACATACATTTAAAACACACTCATTTAACGCTATTCAGGGACACACACATTTACAACACACTCATTTAACGCTATTCAGGGACACACACATTTACAACACACTCATTTAACGCAATACTGGGACACACATGTTTACAACACACTCATTTAACGACATTCAGGGACACACACATTTACAACACACTCATTTAACGACATTCAGAGACACGCACATTTGCACGACACTCATTTAACGTCATACAGGGACACACAAATTTACAACACACTCATTTGACGCTATTCAGAGACACACACATTTACAACACACTCATTTAACGCTATACTGGGACACGCACATTTACAACACACCAATTTAACGCTATTTAGGGACACACACATTTACAACACACTCATTTAACGACATTCAGGGACACGCACATTTTCACCACACTCATTTAATACCATACAGGGACACACACATTTAACGCTATATTGTGACACACATTTTGTATTACACACATTTAACGGCATTCAAGGACACACACATTTGCAACACACTCATTTAGCTCCACTCAGGGACACACATTTACAACACACTCATTCAATTACATTCAGGGACACATACATTCGCAACACACTCATTTAACGCCATTCAGAGACGCACAGATTTGCAAAACAGTCATTTAACGCTGGTCCATTTCTATCATGCAGTTTGAAAAATCGCTTCACCGAAAAATTATTATTCAAAATTTTTTTCGCAAAACTTTCCATAAAACGGGAACTTCAGAATCTTGATCTTGTTACTTGGAAGATTATTCAAAATTCTCCATTTAGTGTTAATTTAATATTCGTCTCTGTGAAAAATTTATTAAAAAAAGCAAATACGCTATTGATAATATCTGTCTGCTATTCTTGAATGAGGCGTTATCATTATTTGCATTCATACTGTTACCCACATCTTTCCTTTTATTATCACCCGATCATCTTCTGTCTGATTTTCTGGGATGTTGAGTTAGCATTATTTACACTATTTATATTCGAACTATTCTCCTCATCTTCCTTTTTTAACGTCATTTTGCCACCCAGGCATCATCAGGTGTATATCGGTCCGGTTAACCTACCATGAATTCAGAAATTAACCCTTTGTTTAATCTACGGAGAAGACTGTTCTCGCCCCACTGCCCATGTCTTATTTGTTGCTCAGATCAGTTCACCTCTTTTCACTGAGTCCAAGTACACACTGTTCCACTGCCCACGTCTAGGAATATTTCGTCTAGTTCTTATTTTTAGTACTGCTCAGTTATTTCTCACCCTGTTTCCACCGAGTCCAAGTACACACTGTTCCACTGCCCATGTCTAGAGATATTTCGTCTAGTTCTTATTTTTAGTACTGCCCAGTTATTGCTCACCCGTTTCCATAGAGTCCAAGTACACACTGTCTTGGGATATCTCGTCTAGTTCTTATTTTTAGTACTGCCCAGTTATTGCTCACCCGTTTCCACTGAGTCCAAGTACACACTGTTCCACTGCCCATGTCTTGGGATATCTCGTCTAGTTCTTATTTTTAGTACTGCTCAGTTATTTCTCACCCTGTTTCCACCGAGTCCAAGTACACAGTGTTCCACTGTTCCACTGCCCATGTCTAGAGATATTTCGTCTAGTTCTTATTTTTAGTACTGCTCAGTTATTGGTCACCCGTTTCCATTGAGTCCAAGTACACACTGTTCCACTGCCCATGTATAGGGATATCTCGTCTAGCTATTATTTTTAGTACTGCCCAGTGATTGCTCGCCAATTTGTACTGAGTCCAAGTACACACTGTTCCACTGCCCATGTCTAGGGATATCTCGTCTAGTTCTTATTTTTAGTACTGCTCAGTTATTGCTCACCCGTTTCCACTGAGTCCAAGTACACACTGTTCTACTGCCCATGTCTAGGGATATCTCGTCTTGTTCTTATTTTTAGTACTGCTCAGTTATTGGTCGCCCGTTTCAATTGAGTCCAAGTTCTCAGAATTATCTAAGTATCGGAGAAGATAATAATTTTGTTATGTGCCATGCGTGATACACACTTAAACTTTCGATACATGACTGACGAGGCAGATTATTTCCCGTAGTACGTTGCTATTTCTTTCTGCTGTAGACCAGTTCCTATCCAAAGCTATAGAACCTGATCTGTGCTGCTATTTACCCACAGCTGAGGGGGGGGAGAAGGAGAGGATTTATACCTTCCCCAAGATTATTAGCACGTAAGTGAATGTAATGGATACGAGTGGAATTTGAACTCGGCTCTCCGATTCCTCAATCCGAACAGCTATCCATTACTCCACCCTACTAATAATAAGCCCTTCAAATACTTCGGTGAATGGATCAATTATAACAAATAAAATAAGGAAATTGAATATAGAAGAAGCAGTATTAGAGGTAGTTTCGCCCAACACCTCACGTTGACAGATGTCGCATAACAGCTCAGCATCCTTTTCTTCGTTATTATTATTATTATTATTGTTATTATTATTATTATTACTATTACTATTATGATATCCTTAGCATCCTTCTGTAGAACCACATCTCTTTTCCCTCTATTCGGCCCGTGAGTATCAGATTCTCCAGGCTCTCCTTCCACATTGTGTCCCAGAAACTTCAGCTGCCTCTTCCTGATATTAAGTATAAGACTCATCTTTGTTTGCAAACTCTCTAAGACCCCATCGGTGTTCACACGCTCGGTCCACGATATCCTTAGTATCCTTCTCTAGAACCACATCTTTGTCGCCTCGAGTCTCTTCTTCATCTTTGAGGAAATCGTCAAACATTCGCTGCCGTAAAGAAGGACATGTCACGTAACAGCCCAGAATTCTTTTCTTCGTTGTTATTATTATTATTATTATTATTATTATTATTATTATTATTATTTATTTATTTATTTTTATTATTAATATATGATTGTTACTATTATGATATCCTTAGCATCCTTCTGTGTAACCACATCTCCTTTCCCTCTAGTCGGCCCGTAAGTACCAGATTCTCTAGGCTCTCCTTCACCATTATGTGTCCCAGAAACTTCACCTGCCTCACGTTGCTACAGAAACAAAACATTAACATGAAAACTCATATTCTTAAATAGTCTCTTCAGATCGAGACTTTTATATAGATGTCATGCATGGTAACAATCCTGTTCAGAAATTTTTAAACTCTCAGCTGCATGAATTCGCTTCCTTAGATCAATGTTGAATAAAGGCTTCGAGCGAATGAAACCTGAGGGCAATGGCAAAGATCATCCCTCTTTGAACGAGACTTTCATATGGATGTCATACATGGCACCAAACCCGTTCGGAAATGTCTAAACTCTCAGCTGTATACAACCGCTTCCTAAGATCAATGTTGAAAAAAGGCTTTGAGCGAATGAAACCTGAGGGCAATGGCAAAGATCATCCCTCTTTGAACGAGACTTTCATATGGATGTCATACATGGCACCAAACCCGTTCGGAAATGTCTAAACTCTCAGCTGCATACAACCGCTTCCTAAGATCAATGTTGAAAAAAGGCTTTGAGCGAATGAAACCTGAGGGCAATGGCAAAGATCATTCCTCTTTGAACGAGACTTTCATATGGATGTCATGCATGGCACCAAACCCGTTCGGAAATGTCTAAACTCTCAGCTGCATACAACCGCTTCCTAAGATCACTGTTGAAAAAAGGCTTTGAGCGAATGAAACCTGAGGGCAATGGCAAAGATCATCCCTCTTTGAACGAGACTTTCATATGGATGTCATACATGGCACCAAACCCGTTCGGAAATATCTAACCTGTCAGCTGTATACCACTGCTTCTTAAGATCAATGGGGGGGGGAATGGTTTTGGGTGAGTGAATCCTGTGGGTCTTGGGCGAAATATCATCCGTCTTTGAATCTTGTGGACTTGTGCTACAGAATCACAAAAAAAACTGTACCAAATAACCGAAACTACATCACTTGAGAAATTTCATCAGTAGCAACAAATAATATGGATATCGCATGTATCTCAAAGATAAAATTATTACTCAATGAGGATACTGGCATTCCACACCACTGCAAACAAAAGATTAGTAAGCAAACCTCCATCAATATTGGAAAAAGCTATAACAGCTACTTGACATGAGAAAACTATTTCTCTGAAAATGTAAGAAAGGTAGCCTCCATCTATACTGGAAAGAGCGATAACAGCTACTGGACTTGAGAAACCTATTTCACTGAAATGTTTAGGAAGGTAGCCTTCATCTATATTGGAAAGAGCGATAACAGCTACTGGACTTGAGAAACCTATTTTCCTGAAAAGGTTAGGAAGGTAGCCTTCATCTATATTGGAAAGAGTGATAACAGCTACTGGACTTGAGAAACCTATTTTCCTGAAAAGGTTAGGAAGGTAGCCTTCATCTATTTTGGAAAGAGTGATAACAGCTACTGGACTTGAGAAACCTATTTCCTGGAAAGGTTAGGAAGGTAGCCTTCATCTATATTGGAAAGAGTGATAACAGCTACTGGACTTGAGAAACCTATTTTCCTGAAAAGGTTAGGAAGGTAGCCATCATGTATATTGGAAAGAGCGATAACCTTTTTTTGCCTAAAAAATTCTTTTAAAAGAGAGATTTTATAAATTTCAATCGATAGCAGTACTAGTTGCTCTGTCAATAAATGCCGAATGTTTCCGGTTAATATCGTCCATTACGTTTGGTACAAGGCCATAAGTACCAGTCATCCAGTTAGAATTTAACACACCACTCAGTAATTAACATTATGATTATTATTAACAATCAGAATAATTGACGTAATTCTTTCTTTTCATATTTTTCATTACTCAGAGATAAGTGCGATTTAATATAAGGAAACGAAAAGATACAGTGTTTAACAATGTCCAACAATATTTCGATATTATGCCTGTCTATTGCAAGTTATGTGTAAAAATTGAATACAGATATATAAAAAAAAGTATAAAATATGCAAAACATTACAAAATTGTGCAAACGTCGCTTGTATGGAGAAAAACGGTTGTCGTGGTAATCAATGCGAAAAAACGAATGAAACGCAGCTAGAGTGATTGGAATGTAACTAAAAGCGAGTAACATGATGGGAATCGTGCTCATTATGAAATATTGCGTTAGTTGATTACTATTATTATTATTTATGATATATCGTCCAAAGATATGACCCTGTTCGTTACTAATCGTATGTGCAATTGTGTTCCGTCTGTTGATTTGAACGGAATGTTTGCTGAAATGTTTCTATTTTCGAAAGATTTTCATAAATATTTCTCGCTTCTCCAAAATGTTACTACTTTACTCATTTTTGATAATGATTCTTTTTTCTCCTAAGCACTCTTTCTTTTTGCCTTTCATTTATTTCTTCTTCTTTTCTCATTTTCCTTCCATTACTTTATTCTTATTCTCGCATTCTGTTTTTTCTTTCTTTCATTCTTTTTCTACATTTTTTTCTCCTTTATTTATTCTTTCCAGAATTTATTTTTCCTTCTTCTTCTTCACGTTATGACTTCTCATTCATTTCTTCACCACCCCATTATTTCTTCTTCTTCTTCTTCTTCTTCTCCTCCTCCTCCTCCTCCTCCTTCTTCTTCTTCTTCTTCTTCTTCTTCTTCTTCTTCTTCTTCTTCTTCTTCAAATCTTTATTTTTAAACTTCTTCTTCTTCTACTTCTTATTCCAAAATTCTCCAGTTTTCCCAACCTTTCCTTCTTCTTCTTCTTCTTCTTCTTCTTCTTCTTCTTCTTCTTCTTCTTCTTCTTCTTCTTCTTCTTCTTCTTCAAATCTTTATTTTTAAACTTCTTCTTCCTCTACTTCTTCTTTCCAAATTCACCCGTTTTCCCAACCTTTCCTTCTTCTTCTTCTTCTTCTTCTTCTTCTTCTTCTTCTTCTTCTTCTTCTTCTTCTTCTTCTTTTCAAATTTACACCTCTTCTTCTTCCCCTTATTTCTCTCCCTTTCTTATTTTCTCTTTATTTCTTCTTTTTCTTCTTCACTTTATTTTTTCTCGTTAATTCATTATTTTCTCTTATTTCTTCTTTTTCTTCTTCTTCTTCTTCTTCTTCTTCTTCTTCTTCTCCTCCTACTACTACTACTTTCTTAATGCCTATTAGCTATTTTTTAAATTCTTCATCTTTTCTTCTCTTTCATACAAAACGCTCTGCTTTTTACCCTTTCCCCTCTTCTTCTTCTTCTTCTTCTTCTTCTTCTTCTTCTTCTTCTTCTTCTTCTTCTTCTTCTTCTTCTTCTTCTTCTTCTCCCGCTACTACTACTACTACTCCTACTACTACTAGTCATTATTTTGTTGTTTAGTTTTGCTCGCATTCTTTTCTATATTAATTCCTCGCGACGTTGTCTATTTACTACATGGCATAGGACGTTCATCTCATCAGCAGATATTTGCTCTGAAGATCTCCACACAAACATACCACTATAGACAAGTGAGAAACGGGTAAGTGCACACATAAAGATACTACTCTCCTATAACAATTTAACATAGCTAAGCAGCAGCAGGAGCCGATAAAACTATTGCACCCTTTGTCAACCTTCACGTGCGATAAGTAGAGATCTATAAATATCAACATATAGCCATTTTTTTAGCTTTTTCAACTATTTTTTATTTACCTTCCGTCTCTTGTTTTTTTATTCATGGTCCTCCTCATCTTCTCTTTATCCTTATTCCTTTAATTCTATATCTGTCATAGTACCTTCTCTTTTTATTTCCTCTTCCTTCTTCCTACCTTTTCCCTTCAAACCCCTTTTGTCGCTTTCTTTCTTTCTTTCTTTCTGTCGTCCCTGGAGTTCTACCTTAAGCGTTTCCTTATTAACTCCTGCACAGTGACGGTCGTAACTTCTGACCCTGGATTCTCCTCATTGTTTTTAATCAATGTCTCGTCGCGTGAAGTGATGTCTCGCTTATTATCGGGCGACACTTGTCCCACGTGCCTGATACATCATGAGAGTTAATTGGACCACGTGATCGGTAAAGTGCGAGAAAAAAAAATCACTAAAAGGCGAGAAAATTTGCGAGATTAATCTTTCGAGGAGAGAAAAGAGATTTACTTTTAGCGGTAAAAAAAAAAATCAAAAACAAATAAAACGCCCCCCACACACACACACACACCCAAAGGGAATGTATGATATTATTAAGATCACTATTGGTTTGTGGGGGGAAGGTGGGTTCCTTCTGTTTTGTCTAATCGGAGAACAAATTAGTCGCTGAAAGAAAGCAAATATGCCAATGTATACAAGCTAGGAAATATGGCGATGTGTAACAGCCAGAGATTATGCCCCAGTATACAAACAATGGGATATGGCGATGTGTAAAAACGACGGTGATATATACAATTAAGGAACTCTGTCGAGGAATACAAGCGAGGTAACATGGCGATGTCTAGCATAAGGAATCATGACAACTTATACGAGTGAGGAAATAAGGTGATATATAGACACTAACAAGTCTTGTGAGGTATGCAAGTCAGGAGTATAGCGAGGTATAGAAGTAAAAATATAGTGAGATATACAAGCTACGAAATACAGTGAGGTATAGAGGTAAAATGTTTCATGAAATATACAAGCCAGTGAATATGTTGTGTTATACAAGGAAGCATGGTGTAGTATTCAAAGTAGAGAATATAACGAGGTAAAGAAGAAAGTATGGTGATATATATATAAGCTAGAAAATATAGTGAGGTATAAAAAATAAAAAAGTATGATGAGATATACAAGTGAGTTAATATATTGAGGGGAAACAATGTGTTGAAATATGCAATCTATGGAATATAGGGAGCTATAGAAAAAACACGTATCGTGAAGAATAACAGCTACGAAATATAGTGAGGTATTGAAGTAAAAAGTTTTGATGAAATATATAAGCGAGGGAATATTTCGCGTTATACAAGGATTCATGGTGTGGTATACAAGCTAAAGAATATAGCGAGGTATTAGAGAAAATATGATGTGGTATAAATGCTAGGGAATATAGCGAGGTATAGAAGAAAGTATGGCGATGTATACAAGTTAGGGAATATAGCGTGTTATACAAGGAATCATGGTGTGGTATAAAAGCTAAAGAATATAGCGAGGTATAAGAGAAAGTATGGTGTGCTATACAAACGAGGGATTATAGCGAGGTGTAGAACTAAAAAGTTTGAAGTACACAAGCGAGGAAATATGCCGAGGGAGTATGGCGTGGTATACAATGTTAAAGCGATGTATTAGAGAAAATATGGCGTCGTATACATGCTATGGAATATAGAAGTAATAAAGTACGATGAAATATACAAGTGAGGTAATATGCAGAGTTATGAAAGCGACTGAGGTAACAAGCTAAGGAATATAATGAGGTAGGCAGGTAAGGAAGTGCGGCACAGTAAACGAGCTAAAGATTATAGCGAGGTTTACAAGTGAGGAAATTGAGGGAGTTCTTTTTATTTTTATTCTTTTAAGGGTCAGAAGTTTATTAAATGTAGTTGTTGTATGAACGTAAGTGGGGATGATAAGATCAAAGCATGAGAATATGTAGGATATATAATGTTTGATCTTAGATAAAGAGGCTAAGATCGTAGTGATTGGCGAAGTATCCACCCAGGAGTGTGTCCCACAAAGTAGCGGTTCCTGGTAAGAAGCTACGTGACATCAAATCCAACCATGTCGTCACAGTGAGGAGACAAACAAATATATACGGGATAATGTCAATAGTATACCGGACGATTTGTGATTAAAATCATTGAAACATTTTTTTTTTAAATTAAAAGTATTTTTTTCGGTTTACAGTCCTGGTAAATATCTTACTTAAATTAAAAATTATGCAAACCTTATAATGTTTTGACAGTATACGAATTACACGTACGTTACATAAAATTATAATGTTCCCGAAAATGTAAAAATTATTCGTATCTTATGTTACCGACAATATAAATAATTATTGTACCTTACATAAAAATATAATGTCCCTGTAAAAATTCAAATATATTCGTAGCTTATATGAAATTATAAATGTTCCTGAGAATATAAAGATTGCTCGAAGCTTACATAAAATTATAATGTTCCTGGCAATATAAGAAATAATCACAACTTATAACAATTATAATGTTCCAAACAATATAAAAATTACTCGTAACTTATATTATAATGTTTCTGGAAATATAAAACGTATGCGTACCTTATATAATATTATAATGTTCTTGACAAAATAAAAATTATAAGTACCTCATATAAAATAATAATTTTCCTGAAATTATAAATAATTCTTGCACCTTACATAAAAATATAATGTTACTGAAAAGGTTAAAATATATTCGTAGCTTATATGAAATTATAAACGTTCCAGACAATATAAAAATTACTCGTCGTTTATATAAAAGTATAATGTTCCTGACAATATAAAGATTGCTCGTAATTTATATTATAATGTTTCTGGGAATATAAAACGTATGTCTGCCTTATATAATATTATAATGTTCTTGACAAAATAAAAATTATAAGTACCTCATATAAAATAATAATGTTCCTGACAATATAAGAATTAATCACAACTTATATACATTTATAATGTTCCAGACAATATAAAAATTACTCGTAGCTTATATAAAATGATAATGTTCCTGTCAATATGAAAATAACACACACTTTATATAAATTATAATGTTCCTGACAATATAAAATTTATGCGTACCTTATATAAAATTATAATGTTCTTGACAATATCAGAATTAATCGCAGTTGTGACGTTCCTGGCAATATAAAAATTACTCTTAGCTCATATAAAATTATAATGTTCCTGACAATATAAGAATTATACGTACCTTATATAAAATTATAATGTTCCTGACAATATAAAAATGACACATAGTTTATATAGATTATAATGTTCCTGATAATATAAAAATTACTCGTAGCATATATAAATTATAGTGCTCCTCACAATATAAAAATAATACAGGCTTTATATAAATTATAATGTTCCAAACAATGTAAAACTCATGCGTACCTTATATAAAATTATAATGTTCCTGACAATATAAGTATTACATGTTGCTTTTATAAAATAATAATGTTTCTGGCAACAGAAATTACACGTACCTTACATAAAATTTGAATGTTCCTGACAATGTAAAATTACGCGTACCTGATATAACATTATAATGTTCCCAACAATCTAAAAATTACACGAACCTTATATAAAATATAATGTTCCTGACAATATAAAAATTAATAGTAGCTGATATAAAATTATAATATTCTTGATAATATTAAAATTATATATAGCTGACATAAAACACCAGAAGCCTCAATGGTCATGTTGGAGCACTCCAGCGACAGCTTTCTCGTTTTCCTTCAAATTGAAGGTGTTCCGTGTTCTTGTCCCAACCTCCTGCCTCTCTTACAGGCCCACAAAGACAACCACTCAGCAGATCTTTGATCATTTAATAATTTTCTGTATCGATTTTGCCGATCTTGACACAAACATTGTCCCTTACCAAGCCTCTAAGCTGTCCTCACACCCCGGGATATATTTGATGAGATAATCTAAGCAAGACAATAAAGCCACTAAGACGCAAAAGAGGATTTACTGAATGCCAGAGAATATGAGAAAAGTCTATTAAGAAGCGAAAACAATAAAATAACAAGAATTAAGAAAGCAGATGATAATGGCTGACATTTTATTTAAATTTGATACAAGAAGACGAAAGAGATAAGTGCAATAGAAGAAACTGTTAGCATAGAACTTACGGTTATATATTTCAATTGTCAAATGATGGGACCTTGCCGCCAATCTAGTACTGCGATCAAATTCAAAAAATCTAGGTACTGTAGAGGAAAGTTGATCAGAACAATTACCATGAAAGTGTTTATAGAAAAGGTACAGAGAAGGTAAATTACAGCGGTAGGAAAGTGACTGAAGCCAAAATGCCAGGTCAGGCTCAATAAAATTGCAGATTCTTTGGAATTCTTCAATAATTTCTACATATATAGCAGAACCACCAGACTAGATGTGGTAGTAATATTCAAAGCATTCGAATGGTAGTTTGGTTATAAATGTGTAAGATTCTGGCGAGAGAAAATAGTCTACCGCGGTATAATTAACCAAGTTTCCTAGTTGCAAACTTAGCGATTGATTCAATATAATCCTCCCACATCATACTAGCGGAAAATGTTAGCCCGAGAAGGCGCAATGTGGAGGTTAGTATCAGCCATACTTGTGTAAGTTTTAAAAAAATAGAGGGTTGTTTCATTTTGGAGGCGTTAAAAATTTAAACAAAAAAATCACCATGCCCTACTACGACTCTGAAAGCTGCGTACGGAACAACGGAAAGATTTCGGACTAGTTCCCGATCGCTGACGGCGGCCACCAGGGTTGTGTAGCCACCCCCACGTTTTATTCAACTGTACCATTGACCACCTCATGGACGCAGTGTGCAATCGCTTACTTGGTGTTCAGCTCGAAGACCTGATCTACGCCGACGACACAACGCAGTTCTGTTGCTTGCCATTGAAGTGACAAGGTTTGGGCTGCACGTCAGCTGGTAGAAGACCAAGCCCGAAGCACGTGGGAGACTGCCACGATCCACCACTCACCGTCATCGGCAACGACCCGTTCGAGTTCGTCACGTCTTTCGTCTACCTGGGATCAGAAGTTTCCAACACCGATAACCTCCTCACGAGGATCAACAGAAGACGTGGGCTCGTTGCTGGCGTTATGAGAGGCCACCCGAGACCCCGAGACCCCGTGACGACGTCGGGACATCTCCCGACCAAATATGTAACGACTCTACAACGACGCCGTCCTCTCTGTGTTACAATACAGAGCCGAAACCTAACCGATCAATATGACCCTTGCTTCAGAGTTCCATAGCTTCGAGGCACGATTCCTCGGGACCGCCTTGTTCGTTGGCTCGGTCACGTCCTTTGTAGAACTGATGACCACCCCACCAATGTCATCTACCAATTCGCTCCGCTGTCTGCAGACTGTCGACGATCTGGTGGTAAACCACACTGCGGATGGAAATCTGGGCTGTTCTGACCATTGGCGATTATAGAACTCTGAAGGTAGCGTGGGGCACTTGAGGGCCGAGATTTTTCTGCGGAGATGGTGGGGGCAAATTCAAGCAGCGTCTTTATTTTTCATACTAACCCATTATCGTATACACAACTTACGAATGAGTTTTAGTATAATTATGTTACTTCACTAAATTAAATGGAATAACTTTTCATTCATAGTAGTGGAGTTCTAATCTATTCTTGCCCTCTTTTCCACTCTCAAGCTGTTGGACCACAAGAGAGGTTAACTTCAAAACAAAATCAAAGGGTTAATACTAATGACAATACTAGCAGAACAGTGTAATTTGTCTGCTGATTTTTTCCTCTACAAAACTCATAAAAGTGGTGGGGAGGGGGCAACCGAGGGGCCAGCCAAAAATCAGTGGGGATGGCATTGGCCCCTTCTGGCTCCATCCCCCGTAAAATCGCCACTGGTTCCGACGTTCTGCCAAAGTGACTCTCGAGGGCTCAACGCCTTCATGGCATGTGATTTACGTAGGTAGGCTTGAAAGAAATCTGTGTCTTTTAAGCTGATATTTATTCATACAGCATAAACTACCTGTAAAGCTGGCCACTAGTACTCAAGGACACCCGTCTATTAGGGGGGGCTAGCCAATCCCTATTGCAGACGATTGCTCAGGCGCATGTTGTGTTTATTCAACTCCCACCGAGCCCACCTATACTGCAACTATGCTGAGCACATCTTAGTTACAGTTTCTGGGAAAGAGCGTGTTATCTAGCGTGATCAACAATTTGAACAAGGCTAGCACGCCCCAAAACCCTCGGCCACGATGACTTGGGACTTCGTGCTAACACAGCTATCGACGGCTCCCAAGTGTTCCGTCTGTCCAGTTTCTCTCACAAGGCTTGGGTCAATCCGCCAATCAAATGGTTTTCAGGCACTTTCCAAAGGTGCCGCTCGCTGAGATCGACCCCTTCAGTCTGATAACATTAGGAAGTCTTCTTCCTGACAAATCGACCATGGTGAGATTCGAACGTTCTAACCACTGGGCCACGTGCGCATGACACTGTATATACATACATAGATGGTGATTGCCAACTAGGAAAGAAATACAACAGAAAGAAAAAGAAAGAAAAAGAAAGGAAAAAGAAAGAAAGTGTGAATGAAAAAGGAAAAAAGAAGAAAGGAAGAAAGAAAAAAGAAAGAAAAAAGAAAGAAAAAGAAAGAAAAAAGAAAGAAAAATAAAGGAAAAAGAAATAAAGTGTGAATGAAAAAGGAAGAAAGAAGAAAGGAAGAAAGAAAGAAAAAAGAAAGAAAAAAGAAAAAAAAAGAAAGAAAAATAAAGGAAAAATAAAGAAAGTGTGAATGAAAAAGGAAGAAAGAAGAAAGGAAGAAAGAAACAAAAAAGAAAGAAAAAAGAAAGAAAAAGAAAGGAAAAATAAAGAAAGTGTGAATGAAAAAGGAAGAAAGAAGAAAGGAAGAAAGAAAGAAAAAAGAAAGAAAAAAGAAAAAAAAAGAAAGAAAAATAAAGGAAAAATAAAGAAAGTGTGAATGAAAAAGGAAGAAAGAAGAAAGGAAGAAAGAAAAAAGAAAGAAAAAAGAAAGAAAAAGAAAGAAAAAAGAAAGAAAAATAAAGGAAAAAGAAAAAAGTGTGAATGAAAAAGGAAGAAAGAAGAAAGGAAGAAAGAAGAAAAAAGAAAGAAAAAAGTAAAAAAAACAAACAACGACAAAACAAAAAAAGAAAGAGAAAAGAGAAAAAGAAAGAAACACTGCCTTCACAAGTCGAAAGCTGAATGGAGTCAAGTCCGTTTGAATTTTGATCTCTGCTGACTTCAACTTAATCTCGTTCAGAAAATACTTCGACAAGCGAAACGTACAGTTGATCCTTAATTCGGAGAGAAGAGGAAAAAGACCAGCGAGCAAAAAGAAAAAAAAAAATAGAAAGAAAAAAAAAGGAGATCGTAAGGTCCAGCTTGTCTTTCCAAAAGCATCGATTTTGGATTGAAATTTTCTGTAACTTCTCTCCACTTAGGCACGACGACAAATTTTCGAGACAGAAAGTAAACGTGATTTTGATGTAACGGACCGACACCCAACCGCTGAGTGCACAACTCCTGCCCTGGACCAAGCAGAGGATCGACAAGTGCTTATATTACAGCCTATACCGGTGTTCGCACGTGGACGTGCGCAAGTACCTTTTTTTTTTCGAGAGAGAGAGAGTGTGTGCGTGCGTGCATGCGAGCCTATGTGGACATATAATAGTAGTCTCTTTATTAATATGCTAACAATCGTGTATTTTCGAGTCGGGGATGCTAAAACGTGATAGGCAAACCCATTTTCTCAAATCGAGTATTTCAATCACAAAGTATCAGAATACAGGTTTTGGGAAGTGGGACGGACAACGCCATTTTCAACAGCCACTCGTATAGGAGTTATATATCTATAAGTATATTGATTCAAATGGTTGGATAAGTTAACACCTAAGTTCATTTTTACATGTTCATGTTTATATCTACTCGACGATTAGTTCTTCCAGCAAAGGCGGGCGCAGGTTCAAATCCAACCGGAGGGCTCATTCTCTTTATTAAGTATCCTCGAGTAGGCAAGACTGATAGACGAAATATATCATGTTTAATATAAACGGAGCGTCTACACAAATACGGCTATCCAATAAAAGTAACGTTTGAAGTAATAAATAAATATATATATATATATATATATATATATATATATATATATATATATATGACGTCACACGTTATGAACTGGACAAAGTCCGAGAATTATTTTAAGACATTTTTTATGTTTATAGGTTCTTTTTATAGATACAAATTTTTAAGTTAATGCGGAGGACGCATATTTTCTATGAAAATTTCTCGGACATTCAGGCCGGTAAATGTTGTTAATACTGTTTATTATAAAACAGACCATTTACTTAAATATTTGTATCGAAAAAAGAACGTATAAACATAAAAAGCCTCCATTATTTTTAATCTTTTTTTGCAGGTGGATGCAGTTAATATATATTGCTGCCTATATATATATATATATATATATATATATATATATATATATATATATATATATATATATATATATATATATATATAATTCTTGTGTATTATGTATTTTATTTTAAAAATAAAAAAAAAATTACTAAAGACATTTGGATTATGAACCTAATGGTTCTTTCCTATTTATCTATATATTTGCAAACACACACACATACACACAACAACACACACACACACACACATATATATATATATATATATCTATGATAAAGTATAGGTTTTAAGGGATGCTATATTTATGGGTTAAAGTGTTTAACATCAGGGATAGAGCGTATGTACATATAGAAGTGGATATTTAAGTTAACACCCATGGCCTGACGATTACGTTTAAAGATGAAACAGAACGTCGCCTCTGGGGGTTGACTTCAATGTTCACTTATATATATATATATATATATATATAAGATATTAAAATATATTTATATATATATATATACATATATTTATATATATATATATAAAATGTCTTAAAATATATATATATATATAGAGAGAGAGAGAGAGAGAGAGAGAGAGAGAGAAAGAGTTAGAGTCAGTATGCTGAAGGTAACATCAATCAGCTAAGTAACAAACGTTTTAGTTATATCCTCTCTCTCTCTCTTTCATACACACACACACACACACACACACAGACACACACACATATACGTCTATCCACATGTTCCTTCAAGAAATCCTAATAACGAAAAAGTGCTTAGAGATCACATTCCATTTTATTAATTTTTTTCAAGTACACAGACCGTTAAACGAAATAAATATACTGTTTAAAATAAACGGAGCGTCTACTCAAATACGGGTATCCAATAAAAATAATGTTTGAGGTAATAAAAATAAAAATCCTTCCTTCAGAAATTGCTTTGTTTACGTTTCTGATGTATCCGGAACATTCGCCGTAAATATTTATTTGCCGCAGGATAACTCGCCTCAGGAATTTGGGCCGTAAGACAATTTCGCCGCATTTTTTTCAGTATATTTCAATATTTAGGTATTTATAGTGAATTTAAAACAGTTTATGTTTGCAAATAAATTTCAAAAGACTTACTGAGAGTTTGAAAGCGTTATCCTTCTTTGATCAGATATTTTACATTGACGTTGGCTGCGTATTCAAATTGTAAGTTTGTTTGAAATAATATAGATTGCTTGAGTGAGAATTATTGGCAGACTGATATTATGTTAACAGAAAGTTTAACGTTATGTCTAAAATATGAAATTGCGTGACGTAACTTCAGGAGTAAAGTGGAAATTTTTGTGCTTCTCACTGATGATGGTGAATGATAT
Organism: Acanthosepion esculentum; assembly: GCA_964036315.1. Lineage (NCBI taxonomy): Eukaryota > Metazoa > Mollusca > Cephalopoda > Sepiida > Sepiidae > Acanthosepion > Acanthosepion esculentum. The sequence continues at coordinate 51,321,964 of OZ038516.1, read as the reverse complement.
AGGATTATAATCCTATAAATTCGCTTATTAAAATGTTTAAATTAAAGTAACAATAGTGTGGACCATATATAACACGGTACTTCGCATATGAAAAAAATGTCCTACGGCTAAAATTCTATACGGCAAAGTTTTCTACGGCGAAAATTCCTTAAGCGAGTTTTCTTACAGCAAAAATGTTTACGGCGAATGTTCGTTCCTAGAATCCGTTTATGGTACGAAACTGTGCAGATACGCATTTCGAGAAAAAAACTAAACGAGTCAATGTCCTTTAAAGGCAAATACAAAGTTGTTATATATATATATATATATAGAGAGAGAGAGAGAGAGAGAGATAGATAGATAGATAGATAGATAGATAGATAGATAGATAGATAGATAGATATAATTTAAATAAAAACAGACCACTTTAAGGTTCCATATAATAAATTATTTCACCACAGCCCTTTTAAAGGACAGCGGATCATCAGATTTTATTTCCAATAAAATGGAAATAAAATCTGATGATCCGCTGTCCTTTAAAAGGGCTGTGGTGAAATAATTTATTATATGGAACCTTAAAGTGGTCTGTTTTTATTGAAATTATTAGCTCTGATTTACATTGAGCTCTCTGGATTTTATCCTCCTTGGGTCTACCCATACGGATTACCTAGTTTTTCGTAAACTATATATATATATATATATATATATATATATATATATATATATATATATATATATATATATATATAATATGTATGTATATAAATATATATATATATGTATGTATATAAATATATATGTATTTAAGTATCGAAAACCCTACGTACATCTCTTATATCTTATCCCTTTACCCCCCCCCTGCCCAATTTTTTTCCTTTTTCCCATATCATTTCCGTTGAGTTGACCGATTAAAGAGGTCATTGTCTGTTCCTTTCTTCCGCCTCCTCAATATTAAGTATTGTAATAAAAATAAAAATAAATTTTATAACTATCCCTTGCCTCTCTAAACTCGACTCTATCTCTCACCCTATTCCTCATCACCCTCTTTTATAAGCTTAATACTACCCGTCAAACGTGTAAATTTTAAATTCATTTTTCGTTTCACCTTTGAAAGTGAAGTCTGAAGATCAGAGAAAAATAAAATTCTCTGTTGAAATAAATTATAACTAATGGAGCCTTGAAGTGGTCTGTTTTTCCTTAAATTTATATATATATATATATATATATATATATATATATATATATATATATATATGCAATTTGCAATTTTAATATATATTATTTATATATTATACATGCGTGCTACTTATTGGAAAGCGCTCAATATCAGTAATACAGCTTACATATTTAGTTGGATTGAAGCAAGCAGTAGATATTTCGCGAAACCAAAAACATGTATAGAAACCAAAAACGTTTGCAGTTTATCTTCTTCTTAATATATATATATATATATATATATATATATATATATATATATATATATATATATATATATATATATATATATATATATATATATATATATTCCAAAATTATAACATAGGCATACTATTTACATAAATCGGACTATTGTCCTCATCTTTGTTGCCATATTTATCACAGCGTTTCGGCAGTTGTACGCTCTGGCCTTCTTCAGGTGGTTGGAATGTCGAACTGAACCCTTTATTTCATTCACTGTTCTAGTTCCACGTGCCATGTCTAACAGATGGCAGTTATCAGTTATCTCCGTTTAATTCCCCTCTCCAAGTTTTCCGCCGCCCTAACCATGTATTGAACTCACACTCCTTGGGTCCTGTCACTGGATCTAATTAACGCTTTATCCACTGTGCCATGTGTCTTTGTGGCAACAAAGATAAGAACAATAGTCCGAATAATGTAAATCGTGTACATAATACCTCATCTCAGAAATATAGACAGATAGCATAATCACGATATAACATCGCTACAAAAAAGCCATTTTGGTTCAATACATCTGGTGTCTTATCACGTGATGTTGTTGATTGCAAAATAAAGAGTTTTAAAAAAAATTCAAAATCAACCACACCCCCTCAATAAGGGAAACATAATTACGTAACCGATCAGGATACAAGTATATAATTAAAATGAAAATGACAACATACACTAAATACAATCTATTAGTGCATTACAGTATAACTAAATAAGTTTTAATTTCACAGTAAAATTAAAAATTACAAACTGCAAATTTCGAATTCTGAATTTAACCGAGCATCAAGTTTAAAACAAAATTATTCAGAAATGAAACGGGAGAAAAATTATTTTTTTTCTTAATTGTTCTTAGCGAATTGCCAAGTTATCAGTTAAATTCGACGCTGATATAAGAAATATATTTTGAATAAATGTTATTTATTTTGCTCTGTATTGAGCACTCTTTTAAGAATAGTTGTTTTGGTTATCGGAAGTTTATTCGATCTATACCAACTCTGTACTTGGATATATATATATATATATATATATATCGGTTTTGTAGTGCGTATTCAATTTATGTAACGTAAATCATTCAAACGAAAAACAAATACTGAAGCTAGTTATATGGCGAGAATCACTCTCACAAACAATATTTAATAATAAATTACAACCAACTTCGAATCTGTTAATGAATGGTGTGATCCTTGTTCATAAATTCCGGGCTTATCTGGTCTTATTTTTTTGTACGAGCCGGCTTTCCGTCGTTTCGAACGACCATCCTCAGGTAGACATATTAGTGTGTTTTTGTTAAATTCCTGATAATAATTGTGACAATACTATTATTATTGAACAATTTACTTCATGCCACATTTCTCCAGTACAAGAACGCACATTTTTCAAATTTAAAACAATTCAACCTCAGCGTTGTGTCTGCAGCGCTCCAAAATTATTCTTACATTTAACAATATCTCATCACTAAAAACGCACTCTTTCGGACCACAATATCTTTCGATGTCGCATTACTATTCGGAGTTTAACAGAAACACACTAATATGTCTACCTGAGGATGGTCGTTCGAAACGACTGAAAGCCGGCTCGTACAAAAAAATAAGACCAGATAAACCCGGAATTTATGAACAAGGACCACACCATTCATTAACAGATTCGAAGTTGGTTGTAATTTATTATTAAATATTGTTTGTGAGAGTGATTCTCGCCATATAACTAGCTTCAATATTTGTTTTTCGTTTGAATGATTTACGTTACATATATATATATATATATATATATATATATATATAAAGTGAACATAGAAGTCAACACTTAGAGGCGACAGTCTGTTTCATGCAAAATGCAATCGTCAGGCCTGACAATTGCATCTAGCATGAAACAGACTGTCGCCTCTAAGTGTTGACTTCTATGTTCACTTTTATATTTACGCACGTTTTATCTCTGATATTGAGCACTTTATCCCATAAATATAGCACATCTTAAGACTATATTGTTTCATATATATATATATATATATATATATATATATTTCTGCAGCAATTTTTCATTAATGCACGTTTCATTAAATAATATAGACAAGTTTTGTCTATTTATTTCATGTAAGTTCCTTTCATATTGTCTGATAAGCTTAATTACATCGGTCGGCCCAGTTTATTTTCGTGACCTAGCATATGTGCTGATTCCTTATGTTTACGAATTTTCCAATGATATGATGTCTAATGATCATAGTATTCATATCATTATACATCATAATGATGTCTTATGATACTGTCTGTGATTTAAACATGATCCCACAGAATGCAGTGATTTCCCTTTTCTCTCCATATGTGGTCAGCCACGCCTGATTTTTCCACTTCCCCTCGTGTTACATATTTTTGGTGTTCTTGAAGCCTTACCTTAAGGGGGTATATTTATATTTCTTTCCGCAGCTGCATGGGATGGCGTACACACAGTTTTTAGTCATGTTCTCCTCTATCGGGATCTTACTTGGGAGATGTATCTGCGTTGTCCAGCTCTTGAGGGTTGTCCTGATTTTATATGTACGGCAGATCCTTTGTATTTTCTCCGATAACCCCTTCCTATAAGGCAGGCAGATTGTTTTCTGAGTGTTGTTGTCCTCCTCTTGTACCCGCCTATCCCAGTTTATTGCCATGTGCCCAGGGTACTTGTTAGGTTGTAGGGTACTGCTGAAACTGTCCAATTCTTTATCTAATGTCTCTGGGTCTCCACTTATGACTTTTGCTCGGTGTTCTAATATATATATATATATATATATATATATATATATATATATATATATATATATATAGGCAGCAATATATATTAACTGCATCCACCTGCAAAAAAATATTAAAAATAATGGAGGCTTTAATAATAAAAAAGAAAGAGCCAACTCTTAACAATATTAACTACGAACAAAGCCACAATGTGCTCACCGTATTCGGAAATTAAAAACATCCCTACTACACACTAAGACATACACATAATGCACACACTCAATTAAGTTGAAAAATCGATAATGGCTAAATGTATAGCCGAAAGCGCTCGGAAACATAAAACATTTGAACAGTTCCTACACACCCTTTGTCCTGTAAAGAAAGCTCTTGTTCGAACACAAGAAAAAATTAAATAAAAAGCTCAATCGTAGTACCTTGTCTGTCGTTTTTAATGAAACATGCATATATATATATATATATATATATATATATATATATATATATATATATATATATATATATATATATACAGGGTGTCCAGAAAGCTCGTGTGCACTTTAAAAAATTATAACTTATAAGTGCACACGAACTTCATGGACATACTATATATATATATATATATATATATATATATATATATATATATATATATATATATATATATAATTTTAAAAAATATTAAAAAATATAAAAAATTTATAACTTATAAGTGCACACGAACTTCATGGACATACTGTATATATATATATATATATATATATATATATATATATATATATATATATATATATATAAGAATTTTAAAAAATATTAAAAATTTATAACTTATAAGTGCACACGAACTTCATGGACATACTGTATATATATATATATATATATATATATATATATATATATATATATATATATATATATATATACAGTATGTCCATGAAGTTCGTGTGCACTTATAAGTTATAAATTTTTAATATTTAAAACAAGCAAAACAATTTGACATAAATAAATAAACAAATAAGCCACTTCCGGTAAAAGTAACCGCCAAAATAGACTACCCATAATGCACCACTGACCCTTATATAAATAGCCGAGAAAAATAACAGCACTAGTCGCCTGACGATTGCACTAGCATGAAACAGACTGTCGCCTCTAAGTGCTGACTTCCATGTCCACTTTTATATTTACACACGCTCTATCTCTGATATTGAGCACTTTACCCCATAAATATAGCACACTTTAAGACTATATTTCTGCATATATATATATATATAAATTTAAAAAAATATTAAAAAATATTAAAAATTTATAACTTATAAGTGCACACGAACTTCATGGACATACAGTATATATATATATATATATATATATATATATATATATATATATATATATATATATATATATATATATATATATATATATAAACCAGATTTTCCTTTCTGAGCTATCATGCCCCAAATACCTATACCCGTATACCAACTATCAAAAAGCCTCAACGACTTAATTTCTACATACACACCCAACAATTGCAGCATAGCATTAACTAATGATTTCCTCCATATCGTGAATGCAGCAAATCCTACAGCAGATACTATGGCCACGATGGGCGCCGAAAACCTCATTATCCACGTCCCAATTGAGGAAACAATCATCATAATTAGCGACTGTTTCTACAAACCCCTAACAACACCTCCCCCATACCTGCAATGTTATTGCTCCTGACCTGGCATACAGGCTTCAGTCACTTTCCTATCGCTGTAATGTGTCTTCCGTGTACTTTTTCTACAAATAATTTCATGGTAATTGTTCTGAAGAACTTTGCTCTATACAAATTGTACATACGGAAATTAGTTAGGACTCTGTAGAGACTTCGCGGTATTATGGTGACTGTTATAAGAATGCTAAGTAAGAATGTGTTATTTTGGTGTAAGGAATGTAAGGAATACTGTGGTATGATTGGATCAGTAATCTAGGCTAGCTAAGTTTAAGATAAGGCATATAGAAGACCAGGATTCCCCTATACCTACTGTTCGCCTTGTGCAGCATTTTTCTATTTATCAAAATAAATATTACTCTGCTCTATAAAAAATCAATAAATCAAAATTTATAATCTACATTTTTATGTCTCTAAAAAAAAACTATTTAGTAACATTCTACGTTGAATTGTTCTTGGGCCTTATTGGCTTTGAATATTTAGTAAAAAATTTCAAGTCGAAGGATGACAATTTTTATACTGATATTAGGTATCATGAATCTTTCGAGAATTTTTTTTTTTTTTCGTGTGTGCAAGACCACAATGTATGTTGCTGCATTAGAGAAGCCAACTGATGTAATAGACTCGATAATAATACAGCTACACACGGTACCAAGTCTCGTATTTGTTGATCAATGTCGGTAACGGAACGGTTTCACAACGTTGCACACGACTGCACCCAATGAAGCAATCGGTTTTCCTCAAATTACCATCACCCGAAATAAGATAGCTTAATCAATCCTAACTGGTTAACAAAATACGATATATATATATATATATATATATATATATATATATATATATATATATATATATATATATATATATATATATATATTAACAGTGGTTTAACATGGAAAGATAAAGTCTCAAATGACCAGTTGTTTGATAAATGTGATATACAAAGCAAAGAGGCACTTTTCATGCGGTCTCAATTATGACAAATGACTGTCGAAAATTCTCACTTATGGCCGACTTCAGGCTGGGTTGCGTAATGAAGGAAGACCACTTCTTAGATACAAAGATAAACAGAAAGATATTATCAAACATATTGGAATATAGCCATCAAAGTTTGAGGCGTTCACTACTGACTGTAGTATGGTGATTTTTCTAAGCTTATCTTAAATGTGGCACGAGGTCGAAAGTATACTGACCTGTAGTATGTGGAGAAAAAAAACATGCCATTCGGATCGACATCGACACAGAGAGTGAGCCTATACGCAAACTGAGACAAATTCGGGAAAGGCTGTCCGTGTTCAGCGTTTCCTGTACGAAAATGCCGTGTGGTTTGCAAATTACGGAGGAGGTTTCGTGTCTCAGAAAAGGCTCAAACAGAGAGACATAAATTCAAAAATAAGATTTTAGCCCTGACGCGTCGGAAACTATCAGAGTGTCCGTCATACAGGGTGCGATGGATAAATTGTCGTCTAAATGACGCAAAAATGAAAATAACACTGCAATCTCATTTTAACGGATATACAGAGTGCGATGGATAAATTGTCATCTAAATTACGCAGGAATGAAAATAAGACTGACCTCATTTTAACAGATTTAAAGGGTGCAATGAATAAATTGTCGTGTAAATGACGCACGAATCAAAATAAAGCTGACATTTCATCTTAACAGATGTACAGGGAGCGATGGATAAATTTGCGATGGATAAATTGTCGCTTAAATGATGCAAAAAAAAAAATGAAAATAACACTGGCATCTCATTTTAACAGATATAACGGGTGCGATGTATAAATTGTCGTCTAAATGGCGCACGAATTAAAATAAAGCTGACATCTCATTTTAACAGATGTACTGACCAAAATTACACACAAATTTCTTGAAATACTAAACAGTAAATTTATTCAATAAAATCGCCATTGGCTTCAACCACGGACTCCAGACGAATTCGGAATCTCCTGCATCTCTTCTGGACGGTCTTCTTGTTTAAGCTGGTGAATGCGGCCATAATCCTTGTCTTCAGTTCATTTTTGATGTTACAAGGAGTTTTGTTGGTGTCTCGCTCAGCTACTCCCCACACAGTATAATTAAGGTGGTGCAGTCTGGGGAGTTAGGTGACCAGATGTAAGGGGTGATGTGATCGAATAAATTGTCTGAGAGTCATGACTGGGTTTTCCTGTTTTTGCGGCATAGTGTAGTGTCTTGTTGGCAGATATAGGATCTTCCAACAGCCACCCTCTTGACCCAGTACAGCACTACCTCCTCAAATCACTTGATATAGCCCCCGCCCTCGTGGTGAGTCTGATGACCTGTGGGAAGATGAATGGAGGCATAACGTCGCTATTGGGGACGTTTAAATTTTCTTGTTCTGCGTTTTTGTCTGTGATCAGTTTTTGATTTTCAATTTCAGTTGGTTAATATATATATGTTGGTTTCACGATGACGACAATATCAACAAGGCTTACTTTACACATGTCGGATTAAAGTTCTATTTCACAACAGTTAAAAGAAGATTCCTGTCCACATTTACGTTTTAGAGAAATATTAATCGACAACACAAGTATACGTCATCATGAAAATAAAAAACAAAAAACTTCAAATTCTCTAAGCGATTTATATAAAAAAAAATGAAATCAACACTAAATAAATGAATTAAGAGTATAGCAACAATGTTTTAAGATGTTTTGGGATGCTCAAATTTTATTTTTTTTATTTTTCGAATAAATTACTGGTTGAGTATTTTTAAAACATTAATAAAAGAAAATTTTAAATTAAGTTATCTCCCTTACATATTCTTAACAAAAATTGACTATAACGGAGCGCGTTCATGCGCATTTACAAAAACGTCACTATTATCAATTGCACTAATTTTTGTCGTAGCAATTCACTCCTGAAGATGATCTTGGATGAAATTGAAAGTACTCGGGAAAATAAAAATAATGAGAAGAAACACGGCCTCATTCTTACTCAATTTCGTAACAGCACTAAGAAATTGATCCGTGAATTTAAGAGGATTAAAATAAAATAGACTTAATATGTCTAGATTATTCAACCAAACATGCTTTAATGGAGATATGCTGCATACATATATATATATATATACACACACATAGATAGATAGAGAGAGAGAGAGAAAGAGAGAGTGAAAGAGTGAGGTTTGCAGTTACTGTAATGCTTATGGGAGCCTAAAGTGGAATCAGTGCACAGATTTCAATCCCAGTTGATCCAGTTTATTTTTGTTTAACTCTTGTTAAAACAATTTCGGAAAGAAAAGGTTACAATCTCTCTTCCTCCGGTAATAATCTTATTTTCGGGGCATCCTGGGCACTCTGTGCTTGGCTGGCAACCAGTCTAGGAGAAAGGAAAACTCTGAAAAGTTAATGAAGATATTTTCATTCCAACATTTTTATTAATTAAAGCGTTAATTTTAATGGATACCCGTGTTTGAAATAGACGCCTTGTATTCTGTTATTTTTTAAAAAGTGTCCATTGTCTACTGACCTGCACACCTGGAGACATTTACTGCAAAAATGCCTATAATAATGTTTGAAGATATATATATATATATATATATATATATATATATATATATATATATAGAGAGAGAGAGAGAGAGAGAGAGAGAGAGAAAGAGAGAGAGAGTATAAAATCTGTAAGACTTTTGGCAGGTGAGGGAGGAGTTACAGCTGTGACATTCCAAAGAGCAGTGAAAAAAAACTTGAAAATGAAATCGTACGTGACACCTGTGAGGCAGCTTGTTACTCAAGGATAGAAAGCTAGCATTCTAGAGAGGCTAACGATCATCTTGAATAAGTTGGAAAATGATCCTATACATTTGAATTTTATTTAAATATTTCATGAGCTTCCGATCCTCAGCTATGATTGATTAATAATTAACATATAATTTTCGTTCATGATCGATTTCGTCACGACTCTTCTGTTAAGCTTGGGAAGAAACTATACATTCTTACTGCTCAAAGTAGATTCCAATAGTGTTCTAGAAACCTCGGAGAATTCCAGTAAAATATCTTTAATCATTTCTAAGATACAACGGTTCCGGGATTAATCTAACAATTGGACAATTTTGCTGTTACAAACGGTATATATATATATATATATATATATATATATATATATATGTGTGTGTGTGTGTGTGTGTGTGTGTGTGTGTGTGTGTGTGTGTTCGGGAACATGTAATATATAAAGATAATTTACATAATTTTTACTGTATAAATATTTACAGCTATTGAATTATTGAACTTTTATCAATAGCCTGCCAATTTTAACGCTTCCAAAATGAAAAAAAAATGCTGTCTTTTAGAGAACCATTTTTGACCTCGGTCTGTACGACTGGCGTTAACTTGCAGGGGAGCAGCTTCCTGAGTATTCTTCGTCGCAGGTTTTACACTGACATGAAGTGGAATGATTATATTGAATAAGTAGGTAGAACTACTTCTAAGAAAGTTTATTCACTATGTCGTGCTAGAAAATTTATCTTGTCAGAATCCATCTCGCCTGAATAATTTATCTTGTGAGAATCCATCTTGCCCGAAGATTTATCTTGTTAGAATCCATCTTGCCCGAAAATTTATCTTGTGAGTATCCATCTTGCCCGAAAATTTATCTTGTCAGAATCCATCTCGCCTGAATAATTTATCTTGTCAGAATCCATCTTACCCGAAAATTGGAGCAAGAGTGAGGGTTGTGAGATGAGATCACTGTTAGATTGGCTGACCTTTTAGTTCTTGCTCTCGCTTCTTGAAGATGATTCAGACATGCAGACTGAAAACTGCTGAGTCTACTAAAACACGTTGATCTCCATTCTACCAGCTCCAAGGCTAAGCGCTCAAGGGTGTTGTGTGGTATATTGACAGCTGACAAGTAGATAAGAACGAATCAAGGTAAACCGCCAGAAAACCCACACAAGTGATTTGATCAAAGTGGTGAAGCCTTGTGCATTTCAACGTGGGGTAATGCTAGCAAGCACTTCTTGCGAGATCAGTTACGACTGAGTAGTGAGTTCGATCCTCACTTGGTATTTCATGCTTTAGGCCTTACGCTACATCTCAACTATGCTTAGTAAATTTCTATATAAACTATCTGTTTTATATTATGGAATATTTTAAGATGAAGAATACAATAAAAATACAAGGGGTTACTGAGTGCGAAAAAATAAGGTAAAAAAGCGAAACATTATTAAGTAGCGAGAACAATAGAAGAGTAATCAATGAGATAGTAGATAAAAATTGATATTACATTTAAATTTTTAAATATCAACGTTTGCTGGAAAGCAATGATCCGGAAGAGATTTCCACAAGCGAGAAGTACGAGAAAAAAAACTGTTTGCAAAGAACTTAGGGTTGCATCTAATACATTTCAACATTTAAAAAGGAAACCTTACCGTCAATCTAGTACTGCTTAAATTCATAAAGTCTAGATATCATAGCGAAGATTTCATTCGAGCAGTTACCATGAAAGTACAGAAGATCCTCGGGTTACGTCGTTTCATGGTTAAGACGCTATCTCCCATGATATAATACGTCGTCTCGCGACGCTATATGAGGAAGATGGCGTTGTTTCTTCCCCAACTGTCCGCCATATTAAAATGTGCTACATTCACTGTCTCTCGTTTGTGTCGATTTTGAAGGGAACGTTTTGCCCTTCATTATGGCTCCCAAGCGTAAGGTAAACTCGTGGGTGCTTACATGGGTGAGATCCGCCCTACGTCGAAAATCAGGATAGGAAGCGTCGTAGAAACGGATCTCCGACGTAAATTGAGACAACCTCTGTATTTATAATTAAAAAAGAAAAGGCATAGGGAAGCTATATTACGGCGGTGTCAGAAGCTGAGATGTCAAGTACCAATAACATTGCTGATTCTTCTTTGGATTTTATCAAGAATCTTTAAATATACAGCAAGAGCACCGGACCATATGTGGCCGTTTTTTTTTTGGGGGGAGGGGGTCCATCTTTATTAAACAAAATAATATGTAAATATTTTACAATGCGGGAGCAAAAACTAAATGTCCGTAAACATATTTGATACCTAACTATTCTGTATACCCATCATCTGCGTCAGTAACTTGCCGAAAACGCTTGGTAAATGACTTGTATGAGGCACAGATAAAACTTTTTGTCCCATTCTTTTAGGAGTTTTGCTTTCAGAGACTTCAAACTCTGGTGAGATGTAGCAGAAACTTTGTTTTCTAAGATATCTTAGATCAGGGGTCGACAAACTGTTGCTATGTGCCGACCTGGGGTTTTAAAATCATTCAGTGTGCCAACAGCATACGTATTTTTATACAAGTCAAGGTCAATATACCTGTTTTACAATATATTTTATATAGTAATATATAGTATATATACTTTAGTATATATTAAAATTGAAACAGCTAAATATCTTCTTTGCGTTATAGTACTTCTTGGTTCGGACTTCGTGATTTCATTTGCGGCTGGGTGAAATTGGAAATTGCTTGGCGTGTCGTAGGCTGCCGACCACTATGTTAGACTGTTATCATTTTTTACTAGAGTTCATATTACAGTTATCTCAGTTATGTAGAAAAAAGTGAGATCACCACCCTCTGTGGGATCAGGTTGAAATCATAGACAAAGAACATCATTAGAAAATTCGTAAAATTAAGGAATCACCAGATATGCTAGGCCACAAAAATCCTCTGAGCCGACCAAGCATAGAAATGAATACAGTATGGGAACCAGTAATGGCGTAGATTTTTTTATTGAAATCATTTTTGTATATATTTCTGAGATGAGGCATTATGCACACTATTTACATTATTCGGACTATCGTCCTCATCTTTGTTGCCATATTGATCACAACGTTTCGGCTGCTGTACGCTCCGGCCTTCTTCAAGTGGTTGGAAAGTCGAACTGAACCCTTTATTTCGCTCACTGTGGTAGACTGAAGGACACATAGCACAGTGGATCAAGGCGTTAGTTAGATCCAGTGACAGGACGCAAATAGTCGTGAGTTCAATATCTGGTTAAGGCGGTGGAGAACTTGGAGAGGGGAATTAACAGGAAATAGCTGATAACTGACATCCATTAGACATGGCACGTGGAACTAGAACAGTCTAACCCAGTGAGCGGAATCCAAACTAGTCATATTTCATCACCGTCGATCAGGCCCAGAACTACAACCGGTCACGAGGAACGGATGTTCCTTTGAGGAAGATCCGTGCCCTGAGAGAATATTGGGCCTCAAACTTACACCCGATCTCAAGTGGAACTCTTATATACGATAAAGATGCAGGTAAAGTCATCGGCTACCTGAACCGCTCTAGTTAGTACCTGACTTCTCATGATATCATCTACCTTTATAAGAGCCAGATCCGACCGAGAATGGAGTATGTATTGTCATATTTGGGCGGGAGATGACCAGTCCTCACTTTCCAGTCTTGATAGAGTTTAAAAGCGTCTTCAAGTCCTTATCAGAGAAGAATTATTTTCCATCCTCCAAACTCTCTCTCACTCTCTCTCTCTCTCACACACACACACTCTCCCTCTCTCTCCCTCTCTCTCCCTCCCTCTCTCTCCCTCTCTCTGCCTCCCTCTCTCTGCCTCCCTCTCTCTCTCTCTCTCTCTCTCTCTCTCTCTCTCTCTCTCTCTCTCTCTCTCTCTCTCTCATGGAAAGTGCTCGGATGAACTAGATTCCGTGGTTCCACCAGGTTTGACCTTCATGGCCAGGACCCGCCATGCCATTTACATAATAACAAACCAACCCCATTCCCTTCGTGTTTCATTGGTAAGAAATAAGTTTCACTCAAACAGCTTCTTCCCGCCAACCACTGTCCTATGGAAGAGACCCCCAAAAGGATGTTTACCCGATCATTACAATCTTAACCTATTCAAGCCTAGAGTTAACCATTATCTTCCAATTTTATCCATATAAACTATACCTTAAAGTAACCGTCTACATGTTTCTTTGTGGTGATCTAGCCTTTATAATATTTTATGTCAATAATAGTAATGGTTATAGTAGCCGTTTCCTTATAAATAATCATTCAGCATTCTTGACCGAGCAGCCAATGTTACTATCGATTGAAATTATTAAACTCTTCCTTCTAGCCTTCACATCTAGGACCCACCATGCCACATACATAATAACAAACCACCCCCCATTTCGTTCGTGTTTCATTGATAAGTTTCACTCGAACAGCTTTTTCCCCCAACCACTTCCCTGTGGAAGAGACCCCCCCAAAAGGATGTTTCCCCGATCATTACAATCTTAACCTATTCAAGTCTAGAGTTAACCATTATTTTTCCCTCTTATCCATATAAACTACACCTTAAAGTAACCCTCTATATCGAGTGGCCCCCGGGCCTTGTACAGGATGAACGTTACTTTAGAAAAATGCGGTAAAAAAGACGCACCCATTGACATTCATTGACACCTGAAAATGTTTGCGGGGATCAATTCGTCTTTTTAAACGTCTTAGAGAACTTTTTATTTTAACCTCTTTTGGCTGATGTGAACCTTCAGGTGTGTGAACAGCACGCCTTCTCGGACTAACATTTTTCTATAGCATGAAGCGGAAAGATTATATTGAATCAGTTGCTCGATCTGCAGCTAAGAAACTTGGTTCACGTTCTCTTTGTCATGCTAGACAATTTTTCTTATCAAAAACTATCTGACATATTTATAAATCTATCATTCGTCATTGATTTTAAATATGGCTGCCATATCTGGCCTGGTACTCCTGCTATATATTTAGAGATTCGTCTAAAGATGAATCTGCAATGTTATTGGTTCTGACATGGCATCTCAGCGTCAATCATATTTCCTCGGCCAAAATGCAGGTTCTCTGCGCCTTTTCTATAAATACTCTTATAGAAATTGTTCAGATTAACATTGCTCTGTTTATCGTAACTGAACTTGCTCTCTGAATCTTTTGGGAGTAAATATCACAGATAGATAGATAGATAGATAGATAGATAGATAGATAGATAGATAGATAGATAGATAGATATGAAGTGTCTGAAAAAGAGAAAAAGGAAGAAAGAGAAAAAGAAAGAAAAAAGAAATGAAGATAGATAAAAAGAAAGAAACGATGAAAAAAAGAAATGAAGATAGATGTATAGATAGATATGTAGAGTCTGAAAAAGAAAGAAAGAAAGAAAGAAATGAAGACAGATGTGAAGTATCTTAAAATAAAGAAACGGTGAAAGAAAGTAATGAAGATAGATAGATAGATAGATAGATAGATAGATAGATAGATAGATAGATAGCCACACATTATGAAATGGACAAAGTCCGACAATTATTTAAAGACATTTTTATGTTTAACATTCTTTTTATAGATACAAGTATTTAAGTAAATGCTCTGTTTATAATAAACAGTATTAAATAACATTTACCGGCTTGACTTTCTATGAAAATTTCTCGGACATTCAGACCGGTAAATGTTTACTTAAATACTTGTATCTATAAAAAGAATGTTAAACATAAAAATGTCTTTGAATAGATAAATAGATAGATAGAAAGAAAGAAAGAAAGAAAGAATGAATGAATGAATGAATGAAACGAATTAACAGCCCGAAATAAATAGATAAGTGATGTACGTTTCTCGCACATGACAACTCCCGAAATCAGATCGAAGTTATTTTTCCTTATGAAGTGGAAATGCACCGATAGATTCCCGTTCAAAATCCAGTCTTTTACCTGGGCGCGAACGCTCTACGTATTCTATATGATGGAGTGTAAACACGCAACTGTTTTCCTTACACAGATAGAGGGACGATCATTTTCTCTCAAATTACCGTCTCCTTTACGTCGGACAGAGGTAAACGCGATAAAGCGCTTGGTTACAGCTAGTCAGTCAGTCCGACAAGTTAACAAGGGTTGGGGTGGTAGCCACATAAATTAAATATGTGCCGTTGTTTTTTTTTATTGTTTTTTCTTTTCTTTTATTATTATTGGTTTATTGGCTTTGGTTTTTGTGAGAGGGTGTCACGCTTCCTTGCCGTGTGGGAGAGAAGCCCCCATCCATTTTACTACCAACACTCACGAATGTGCGCACGTGCAGTTGTTATTTGTCCCAGCGATTTTGGCTCGGTAGATAGAGGAAGGTAGTCAGTTCAGGACGGAGATGACTTGCAGAAAAAACAAACAGAATAAAAAAAAGAATAAAATATATTGGCCTCCGTCAATGCGTCAATAAGACGGCCTAATCTAAGATACCATTAGAGATGATTCTGGATTAGTTGTCATAGATAGATAGATAGATAGATAGATAGATAGATAGATAGATAGATAGATAGATAGATAGATAGATAGATAGAAACAGACTGAGATAGATAGATAGATAGATAGATAGATAGATAGATAGATAGATAGATAGATAGAAACAGACTGAGATAGATAGATAGATAGATAGATAGATAGATAGATAGATAGATAGATAGAAACAGACTGAGATAGATAGATAGATAGATAGATAGATAGATAGAAACAGACTGAGATAGATAGATAGATAGATAGATAGATAGATAGAAACAGACTGAGATAGATAGATAGATAGATAGATAGATAGATAGATAGATAGAAACAGACTGAGATAGATAGAAAGATAGAAACAGACTGAGATAGATAGATAGATAGATAGATAGATAGATAGATAGATAGATAGATAGAAACAGACTGAGATAGATAGATAGATAGAAACAGACTGAGATAGATAGATAGATAGATAGATAGATAGATAGATAGAAACAGACTGAGATAGATAGATAGATAGATAGATAGATAGATAGAAACAGACTGAGATAGATAGATAGATAGATAGAAACAGACTGAGATAGATAGATAGATAGATAGATAGATAGATAGATAGATAGATAGATAGAAACAGACTGAGATAGATAGATAGATAGATAGATAGATAGATAGATAGATAGATAGATAGAAACAGACTGAGATAGATAGATAGATAGATAGATAGATAGATAGATAGATAGATAGATAGAAACAGACTGAGATAGATAGATAGATAGATAGATAGATAGATAGATAGATAGATAGAAACAGACTGAGATAGATAGATAGATAGATAGATAGAAACAGACTGAGATAGATAGATAGATAGATAGATAGATAGATAGATAGATAGATAGATAGATAGATAGATAGAAGCAGACTGAGATAGATAGATAGATAGATAGATAGATAGATAGATAGATAGATAGATAGATAGATAGATAGATAGATAGGTATGAACAAGCTGAGATTATGTAAATAATTATATGTAAAGAAAGAAAAAAGAAAAATAGAAACAAACAAAACAGATATCTATCTATCTCTCTATCTCGGTCTATTCATTATCTATCTATCTATCTATCTATCTATCTATCTATCTACTACCTATCTATCTATCTATCTATCTATCTATCTATCTCAGTCTGTCCATTATATATTTATCTATATATCTCAGTCTGTTCATTATCTATCTATCTATCTATCTATCTATCTATCTATATATATATATATATATATATATATATATATATATATATATATATATATATATATATGCATAGAAGTTTTGTAAAAAGCTGCAGCAAGAAACATTATTTAGCAATTGTACCGGTCGCTATTTGACGTAGTGCGTGTTTCTAAATATTTCAGCTCTTCAAACCATATATGTTAATGGATGTGGATATATATATATATAACACCACCCTGAAAATGATAAAAAAAAAACCCTCAAAGTTAATTAAAATAAAGATTTATTGTAATATTCTTTATGTTGTTATTGAGAGGAATCACCAAAAAGATTTTTTTTTGTTTAAATGATATTTTTGATCCTTTTTAGAACTTTTAAAATGTTGGTTAAAATTCTAGTTTTGCATCAGCGTGGCTACCAAAAATCACTACAGGAAGTTTTAGCGTCTTTTTGAGGTGAAAACAACCACATCGATTTGGAAATTATATATTATATTGGAAATTATTATAAAGATCAAATAATTATCAGATTTTAATAAAACTTTCAGGACTTATTTACAAATGAATGAAATTATTTCAGAAATGATTAATTTAGAAAATTTTTCCAAATTTTTTTTTTTTACGTCTGTTAACCCCACTAAATATTTAATTTTATGAATTTTGGAAAAAATTCAATTTTGTAGAGGTTAATGATTATATGAGTTAAACGCGGAAATCCTTGGAGGATTTAAAACCGGAATCCACAATTATTTCCAAACAATAGCCCTACCAGACTCCATCCGAAACTAGTAGATAATACAAGTATAATGGTCTTATGTTCATGTTAAAAATAAAGATGAAAAAGTATGGAAGCCCTAATAATAAAAAAGGAAAATCCTACATTCAATAACATTAACAATAAACACGACCACAAAATCTTGACTGTAATCGGGAAATAAAACATTCCTATAATTTTAGACACACACAGACACACACACACACACACACACACACATATATATATATATATATATATATATATATATATATATATATATATATATATATATGCACACACACTATTTACATTATTCGGACTATTGTCCTTATCTTTGTCGCCATATTTATTACAACGTTTCGGCCGTTGTACGCTCCGGCTTTCTTCAAGAACACATGGCACAGTCGATAAAGGCGTTGGTTAGATCCAGTGAAAAACTCAAAGAGTGTGAGTTCAATACTCGGTTAAGGCAGTGGAGAACTTGGAGAAGGGAATTAACGGGAGATAACTGATAACTAACATCCGTTAAACAGGGCACGTGGAACTAGAACAGTCTACCCCAGTGAGCGAAATAAAGGGTTCAGTTCGACATTCCAACCATCTGAAGAAGGCCGGAGCGTACAACAGCCGAAACGTTGTAATAAATATGGCGACAAAGATGAGGACAATAGTCCGAATAATGTAAATAGTGTACATAACACCTCATCTCAGAAATATAGACAGATATATACATATATATATATGTAGACACACACACACACGCGCGCGCAAATGTAAATTTTCACGCAAAAACATTTAATCGACAAGGATAAATCTTCTGAAAGAGAATATGTATGTTATTAAATCGTCGGTGTATTATTTATTAGGATACATAAAACGCAATCATGCACATTTATAAACCTAGCAGCTGCAACGTGTCCATAAATATTTAGTCGAAAAACGCCCTGGACTCGACAGTAGAAAAAAATATTGTTCTCCTACATCAGAACCCAAGCCCGCATTCTGCATAAGTAGCAGAGGAAACAATTTTTTCGATTGGTTTGGTCTGTTCTACCCCAGCCTCTATATTCATGCGTTTATCAGCCACAACAAAACGTTCCCTGACGAAAGACAGATTCAAGCCTTTGTCAAAAAACTTTTCATCTCATACTAATTTAAATTAAGCGGAATTTTACTCAAAAGATATCAGTTGAGTTTCATCATAATTGGTAAAAAGTCATTGCAAATTACTGTGAATATGTAATTGTATAAAAAGTAATTTTACATTATTCTTTGGTTTGGTTTGCTTTGTTCTGCTTTTCTTTACGGCATATCAACACCTCATTGGGTTATTTAATGCCGACAAAATTTTTATTGCTGGTAATTTTTTTTTTTTTTTTCAAAAATGTATTCTTGGAAATATTTTTTTCCGAAAAAATATATTGCTGGTAATCATTTTTGCCGAAAAATGTATTTACATGGTATTAAAACCTATTTTTGATCATTCATAGTTTTTTTAGTACAATTTTGTTGTTAACTAACAAGTGCTATCATCTCGGATAAGGGGGTTCCTGGGAACACCATCAATTAAGAGGTGCTTCCACACACCGCAAAACGTTCTGATCGGAGACCTTACTGCTGGATGTCATACCCAGGAAGCCTCATGTAGTCTTACCCCTCTGTAAAGGTGTAGTCGGCGTATTCTGAAGCCCCAGCTGACAGGGCTTTTATTTTGGAAATATAAGGATGTTAAACAAAAACAGAAATTATTTATGGCTGAACCTGTTGCACACACACACACACACACACACACATATATATATATATATATATATATATATATATATATATATATATATATATAGTCATCCACAGACAGACTGTTTCGCTGTATCACAGCTCGTTAGTGCGACAGACGTCCGGTTGCCTCTAGCAAAGCCGTTGGCGTACAGCAGGGATAAAGATAAATTTAAGCGTATTTATTTTTAGATATACAAGCCAGTAACCGAGAGAACTCGATTCGTTTTACTGAAGAGTCTTGCATATATATATATATATATATATATATATATATATATATATATATATATATATATATATATATACATTATATATATATATATATATATATATATATATATATATATATATATATATATATATTATATATATATATATATATATATATCGGAACATTTATTTAAATAAATATAAAAATACCTCACTTGCTACTGCAGTTTCACCTTTGGGATGTTCAGGCTGCTTATGATTATTATAATAAT
>OZ038516.1:51291653-51296653 GCA_964036315.1 Acanthosepion esculentum | reverse complement strand
CCCGAACGATCATGCGCACAAAACGTACCTTAACGTAAACATCGACAACATATGAAATGGATTAAGTCCGACATTTATTTAATATATTTCCTATTTATAAGTTATTTTTAATGGATACAATTTATTTAAGTAACTGTTTAATTTTTTTTTTTTTTTTTTACAAATAAACAGTATTTATTACATTTACCGACCGGAAAGTTCGAAAGCTAACCAGACATTCTTTGTGGCCGAATAGTTAACGACACATTAGATCAAATGATGATTCCTGTTCGGATTATAGGTTCGATTCCTGTCGGAGAAGCACCTGTTTTCGACGAAATTTCTCTAAAATTCAGTCTGGTAAATGTAATTAATAATCTTTATTTAAAAAAAAACAAAAAAACAGTGCATTTACTTAAATAAATTGTAGCTATTAAAAATAACGTATAAACAGAAAATATATTAAATAATTGTTGGACTTAATCCATTTCATCATATATATATATATATATATATATATATATATATATATATATATATATATATATATATGTCTATATTTCTGAGAGGAGGTATTATGTACACTATTTATATTATTCGGAATATTGTCCTCCTCATTGTTGCCATATTTATCACAACGTTTCGGCCGTTGTACGCTCCGGCTTTCTTCAGATGGTTGGAATGTCGAACTGAACCTTTTATTTCGCCCACTGGGGTAGACTGTTCTAGTTCCACGTGCCATGTCTAATGGATGTCAGTTATCAGTTATCTCCTGTTAATTCCCCTCCCCAAGTTCTCCACCGCCTTAACTAAGTATTGAACCCACACTCTTTGGGTCCTGTCACTGGATCTAACTAACGCCTTTATCCACTGTGCCATATGTCCTTGAGGACACGTGGCACAGTGTTCACTTCGACATTCTAACCACCTGAAAAAGGCCGGAGCGTACAACGGCCGAAACGTTGTGATAAATATGGCAACAATGAGGAGGACAATAGTCTGAATAATATAAATAGTATATATATATATATATATATATGTGTGTGTGTGTGTGCGTGTGTGTGTGTGTGCCACATCACCCAAAGTGGTGCTCACCTTCGCGTTTCCCACTTTGTCGCGTGAGGTACACTAATATTTGTCACTCGACAGCGCATCTCGAGAAAAGGGCCAGTTCGTCATAATAAAGCAACCATCCTCTCTCGAAAAATCAAGTTATTAGAGGATGACACGCAGAGGGACAAATTTGTGGTCGCTTCCTGTTGAAAGTCTACACCGTACACGCGAAAGTATCAATTGAGCAGGGCATCGACTTGTTGCCTCAGCAGGGTGGGTGAGTGAAGTTCGTGCGATAAGTGGGGTGCTTTTAGTGGGGATGCGTGTAACAAGATACGTCACAGTTAAACAACCCCCAAGCAATACCCAACTTAGTATGTTTTTAAATAATGCAAGCACGCAAGCGTTGAAATAAAGAATACTCTTACGCTGTCATAGATACGTCATCTCTAAAATTAACTGAAGAATTTTGATGTATACTGTAATTTAAGATCGATATAATAATAGACACGTACATTGTCTAACGGCTCCGTTCGTTAAAAAAAGCATAATTTTATCATATCTTTTGTTCATTAATATTCGTTAGACATATCTTACTTTTTTTAATCTTTCTTGGCTATTTCTTTTTTGTTTTATTCTTTCTTTCTTTCTTTCTTTTTTTCTTTCTTTCTTTCTTTCTTTCTTTCTTTCTTTTTGTTCCATAGGTCTTTTTTCTTTACTTTCTATCTTTTCTATACTTTTATGTTTATTCTATCATTGATAATTTCCTTTCTTTATGATCAACCTCCCTTTCTTTCTTTGCTAGCTTTTTTCTTTCTTTCTTTCTTTTTTCTTTCTTTGCGAACTTCTTTTCTTTCATTCTTTCATTCTCTCTTTATGATCAACCTCTCTTTCTTTCTTTGCTATCTTTCTTTCTTTCTTTCTGATCAATCTCTCTTTCTTTCTATGCTAACATTCTTTCTTTCTTTCTGATCAACCTCTCTTTCTTTCTTTGGTAACTTTTTTCTTTCTTTCTTTCTTTCTTTTTGTTCCATTGTTCTTTTTCTTTACTTTCTATCTTTTCTATACTTTTATGTTTATTCTCTCATTCTTTCTCTCTTAGCTAATTTTCTTTCTTTCGTTATTCATTTAATTATGTTCCATCTTTCTTTCTTTGTCAATTTTCTTTCTTTCTTTCTTTCTTTCTTTCTTTCTTTCTTTCTTGCTTCCTTAATTTATGTTCCATCTTTCTTTCTTTGTCAAGTTTTTTCTTTATTTATTTATTTTTGTTTAATCACTCTTTCTTTTCTTTCTTCCTCTCTATTTTTATTTATTTTCTATCTCCCTCTTTTTTTTTGTTTCTTTCTTTTTCTAGTCTTTATTTGCGTTTCATCTGTTTTTCTTTCTTTGCTAATTTGATTTATTTCCAATTCTCTTTGCTAACTTTCTTCCTTTCTTTACGTTCCATCTCACTTTGCTAACTTTATTTCTTTATTTCCTTCCTTCTTTCTTTAGGTTCTATCTCTCCTTTCTAACTTTCTCTCTTTCTTTATGATCAGCCTCTCTTTGCTAACTTTCTTTCTTTCTTTCTTACTTTCTTTCTTTATGGTCATTTTCTCTTTCTTTCTTTGTTTTCTTTCTTTCTTCATGATCAATCTCTCTTTCTTTCTTTGCTAACTTTCTTTATTTCATTCTTTCTTTCTTTCTTTATGATCAACCTCCCTTTCATTCTTTGCTAGCTTTCTTTCTTTCTGTTTTTCTTTCTTCATGATCAATCTCTCTTTCTTTCTTTGCTAACTTTTTTCTTTCATTCTTTCTTTCTTTCTTTATGATCAACCTCCCTTTCATTCTTTGCTAGCTTTCTTTCTTTCTGTTTTTCTTTCTTCATGATCAATCTCTCTTTCTTTCTTTGCTAACTTTCTTTATTTCATTCTTTCTTTCATTCTTTATGATCAACCTCCCTTTCATTCTTTGCTAGCTTTCTTTCTTTCTGTTTTTCTTTCTTCATGATCAATCTCTCTTTCTTTCTTTGCTAACTTTCTTTATTTCATTCTTTCTTTCTTTCTTTATGATCAACCTCCATTTCATTCTTTGCTAGCTTTCTTTCTTTCTGTTTTTCTTTCTTCATGATCAATCTCTCTTTCTTTCTTTGCTAACTTTTTTCTTTCATTCTTTCTTTCTTTCTTTATGATCAACCTCCCTTTCATTCTTTGCTAGCTTTCTTTCTTTCTGTTTTTCTTTCTTCATGATCAATCTCTCTTTCTTTCTTTGCTAACTTTCTTTATTTCATTCTTTCTTTCATTCTTTATGATCAACCTCCCTTTCATTCTTTGCTAGCTTTCTTTCTTTCTGTTTTTCTTTCTTCATGATCAATCTCTCTTTCTTTCTTTGCTAACTTTCTTTATTTCATTCTTTCTTTCTTTCTTTATGATCAACCTCCATTTCATTCTTTGCTAGCTTTCTTTCTTTCTGTTTTTCTTTCTTCATGATCAATCTCTCTTTCTTTCTTTGCTAACTTTTTTCTTTCATTCTTTCTTTCTTTCTTTATGATCAACCTCCCTTTCATTCTTTGCTAGCTTTCTTTCTTTCTGTTTTTCTTTCTTCATGATCAATCTCTCTTTCTTTCTTTGCTAACCTTTTTTCTTTCATTCTTTCTTTCTTTCTTTATGATCAACCTCCCTTTCATTCTTTGCTAGCTTTCTTTCTGTTTTTCTTTCTTCATGATCAATCTCTCTTTCTTTCTTTGCTAACCTTTTTTCTTTCATTCTTTCTTTCTTTCTTTATGATCAACCTCCCTTTCATTCTTTGCTAGCTTTCTTTCTGTTTTTCTTTCTTCATGATCAATCTCTCTTTCTTTCTTTGCTAACTTTCTTTATTTCTTTCTTTCTGTATGATCAATCTCTCTTTCTTTCTTTGATAACATTCTTTCTTTCTTTCTTTCTTTCTGATCTAACTCTCTTTCTTTATTTGCTAACTTTCTTTCTTCCTTTCTTTGTTTCTTTCTTTCTGCTCAAAATATCTTTCTTTCTTTAACTTTCGTTCTTTATTTTCTGCTCAATTTTTTTTCTTTCTGTCTGTCTGTTTTCCCTTTTATTTCCGTCTAGTTTCGCTCGTCAAAAATAGGGAAAATATTTTGGGAAAATAATTCGTAATAATTTTTGTAGATCAACATTCATTTGATTTTCTCCACTCGACATTTGCCCGAATCGAAAAGTGTCAATCAATTTGATCCCTGATTTATTCATATATATAGGTATGTATGTATACATATATATCTGTATATGGGTGTATATGTACGTATGTATGTATACATATATATCTGTATATGGGTGTATATGTACGTATGTATGTATACATATATATCTGTATATGGGTGTATATGTATGTATGTATGTATACATATATATCTGTACATGGGTGTATATGTACGTATGTATGTATACATATATATCTGTATATGGGTGTATATGTACGCATGTATCTATACATATATATCTGTATATGGGTGTATATGTACGTATGTATGTATACATATATATCTGTATATGGGTGTATATGTACGTATGTATGTATACATATATATCTGTATATGGGTGTATATGTATGTATGTATACATATATATCTGTACATGGGTGTATATGTACGTATGTATGTATACATATATATCTGTACATGGGTGTATATGTACGTATGTATGTATACATATATATCTGTACATGGGTGTATATGTACGCATGTATGTATACATATATATCTGTACATGGGTGTATATGTACGCATGTATGTATACATATATATCTGTACATGGGTGTATATGTACGTATGTATGTATACATATATATCTGTACATGGGTGTATATGTACGTATGTATGTATACATATATATCTGTATATGGGTGTATATGTACGTATGTATGTATACATATATATCTGTATATGGGTGTATATGTATGTATGTATGTATACATATATATCTGTACATGGGTGT
>OZ038516.1:51266653-51286653 GCA_964036315.1 Acanthosepion esculentum | reverse complement strand
ATCTATCTATCTATCTATCTATCTATCTATCTATCTATCTATCTAAGTCTGTTCATATCTATGTATTTATCTGTCTATCTCAATCTGTTCATACAAAATATCTGTAGTTAAAGGCATACAAATTTGTTCAAAATATTTAGATTTCGGCATTAAATGACCGACAGAGGTGTCGATATGTCACTAAACAAAATGAAAGAATTCTTTCATGATATTAATCCATATATCTTGCAATCTCTTGAAGAAATCAAACCACATTCCAAAATATAACTTCCACAAAACTACAACATAAAACACATATATCTAGTAGTTATATCCACAAAACTACAATATCTAAAACACATATATCTCGTAATTATATTCAAAAACTACATATAAAATACATATATCTAGTAATTGTATCCACAAAACTACAACATATAAAACACATATATCTAGTAATAATATCCACAAAACTACAACATATAAGACACATATATCTAGTAATTATACCCATAAAACTACAACATATAAAACACATATATCTAGTAATTATACCCATAAAACTACAACATATAAAACACATATATCTAGTAATTATATCCATAAAACTACAACATATAAAACACATATATCTAGTAATTACATCCACAAACCTACATATAAAACACATATATCTAGTAATTATATCCACAAAACTACAACATATAAAACACATATATCTAGTAATTATATCCACAAAACTACAACATATAAAACACATATATCTAGTAATAATATCCACATAACTACAGCATATAAAACACATATATTTAGTACTTATATCGACACAAACATGCATATATATTCGCAAAAGCTGAGTTTCATCTACCATATATTCAGTGATGAAATTAGAATAACATATATCCTACTTTTATTAATTCAAAGCTCACAAGAAAATTCAATTTTGGCATTGACTTCCCCACAAGGCGTTGATATGACGTTGAACAAACAAATGAAATCGAATCAATTTTACAGGTATTCGCTATTTCCTATAGGTATCTGACAACTCTTTTGCTGACGCTGGACACTCATAATTGTGTGGACTCTAAAAGAAATAGTGTACGCAGTGGAGGATTCAGAAGACAACGATTAGCCCGTGGAGAGCCAGGGGTTACTCTTCTGGTGGTTATCACCAGCCATGCTGATTGCAGACCGGACAGGAAAGTTTCTCAGTGATGACTAATTTTTTATGTCAGTGGCGTTAAAATTAACAAGATATTCCTTGCCCCTGCTAACAACAAATTGTAGGTCATTTTTGAGATCAGCTGCCAGTTTGACCCAATCGAACCGATCAGACAGGGAAGAAATGCAAGTAAAGAAACAATTAGAATATAATAAGCGGTTGCATTTAGATAGTTCAACAATAAAACGTTGGGACCTAATTGCCAATCTAGTTGTACGATTAAATTCTTGGGGTCGAGATACTAAGAAGCAAAGCTCATCAGAACAATTGGCACGAGAATATTTCTAGAAAAGACAGAAAGCGGCCACATCACGTCAATGAGAAAATGAATGAAATCGATATTCCAGATCAGGACAAATTACATAACAGACCTTTGGATTCTGTCAAGAATCTCGAGATATACAGCGAGAGCAGCAGACAAGATATGGCAGCAGTATTCGTTGTACGGATGGATGATAGATGTATAAATGTGCAAGATGGATTCTGGCGAGAAAAATTGTCTGGCATGACACAGTAAACCAACCTTCCTAGAAGTAGAGGTAGCGAGTGATTACCTAATACCGCTCCACTTCGTGTCACTGGAAAACATGAGATCAAGAAGATGCAAAGACTGTTGAATCCCGCTAAAATTTGGGGAAATTTGAAAATGTTTGCCTACTCTTGCAGCTTGCTTCATGAAAATATGGGACAAAGAAATATCCAAAATACATTTTTTTAATTATTTCACCCTAAGTGATAGTCACCCCAAACGTAGATTTTGAGAACAATTGATATGGACTTATTTCTAGAGGAGCCACGTCACGGCGGGGGTAAAATGACAAATGTCGAGGTGCCAGGTCATGACAGCATTACAGACCTTTCTTTGGATTTTGTCGAGAATCTCGAGATACGCATTTCTGGAGCACCAGACAAGATATGGTAACAATATTCAATGCACAGATGATTGATAGATTTATAAATGTGACATGTGGATTCAAATCAGAAAAAGTGTCTGGCACAACACAGTGAACCAACCTTTCTAGCACCAGATCTAGCAATTGAACCATTATAATCACTCGTGAGTCCCCAAGAATATGTCAAAAATTGGTCTCCTAGAGGTCAACAACAGCTATGATGATTTCAGAGAGGGAAGCTTCTCAATGATGTTTAAATGAATCCCGTTTTCTTTTGGAGGTGTTATGTGTATATAGATTGATTGATTAGTTTGTTTAACGGCATATCGACTCGTTATGGGTCATTTAATGCCGAAATTTAATACTCTTGGGAGCTTTGAAGTAACAGAAAATCATTACAATTCATAATTGAATACACGGCAGATGAAACTCAGCTTTTATGCATATATATATATATATATATATATATATATATATATATATATATATAATAAAAATACTTAAACACTCTTTTTATTATACCCTTACTCTGTCCTGGACATCGAGTTCTACCTGGATCATATCCTCTTGGAATTATTTTTATACATATATGTATGTGTATATATAATTACATATATATGTGTATATTCACCACTAATATTGTCTATATATATATATATATATATATATATATATATATATATATATATATATATATATATATATATATATATATATGTATATATATATATATATATATATATATATATATATATATATATATATAAAAGTGAACATAGAAGTCAACACTTAGAGGCGACAGTCTGTTTCATGCTAGTGCAAACGTCAGGCAACTCTTATTTTATATTTATACACGCTCTATCTCTGATATTTTACATTTACACACGCTCTATCTCTGATATTGAGCACTTTATCCCATAAATATAGCAAACTTTAAGACTATATTTCTTTATATATATATATATATATATATATATATATATATATATATATATGAAAAAATATAGTCTATGTGCTATATTTATGGGATAAAGTGCTCAATATCAGAGATAGAGCGTGTGTAAATATAAAAGTGAACATAGAAGTCAACACTTAGAGGCGACAGTCTGTTTCATGTTAGATGCAATCGTCAGGCATCTTTGACTGACGATTGCATCTATCATGAAACTGACTGGACGCCTCTAAGTGTTGACTTCTATGCTCACTTTTATACATACATACATACATACATACATACATACATACATACATATATATATATATATATATATATATATATGTATATATATATATATATATATATATATATATATTTGGTTGTGCATGGGTGTAGTTTTTAGTATGGGTGGTTTGATGGGTGGCGGAGGGATAGAATTATTAGAGTATACGGAATTGTGGATAATGTCGATTGTTTGTTCGACGGGGGCGTTTGTAAATAAGTTTTCGACGTCAAGTGACGCTATTATACCTTGGTTTGGGTTTTTTGTTGACCAATTATTTCCCAGATCCCAACACCTATCTACGAACTATCGAAATTCCTGAATGACATCATCACTCCATACCTACCTACCAATTACAGCATCACATCCACCCACAAATTCTTGCAAATTTTAAAGTCTACAGGAGGCCTACAGAAGTGAGGTCTCCTGAGGTGATCGAATCAGTCAATGACCTCATTCAGTCTGACAGAAGAGTGACAGTGGATGACATTGCAAGGACTTTGAGCTTATCTGTTCGGACAAACGCAGAAGTCATCAGTCAGAAGGAGTCATCTTGCATCATGACAACGCAAGGCCTTACAGAGCATCCCAAACGGTGCACACCATCAACGAGCTGGGCTGGGAACTGCTCCCTCATCCCCCTTACAGCCCAGGCCTTGCCCCTTCAGACTTTCACCTGTTTGGTCCCTTGAAAGCGTTCATGAGAGGCACGAAGTTTAAAAGTGACGATGAAGTAAAAAGTGTTGTGAGCGACTGGCTGAGACATCAGTCCAAAGATTTTTACGCTGAGGGTATACGGAAGCTTGTGCATAGATGGGAAAAGTGTGTGACAGTGCTGGGAGACTACGTTGAAAAAAAAAAGTAAGCTTCTATCTCTATTAGAAGTTCTTATACCGAAAAATTCACCTTATTTATTGAATGACCCTCGTGTATATATATATATATATGCACACATATTTGTGTGGACACTATTAGTAGAGGTGTGTGTTTTATTGTAGTTTTGTTGAAGTTATATTTTTGAATACGATTTGAATTTCTTAAGAAATTGTAATCTCTTATAGGAGCTAATGTCATGGAAGGTCTTTCATATTGGTTGGTTGATTTTCTGACGACATATCAATATCTTTATGGGTTATTTAATGCCGAAATCTAAATATTTTGTACGTAATGTTATATTTTCAGAGGAAAGGATCGTTTCTTAAATATATATATATATATATATATATATATATATATATATATATATATATATATATATATATATATATATATTGCAGATCATGAAATGTATTGTTGGGAATTTTGCTATAAAACATTATTTTTACATTTTTATAGTGTTGATTTTCATTTTACTATAAAAATGTATTGTTGATTTTTATTTGGCGGTACTCTAGTTGTCCATAGTTGGGACCCTAACAGGTGCTGCCATCCAGGTGAGTGTGGACCTGGGAACGACAGAGGTGGTTCCATGCTTCTCAAAACATCCAATCTCGCATTTAGCGGCCTTGCTGTCTTTTGTGACGTACGGTGGCCGTTAATAATTAAGTATAACTCAAGACTTCAATGTTAAATAAAACAGTATTTAATTACAACCGCAAGTAAATACTTAACAAGCACATAAATAAAAGAAATAAAAGTCAAGGAAAGATAATTAACTATTTCAGTGAACCCCTTGTTAGTAGTGCTCAGCTAATGTCCGGTAAATCCTAAATCAAAACCCAAATCATCGATGCACAATTATTTATGTGCCATGCGTGATACACACTTAGGCGATCATGTATCTTTCGATACATGCTTGACGAGGCAGAATTTTTTCACGCAGTAGGTTGCCATTTCTTTCTGCGGTAGACCAGTTGTCATCCAAGTCTATAGAACCCGGTATGTCCTGCTATTTACACAAAACGGGGGTGGGGAGAATAACAGGTATTAGCACGTAAGTCAATGTAATGGATTCGACTGGAATTTGAACTCGGCTCTCCGATTCCTCAATCCGAACCGCTAACCATTACTCCACTGTAATTCACACTAATTCGACTGGATAGTTCCACTCAATAGTCACTCAATAATCACTGCAGTCAGTAGACTGACACCACTATTGATACCCCTGGCCGAAAATATATAGTCATTAGTTCAGAGTGTCACGTTCGAACCTCGGTGTCGGCAGTTACTCATTTTCTTCTCATATGACAGTGCCGGATGTAGTTTATCGTCATACCCAGGACGTGTGTATAAAGAGAAAAACGCAGAGAAAGAAAGAATAAGTAGCGGTAGTAAAAACGTTAAATATTGGACTAGAATTATTTTTACACGAAATATGCAATTCAACTCCTGACTCTTCATTCACCTGCCAAATATTCCGGACACCCTGGAGAATATTTGGGGTTGAATTTAGGTGGCGGGGTTGTCAACCGAATACCAAGGAACTGGAGAATATTGATTTTGGTATCTCTGCTGTACGCATCAAATTCTTCACCTGTGGAATCCTATCTCTCTTACGGTATTTATCATCTTCTGTAGAACTCAGCAGAACAAACAGACTTTTGCCGAGCTGAGAAATCTTTGTAAAAGCGTTGTGCAATTTCGTTCAGTATTCTCTTACTGGGAACGGTGCCAATGTCTTCACAGTTTCCAGACGATGTTGAAAAAAATTCTGACAATAGTTCGAATATTTATCTCACTAGCGACGAAAATGAATGCCAAAATATTAGTTTGGGACAAAAAATTCCGATTTTTTTTCGCGAATTTTAAAGACAATATTTAGTTGCTTATACACGGCTTGGATCTTTTCTGTTAATTTTTAAAAAAGTAAAAAGAATTTATATTTACTAAAATTCACACCAACTTCACCCAGACCGATGCCTTTCCATCCTTTTGGGTTAACAGTTGCATCACCCCAAATGTGGGCGATTCGGGTGTGCTATTTCTTACCTCGATAAACAAGCCAAATACAAATTTTTTTTAAATTGTCAAAAATTTCCTTCAAGTACCTCAAATATCATCCGTACTTAAGAAATATAAATAACTCCCTGATTTTTTGTAATTTTTCATTCTAAGGGTTGGAGTTATTGCGAGGCAAGCTAAATAAATTTTGATTTAAAATTTATAATTACAAAAAGTGCCAAATATTTAATAAAAAAACAAACTTTGATTTAAAATTCACACACTTGTGCAAATTAATTGAAACAAAACAAATAATTCCGTTATCATTTACTTTCTTTTCGTATTTTTCAAATGAAACATGACCCTGTGCACATGTTAGTACTTCGTATGTCCATTCTACGAAGTTGTTCCTTGCAGATTGACCACAGATTCTCGACTGGATTTTAATCAGGAGAGTTTCCGGACCAGTCTAGTACATTGATTTTTTTCACTGGAAAGGCTCACCAGCGTGTTCGTGCAGCGTTACAAATTTTCATACGCTTCCTTGCAGTAACGTCCATCACAGAAAATGGCCGTAGGACAACTAATCGACAGTCGAAACAATAGTGATAAAAATCTGATGCCATCATGGATGACGCAATATTTTTCAAGACCAAACAAATTTCATCACATAGTCCGAAAATAGATTCATATTACTTCACACCACTGCAAATGACCTAATCTGAGGAAAAAATAGAAATCGATTACACCCTGTCATTCCAGTGGGCCTAAAACTGACCGTATGGTGAAATAAAAGAAACTAAGCGGTTGCTTCAAGTAATTTGCACAAGGTTGTATCTATTTATCTAACTCTATTCATATCTATCTATCTATCTATCTATCTATTTATCAAAAATAGATTCATATTACTGCACACCACTGCAAATGGCCTAACCAGAGGATAAAATAGAAATCGATTTCCCCCTGTCAATCCAGTGGGTCTAAAACTGACTGTATCGTGAAAGAAAGGAAACTAAAGCGATTGTTTCAATTAATTTGCGCAAGGCTGTATAATTTCTTGGTGTGAATTAATATTTGCGATATGAAAGATTTCTCAGAATTAACCTGTAGAAAAAGACAATATTTATAAATGTAAAAGACAATAGGAAAACTGTAATAGTAGCCAATGCGTTTCGTCCGATGTGGACTTTCTCAAGACAAAAAAACGAAATGAATTTATTAAACAAAGTAACTAATAATAAAACAAAATATCCTTAACAACTGGAAGAATTTAGAGAACGCTATTTTCATACTGTTAACTGAAATTACATCAATTACTGTCACGTGTGGAGATATTGTTTTTATTGCTGTGTTGACGGATTCAACCATTTCCTTTTGATTTCTTGATACTGTTGTGTATATTTGCTTGGAAGAGTAGTATTTCTGTTAATAAAGGTGAAATAGGAAAAGGCCTGGTCGTAGATTAATATTTGGGTAATATTCAATTGCCGCACTCTCGAGGATTTTCCTTGTGAGTGAGTTATTTTCTTTTTTATGAGTGTAGCATTTTTAAAATCAAAATTGTGGTTGAATTTATTTCTATGTATGACTAGTGCATTAGCTAAGTTGTTTTTTGTGAGGTCACTTTTGTGCTCATAAATGCGTTTTTTTTTTAATTTCTACTTGTTTCTCCAATATCTTGGGAGGAACAGTTTTGGCAAATTATTTTATAAATGCCTGATTCAGAAATATTATTGCTATTAGTGTTTGAGGATCTGAATATATCCATAATGGTTTTGGAAGCGTTTGTGACTATTTTAAGATTGTTTACATGGGATAAGTTCTTCTGGATAGTGGACGGACAGAGTTGGTCGGTAGTATTATGTATCTGTTTTCATGTAATTTATTATTGCGGATTATATTATTTTTGTTTCGGTTGTATATTTTGTATGCCTTTCTTCTTGCGTTGTGTATGAAATGATATGGGTATTGTAGGTTCTTGAATGTGTTTTCTATCTATGTTTCTTCTTTAAGTAAATATTGGGGACTCCAGATTCTTAATGCTCTCAGATAGAAACCTATAATAATTCTACATTTAATTTTAGAAGAGTGGTCTGAGTAGAAGCTGATCAGATCATTTTTATTTGTAGTCTTTCTGTAAACGTCAAAATTGAGTTCGTTATTATTTCTATGTAATATGATGTTTAGGAACGGAAGAGAGTAGTTGGTTTCAGTTTCAAATGTGAAGTCTGTTGTTGGTTCAACGTTGTTAAGTTTGGAGAGAAGATCCGTGAAATTAGTGTTTTGTGGATATATTAATAATGAGTTGTTTATGTATCTGAAATATGAAGAGTTTGTAGGGAGAATGTTTTTGAATGGGTCACTTTCTAGAAACTCTAAAAATAGACAAGCAAGAACGCCGCTGAGAGGAGATCCCATTGGTAAACCAAATTTTTGTCTGTAATGTTGGTTATCAAAAATAAATAAACAATGATTGGTGATTAGTTGGTATATTTTTATGATTTTATATGTAGGTAGAGGTAATTTAATTTTATATGTAGGTAGAGGTAATTTAAGCCAATATATATATATATATATATATATATATATATATATATATATATATATATATCCAGTAAAATGAATGGATCACTTTGGCTGATTGGCATTTGTTTACATTTGTAAAAACAATACGCTAGATTTAGTTGTGTAACTCTACCGAGTGAAGATAGCTCTGGCTGACACCAAATTAGTTGTGTTTCAATCCTGGCTTGAGGCATTCGGAAGTCTAGTCGCACTGAGGAGCTGTGATACAGCGAAACCGTACTGTCTGTGAATGACATATATATATATATATATATATATATATATATATATATATATATATATATATATGAAGAAATATAGTCTTAAAAAGTGCTATATTTATGGGATAAAGTGCTCAATATCAGAGATAGAGCGTATGTAAATATAAAAGTGAACATAGAAGTCAACACTTAGAGGCGACAGTCTGTTTCATGCTAGATGCAATCGTCAGACCTGATATATATATATATATATATATATATAGCAACGACTTTAACAACAAAGTTCTTAAATGTTTGTAGCAGCAAAGTGTTATATAGAGAGAAATACTAAATTAAAATACTACAATTAAAAATCATTTTTTTTTAAATCACATGTTACCTCCCTTGCATTTTACACATAACACATCCATAGATATGCAACCTCTAAAGATAGTCTCAGATGAGATTGAAAGTACTTGGGAAAATAAAAATTATTTGAAAGAAAAGAAGCAATGAACACAGAAGAATGGAAAATGAGAGTCCTACAGGTCCTTGTGGAGGTGGGGTGGAATAATGGATAGCTGCTCGGATTGAGGAATAGGAGATCCGAGTTCAAATACCAGTGGAATCCGTTACTTTCACTTACGTGCTAATAACCTTGGGAAAGATATGAATCTTCTTCTTCTCCCCCCAGCTATGGGTAAATAGCAGAACAAATCGGGTTCTATAGTCTTCCACTGTCACTGTTCTACCACAGAAAGAAATGGTAACCGACTGCGAGAAAAATCTGCCTCGTCGTATCGAAAGACAAGTGATCGCAAAAGCGTGTATCACACATGGCACATAACTGTCACGTCCTACACATACACAAACCTCTTCCAGTTTTTAAAAACATTCTGCAAAGTTCTCTTTCGGGATTACTATCAGTTGTCTCGTTGCTATTTTTTTAAAATCTTGGATACGACATGAAATATCCTGCCTTTTAACAAGAATATCAGCTTGGTAAAAAAAAAGCTGTAATTCAAATAAAGCCAAATACGGTGTACACTATTTACATTATTCGGACTATTGTCCTCATCTTTGTCGACATATTTATTATTACGTTTTGGCCGTTGTACCCTCCGGCCTTCTTCAGGTGGTTGGAATGTCGAACTGAACCCTTTATTTTGCTCACTGTGGTAGATTGTTCTAGTTCCACGTGCCATGTCTAATGGATGTCAGTTATCTCAATTATGTAGGGAAGAGGGAGATCACCGCCCTCTGTGAGATCAGGTTGAAATCATAGACAAAGAACATCATTGGAAAATTCGTAAACTTAAGGAATCACCACATATGCTAGGGCACAAAAATCTTCTGAGCCGACCAAGCATAGAAATGAATACAATATAGGAACCAGTCATGGCGTAGATGTTTTATTGATATGATGTTTGTCTATATTTCTGAGTTGAGGCATTATGTACACTATTTACCTTATTCGGACTATTGTTCTCATCTTTGTCGCCATATTTATTACAACGTTTCGGCCGTTGTACGCTCCGACCTTCTACAGGTAGTTGGAATGTCGAACTGAACCCTTTATTTCGCTCACTGGTGACCCAGAAATTCGAGCGATTGATAGATCTGGCTGGTGCGAGGGTTTAAAAACAACAACCCCTCACGAAACAATGTATCATGAATTACACAAATTACGATACCATGGGAAAATACCACAGATTACACAAATTCATTCAATGGCATCTCACTACCAGTGACCACAGAAATGAGTGTCAGTTCACGCATGCGCGGTAACATTCTTTCTGACTGATTTTTCTATTTTTTCTATCTATATTTCTCTACAACTAACCACTTTTCTATCTTATATATAAACATATATTTTTGTCTTTTATTTCTTTTACTTTCCTGTTTCAACTGGTTAATATCTTATTTATTATTTTCATAATCTTTCTTCTTTTTTTTTTTGATAAATTTGTTTTTTACAGTTTATCAACCTATTACAGGTTATTTAAAGCTAGAAATTTTTTTAGAGAGTAAGTTTTTATTTCACAGGTAATAATTGTTTATTGATACAAGGCTTTTTTCTTTTTCTTTTTTTATACAGTAAGGTTCACTCTTTACAAGGCCACGCAAGCAGGAGAAACAAGTCATGGTTGTCAAACAATTTCTGCAACTACATCACCCCTTACATCTGGCCATTTAACTCCCCAGACTGCAACCTCCTCGACTATTATGGGTGGGGCGCAGTTGAGTCAGAGACCAACACAACAAATTGGAACACCAAATATGGAATGAGGGCAAGGATTATGGTAGTATTCACCAACTTAAACAAAGAGACTGTCCAGAAGAATTGCAAGAGATTTCGAAGTGGTCTGGAAGCCATGTTTGAAGCCAGTGGCAATTTTATTGAATGAATTTACTCTTTAGTATTGGAGGGTTACGCTTGAAGGCCATTTGTGTGTATAAGAGTGGAAGATAACGGTCAACCCTAGCCTTGAACATGTTAAGATTGTAGTGATCAGGAAAGCATCCTCTTGGGAGTTGGTTCCACAGGGCAGTGGTTCGCGGGAAGAAGCCGCACTAGTAGAATTCGATGGGATATGAAGGGAATGTGGATAGTTTACAACTGTGCAAGTGGCATGGCGTCTTCTTGTTGTAAAGGTTTGATTTGGCGGGACCAGGGCATGTAGTTCGTCCGAGCACTTTCCGTGGAGGTGGCGGTAGAGAGGGTTGCCATATCCAGCCTATGGGGAGAGGTTGATGTCTTACTAATTAACCTATCAGCAAGGGAAGAAGAAGTGTATTCATGCCTTTCCCAAGGATATTTTCCTCATAAAGTGCCAACCTGTTCGTTACTGTCGAACTCTCTGCCGAGGCAGAGAGGGACCCAGACGAGGCTTTGTCGCAGGGCAAAGTTTCCTCCGGGGAAGTAGACAGGCCCTGAACCCGTTTTTACGGGTTCGAAAGGGAATATTTTTGGCCGAGCCTACGGGCTTGGAGAACCCACGCTAAAACAGCCTTGTGCCACATACACCCTTGTAGGGGGGATGTTAAATATTAACAGGAATTAACATTTCCGAGTCATTACCTATTACCCCATCATCAAATTGCACATCGAATCTTAAAGCTTCTGGTATTTCCAAGCGGTCACCCATCGAGGTACTGACGTTGCTTAACTTCAGTGATTGTATGGAAATCGGTTCTTCAATGTGATATGGCCGTAAGCCTCATAATTGTTCTTGGTTTTAGATTTCTAAAAGTACCAGAGGGATATTAAACAAAAATTTTCTACACGCAGTTTCGCTTAAACCGGCGTTATCAACAAATAATCGATTGGCTGTCATTAAGAGGCGTCATAATGACAACAGAAAGAGAGGAAGTGGACGTTCGTATTTCTCTTCTGTGTATAATGAAGCTGTTTACCGCCCACCGATTTTCAAGTTTTGGCGCACGCAAGTGACCATGACTGTATCACAGTGGCGCATCAGTCATTATTATCGCTACGGCTCGACCATGTCATTTTCTTGTGCACTTCTGCATTCTAATTTGATAGGGAACGGGGCGTGAGGATTTACTTGTGGCTACAGCTAATAGGAAAGAAACAGAAAGCGGCTTGCCGATAACTGAGAAAGATAGGTAATATAAAAGAGAAAAAATATATGTTTTCTATAGAACACAGAATATTGAGTTACTTGCGGAGAAGTGTAGAAGGAAATAAACAGAAAAAAAGAACAGATAATGATAGTGAGACGTACGAGAAATAAAAGAGAAAATATATGTTTATGCAGAATAGAGTGTGAAATTAATTGTAGTTAAGGCTAAGAAATAATTAGCACAAAGTGTGAATAGTAAAAAAAAAAGTAGGTAAGGAAGAAAAATAAAATATATGTTTATCTATAAAACAGAAAGGGGTTAGTTGTAGAGAAATACAGAAAGAAAAGAACAGAAAAAATGTAGATGGTGACAGAACGGAAAGTAAAAGAAATAAAAGAGAAAAATATATGTTTATATATAAAAAAGAAAGGTGTTGGTTGTAGTGAAATATAGAAGGAAAAGAATAGAAAATTGTAGATGGTTACAGAAAGGAAAGTACAAGGAATAAAAGAGAAAATATATGTTTATATATTAGAGATAATGGAATTTATTGTCGAGAAACAGAAAGAAAGCAATAGAAACGTTTATATGATTACAAAGAAAAAATAAGAGAAATAAAAGAGAATACATATATTTATATAGATAGATAGATAGATAGATAGATAGATAGATAGATAGAAATATTAAAGCAAACCCTCTCTAAATTTGATCATGTCTCTCACACTACACTTCATTACCCTCTCTGTTAAATTACATAAACTTAATACTACCCGTCAAAAGAGTATAGGTTCATTTCAATTTTCATTTATCATTTTTCGTTTACCGTTTGGAAGTGGAGTCTGATGAGCCAGTGTCCTTTAATAAAGGGCTTGGCGAAATAAATTATTACATGGAACCTTAAAGTGGTCTTTTTTTCCTTTAAAAAATATACACACATATATATATATATATATATATATATATATATATATATATATAATAGTGAATGGGAACAGTTTTAGAGAAATATAGAAAAACTAATAGAAACGTATAGATGATGACATAAATAAAAGAAACAAGAGAAAATATGTGTTTATACATAACAGAGAGTAGAGTTGATTGCAGAGAAATATAGAAAGAAAGGAAGATAAAAATTTAGACGATGACAGAGAGAAAAGTACGTGAAATAAAAGAGAAAAATATATGTTTATGCAGAAGAAGCATGTGACTGTAATTGTAGTTTTAAACTAATAAATAATGAATACAAAAGTAGGGACAATGCAAGACCTCGAAAGAGAAAATTTAACAAAATATATGTTGTTGTTTTTTTATATAAGAGAGTATAGAGACTGTTGTAAAGGAGTACAGAACTAAAGGAGTGGAAAAATGATAGCAGAGAAAAGTACGTGAAATAAAAGAGAAAAATATATGTTTATATAGAAAAGAGTGGGTAGTTAATTGTTGTTAGTGCTATGAAATAACGCAAAAACCTGAACAATAAAATAGGTAGGGAGGGAAATTAAAAGAAATATATATGTTTATACTGTCCTGCATAGAACTGTAGAAAGAAATGAATAGGGCTGATAATGACAAAAAAATAATACGGGAAATAAAAGAGAAAGATATATGTTTATACTGTCCTGCATAGAAGTGTAGAAAGAAATGAACAGGGCTGATAATGACAGAAAATAATACGGGAAATAAAAGAGAAAGATATATGTTTATACTGCCCTGCATAGAAGTGTAGAAAGAAATGAACAGGGCTGATAATGACAGAAAATAATACGGGAAATAAAAGAGAAAGATATATGTTTATATAGCACAGAATTAGGTCTTAACAGTAGAAATAATGAACACAAATATATGAAAAGCAAAAAAGGTAGGTTAGGAAAATGACTGTATTTATATTCAAATATGGGTGCCTTGTGTACATCAAATTATTTATGAAATGGACAAAGTCCGACAATTATTTTTAAGACATTTTTATGTTTATACATTCTTTTTATAGATACAAATATTTAAGTAAATACTCTGTTTATAATAAACAGTATTAAACAACATTTACCGAGTTCGAAATCCAGTCGAATCCATTACATTCACTTACGTGCTAATACCCTTCTCCTCCAGCTATGGGTAAATAGCAGGACAGACTGCGTTCTATAGCCTTGGATGGCAACTGGTCTGCGGCAGAAATAAATTGAAACATATATTCTGGTTGTTGCAATTTTATTTTCTATCAGTGTACATCAACCAAATCTAGAGAACCCAGTGTTACTTAACCCATAGTGAGGGGAGAAGAGATGAAATCATACCTTTTCAAAGGTATTTATGCGAAAGGAAATACAATAGGTTTGGTCAAAACTCAGCAAGAGAATTCCACTTTCCACATACATAGCAACTACACTACTCTCACACACACAAACACACACACACACACACACACACGCACACATATATATATATATGTGTGTGTGTGTGTGTGTATTATGAAATGGACAAAATCCGACAATTATTTTAAGACATTTTTATGTTTATACATTCTTTTTATAGATACAAATATTTAATTAAATGCTCTGTTTATAATAATCAGTATTAACAACATGTCCGAGAAATTTTCATAGAAAATATTCGTTCTCCGACAAGACTCGAACCTGTATCCTATACAGAACCGTCATTTAGCCTGACGTGCCTTAACCGATCGAGCCACGGAGAATCGTTCGATTAGCAAGGTAGAATTTACTGCCTTTAAACTTCAATCTTCCATGATTCTCTCACGTACATTCATATCTGCTCAAAGCGTATCCAAATGTAAACAAATGACGTCACACATTATGAAATGGACAAAGTCCGACAATTATTTTAAAGACATTTTTATGTTAATACATTCTTTTTATAGATACAAATATTTAAGTAAATGCTCTGTTTTATAATAAACAGTATTAAACAACATTTACCGGCCTGAATGTTCGAGAAATTTTCATAGAAAATATTTGTTCTTCGACAGGATTCTAAGCTGTATTCTATACGTAACCGTCATATAGCCTGACGTGTTCTTAACCGATCGAGCCACAGAGAATCGTTCGATTAGCAAGGTCGAATTTACGCTGAATAACGGGTGTCTATGTTTGTGAGAAGGCAACCCTACCCTACCTATACTTAACCTTTGTAAGTAACATAAGTTGTCTAGAGATATTAAAACCCAACCACCCCTAATCAAAATAGATTGAATTTTCCTTAACCTTAACAACTCAAAATATTAAGACTGCGCTTAGAAATTAAGTAAAATTCTTAGAAAGTTATTCCTATCATCGCTTGACAATGGAAAGGAACTCTGGATTTTAAGTTTGATTTTTACAATTAAATTACAAATTAGTTTTAGTTTTGAAACCTAGAAATTTCTGTGTCGCGATGGAATCATATTTTTAAAAAAGAAAATATTCATAAGAAAAAAAAACATGTTTATCTGGAACAGTGTGGAGTTACCCATTATTGCTTGCAGTTAATTGTACAGGGTATCCAAAAAAACAAAAAAGACAGGAAATTTATTATTAAAGTTTATTTAATTGTTGGAATTTTTTAAACAAAAACAAAAGATACAAATTTAGTAGCTTAAAACAGAACAAAAACACAGATGGTTGATGTGGTATTCAAACTAAAGAACTCTGGCAAAATTTCTTGCGTCCATGGGTTCAATATGGTCCCGAGGGTGCTGGACTGCACTAGTTCGACCTTATGTCCAAGGGGTGCACTAGCCCGATCTTTTGTCTAAGGTCGACCTCCTCTGAAGAATCGTTCAGCAAAACTCCTCTGTATCATAGTGTTTCATTGGCTTGGTCACGTCATGCAACGACCTGATAACCGCCTCACCAATAAGCTACTATTCGACCCGCCATCTGCAAACTGGAGACGACCTCACGGCAGACCATAACGCAGCCGCTGGAAGGACAACATCCACTAGGACTTCCAGCAGAACAATCCGGCACTGCCGGATGTTTCGACGATCTAGCAAGATCGTGAGAACTGGAGGAAGCACGTGACTCGCGCGGGCTTAACACCATCATAGCATGAGATTTAGTAATACAGGGTGCCCCACAAAACATAAGGAAATTTGGTACAGTTTATTTAACTGTTGGATTTTTTAAACAAAAAAGAAAAGATACAAATTTAGCCGCTTAAAATAGAACAAAAACGCAAATCTTAGATGCGGTGTTCTAAGTAAAGAAATCTGGTAAAATTTCTTGGCATTTTTTCAGTCCCCAGGTTGGATGTTCTTTCTTAAAGAGAACAATCCCCTTGCGTTGAAAAATTGATAACTGCGGCATCCTGGAACAACAAATGGTTAAAAAAAATATATATGTTACTTATTTTTTTGTAGTTCATTCATAGAGTAAAATATATAGTTCTTTTTTCTATATGTTAATTAATTTTTTCATTATATAGTAAATCTAAAATTTCCTGTTTTTTTTTTGGGGGGGGGCTACTGTAGAACCAAATAAACAGAAAGGGAAAATAGCGAATAATGAACTAAAATGCTTGTTTTCTATACAATGAAACATGATTTATTTAAAAAGGAAAAAGACGGGTGTAAGCAAATAAAGTAAGGGAGAAAATATAGAGTGAAGAAAGTCTAAAATAGATAGATAGATAGATAGATAGATAGATAGATAGATAGATAGATAGATAGATAGATAGATAGATAGATAGATATCAACAGACTGAGATAGATAGATAGATAGATAGATAGATAGATAGATAGATAGATAGATAGATAGATAGATAGATAGATAATAAAGGGACACACATCGACCAATCAATAGATAGATATATATGTAGATAGATAGATAATAAGGGGACAAAGATCGATCAATCAATAGATAGATAGATAGATAGATAGATAGATAGATAGATAGATAGATAGATAATAATGGGACAAAGATCGATCAATCAATAGATAGATAGATAGATAGATAGATAGATAGATAGATAGATAGATAGATAAATAGATAATAAAGGGACAAAGATCGATCAATCAATAGATAGATAGATAGATAGATAGATAGATAGATAGATAGATAGATAGATAGATAGATAGATAGATAGATAGATAGATAAAGGGACAAAGATCGATCAATCAATAGATAGATATATATGTAGGTAGATAGATACATAGATAATAAAGGGTCAAAGATCGATCAATCAATAAATAGATAGATAGATAGATAGATAGATAGATAGATAGATACTGAATGAACAGAGATCAATAGATAGATAGATAGATAGATAGATAGATAGATAGATAGATAGATAGATAGATAGATACTGAATGAACAGAGATAGATAGATAGATAGATAGATAGATAGATAGATAGATAGATAGATATGAACAGAAAATTAAATAGATATATAGATATGACGAAAACTTGAGATAGATAGATAATGGACAAAGCGGGATAGATAGAAAATGGCCGTATTTGATTATTTGTAATATCTCCTAACTCCACCCGTCCAATATATCCCCTAATAGTTTGCAATATGAGACTGAAAGTCTTTTTAGATTCATTAATGGTCTCGTTACTTTGAATTCTCGTCTTCATAGAAGATTATTTACTTAGATAGATAAGATAGAGAACACGACATGTGTGGGGGGGAATGTGTGTGTGCAAAGATAATCATAATGTGACTGAGTCTCCAGGACGAGAGCAATCACGGCTACCTAGAACCCCTCACCCCAATAGTTTACTCGTAGATAGATAGATAGATTGATAGAGAGAGAGAGAGAGAGAGAGAGAGAGAGAGAGAGATAGAGAGATAGATAGATAGATAGATAGATAGATAGATAGATAGATTGAAACATTGTGTACCAAATTTCCTGTTTTGTTGGGGAAAATTTGTTTTGGGGTAAATAAAGAAAAAAGTGGAATGGGAATGACATACACTAGGTAATGAGACAGGAAAATTTTGGAGAGAGAGAGAGAAAAAAAGAAAGAAAGAACGAATAATGGAGCTGCAAAAAGAAAATCGAAAAAGAAAACAAAAAAAGAGCGAAAAAAAAGAAAAAATTTTGAAAGAAAAGCAGAAGAAAAACGAGCAAGAAAGAAAGAAGGAAAGAAAGAAAGAAACAAACAAACAAAAGAGTTTGAAAGAAAGAAAGGAGTCTTTGAAAGAAAGAAAGAAAGAAAGAAAGAAAGAAAGAAAGAAAGAAAGAAAGAAGTCTTTGAAAGAAAGAAAGAATAAAAGAAAGAAAGAAAGAAAGAAAAAGAAAGAAAGAAAAAGAAAGAAAGAAAGAAAGAAAAAACGAAAGAAAGAAAGAAAAAGAAAAAGAAAGAAAGAAAAAACGAAAGAAAGAAAGAAAGAAAAAGAAAGAAAGAAAAAACGAAAGAAAGAAAGAAAGAAAAAGAAAGAAAAAACGAAAGAAAGAAAGAAAAAACGAAAGAAAAAAAGAAGGAAAGAAAGAAGGAACGAAGGAAAGAAACAAACAAACAGACAAACAAACAGACAAACAAAAGTGTTTAAAAGAAAGAAAGAAAGAAAGAAAGAAAGAAAGAAAAAAGAAAGAAAGAAACGACTAAATACATAAAGAGGCGGTTTAGGGTTAGCAGCAAAGAAAGAAAGAAAGAAAGAAAGAAAAAA
Source organism: Acanthosepion esculentum (assembly GCA_964036315.1). Taxonomy (NCBI): domain Eukaryota; kingdom Metazoa; phylum Mollusca; class Cephalopoda; order Sepiida; family Sepiidae; genus Acanthosepion; species Acanthosepion esculentum. Next base: position 51,267,497 of record OZ038516.1, on the reverse strand, counting down.
CGAAAGAAAGAAAGAAAAGACAAAATACATAAAGAGGTGGGTTAGGGTTACCAGCAAAGAAAGAAAGAACGAAAGAAAGAAAGAAAGAAAGAAAGAAAGAAAGAAAGAAAGAAAGAAAGAAAGAAAGAAAGAAAGAAAGAAAGAAAGAAAGAAAGAAAGAAAGAAAGAAAAGACAAAATACATAAAGAGGCGGGTTAGTGTTAGCAGCAAAGTCAGCGAGCAATTGACGAGACAGGATTAATAATGTTCACCTGGCTTGCCAATATAACTTGAACGTGATTAGCCACTTAGAAGGAAGGTTATTTAAGTACGGTGTTATTGTAACCGAAACCATTCATTGCAGTAAATAATCAAGCAGACTTCCGGTAAGGTAGAAAACGCCACCATACCCGTTGACTGACAGTGCCATAGACGAGTTCCACGAAACACAGGTCCTTCTGCCCCAGTGAGAGTTTCGCAGCGTCGTTTTGCCTGCTTGCACGTTGGCGAATAGTTTCGAGTTGTGTCAAAGATCGAATTTCATCCATGGGGTTTATATTTCTATTGTTATATGCATGATGGCTGTGCCTCGATTTCTCATAATGCTATCCATTCAGCCATCCATAGCGCGGGTGTGGCTTTTTAGTTCTGCCAAGGTCTCACATTGTCTTGCTCAGATGAGGCAACGTTGGGCTTTTTCTACAGTACATATACAGAAACATGCAAATATATGTGACATATTTCAATATATATTTCTATTGTTATATATACATACATATATATATATATATATATATATATATATATATATATATATATATACAGTGTAACCCGTATATAAGAGAGTTGTCGGGACCGGAGAAGT
>OZ038516.1:51251653-51261653 GCA_964036315.1 Acanthosepion esculentum | reverse complement strand
ATAGATAGATAATCCGCTGCGATAGATAGATAGATAGATAGATAGATAGATAGATAGATAGATAGATAGATAGATAATGGGTTTCGATAGATAGATAGATAGATAGATAGATAGATAGATAGATAGATAGATAGATAGATAGATAGATAATCCGCTGCGATAGATAGATAGATAGATAGATAGATAGATAGATAGATAGATAGATAGATAATGGGTTTCGATAGATAGATAGATAGATAGATAGATAGATAGATAGATAGATAGATAGATAGATAATGGGTTGAGATAGATAGATAGATAGATAGATAGATAGATAGATAGATAGATAGATAGATAGATAGATAATGGGTTTCGATAGATAGATAGATAGATAGATAGATAGATAGATAGATAGATAGATAGATAGATAGATAGATAGATAGATAATGGGTTGAGATAGATAGATAGATAGATAGATAGATAGATAGATAGATAGATAGATAGATAGATAGATAATCCGCTGCGATAGATAGATAGATAGATAGATAGATAGATAGATAGATAGATAGATAGATAGATAGATAGATAGATAGATAGATAGATAAAAACTGAATTCTTCAAATCACGAACTCTGCAGAACTCCAAAATTTCATATCACTTTAACTCTGCTTCCTTGGAATTTTGAAGAAACCAAATTGACATCCTTGATTCACAAAATTTTAGAGATATTTTAAACTGAATGTAAAACAATTTTTCTTTTAAATACGCAAAGTATTTTTAGTTGCTTTAAACGCAATATAAATGAAAAACTTTTAAAATCACTAATATTTTTCATTTATTTTAAAATTTGAATTTATATAATCCCTCCTCATCATGTTGAACCGTATAAAATTACAAGTACAGTTTTAAAATTCTATATAGGAATCAGCGTTGTCCACCAGTGTTTTTAATCGTTGGGTATATCCTCGCGCACTTCCTGCACCTTTTGCACATTTTCATCCAATCTCGATGTTAAAGGACGCTTCTGTGGGGATCTGTGATAGATCCCGAACTCACAGCTTCGAATGACAATTTCAGATGGTTTTGAAATCTACTGAAGCAAAACGTCCGTAAACTGTTCGCCACCATCACAGCACTTGTACCACGTTCACCCAAACTTCATAGCCTAATGGTGATTTTCTAAGCGTATCTTAGATGTGGCACAAGACCGAAAGTGTGGAGCACCTAGTGAGGATCGAAGAGACGACACAGCGAGATGCCAGCGTAGCTTGCTGATGGGGTGACAGGGGTTCTGCCATTCCTGGATGAATTTGTCACTCTGAGATAAAAACAGAAATTGGCAATCAAATTCTACCACTTTAGGGATGACGATAGTTTGTTTCATGCAAATGTGGTGACAGTCACAAAAGTTATGAGTAATTTTCCTCAGGGATTTTCTTTCCATCCAACCTACGTTAATCAATTAGTTCAGCTCTTGGGAAAAGTTAAAATATGTTTCATTCACATTCAAATTTAATTTTGTGGATTACAGGCGACAGTCTCGTCCATTTTCTTGTTCTACACAAACAAGCCAAGTCTCATGCTTAAGATATGTGATGCTTTTGACGGGGTTCATTTGCAATGACCATATCCGCGTATGGGCTGAAAAGATAGACTGACTGCGAATGCCTAGTGCTAGAGTTGCGAAATTTTGCATACGTTAATTTCAATTCTTCTTATTAATAACTATATTGTTTTTCATTTACATTTTTCGGACTATTGTCCTCATCTTTGTCGCCATATTTATTACAACGTTTCAACCGTTGTACGCTCCGGCCTTCTTCAGGTGGTTGGAATGTCGAACTGAGATGAGGTATTATGCACATTATTTACATTATTCGGACTATTGTCCTCATCTTTGTCGCCATATTTATTACAACGTTTCAACCGTTGTACGCTCCGGCCTTCTTCAGGTGGTTGGAATGTCGAACTGAGATGAGGTATTATGTACATTATTTACATTATTCGGACTATTGTCCTCATCTTTGTCGCCATATTTATTACAACGTTTCGGCCGTTGTACGCTCCGGCCTTCTTCAGGTGGTTGGAATGTCGAACTGAGATGAGGTATTATGTACATTATTTACATTATTCGGACTATTGTCCTCATCTTTGTCGCCATATTTATTACAACGTTTCGGCCGTTGTACGCTCCGGCCTTCTTCAGGTGGTTGGAATGTCGAACTGAGATGAGGTATTATGTACATTATTTACATTATTCGGACTATTGTCCTCATCTTTGTCGCCATATTTATTACAACGTTTCGGCCGTTGTACGCTCCGGCCTTCTTCAGGTGGTTGGAATGTCGAACTGAGATGAGGTATTATGTACATTATTTACATTATTCGGACTATTGTCCTCATCTTTGTCGCCATATTTATTACAACGTTTCGGCCGTTGTACGCTCCGGCCTTCTTCAGGTGGTTGGAATGTCGAACTGAGATGAGGTATTATGTACATTATTTACATTATTCGGACTATTGTCCTCATCTTTGTCGCCATATTTATTACAACGTTTCGGCCGTTGTACGCTCCGGCCTTCTTCAGGTGAGTGAAATGTCGAACTGAGATGAGGTATTATGTACATTATTTTTACATTATTCGGACTATTGTCCTCATCTTTGTCGCCATATTTATTACAACGTTTCGGCCGTTGTACGCTCCGGCCTTCTTCAGGTGGTTGGAATGTCGAACTGAGATGAGGTATTATGTACATTATTTACATTATTCGGACTATTGTCCTCATCTTTGTCGCCATATTTATTACAACGTTTCGGCCGTTGTACGCTCCGGCCTTCTTCAGGTGGTTGGAATGTCGAACTGAGATGAGGTATTATGTACATTATTTACATTATTCGGACTATTGTCCTCATCTTTGTCGCCATATTTATTACAACGTTTCGGCCGTTGTACGCTCCGGCCTTCTTCAGGTGGTTGGAATGTCGAACTGAACCCTTTATTCCGCTCACTGGGTTAGACTGTTCTAGTTCCACGTGCCATGTTTAATGGATGTCGGTTATCAGTTATCTCTATGTTTAATGGATGTCAGTTATCAGTTACATATGGAGAGAGAAGGGAGATCACCCCCCTCTGTAGGATCAGGTTGAGATCATAGACAAGGAACACCATTGGAAAATTCGTAAACTTAAGGAATCAGCACATATGCTAGGCCACGAAAATTTCCTGAGCCAACAAAAATGAGGACAATAGTCCGAATAATGTAAATAATACCTCAGCACAGAAATATAGACAGATATATTATTTCTTTCCAGTTAAACTGACATTTGACTGTTCATCCTGCTGGTAAAAAGTTCAACAAAAGCAGATATGACGTCATCATAACGGTGATGCTGGTTTTCAGCCATTTTTTTTCATCGAGATTAAGTCGCCACTCAGGATAGGAGATTCGGACTTGGGCGACAGCTAGTCTAGGAAAAAGACTACTTAAAATCGTCGAGATAGAATTTCACTAGGTCCATCAAGTCAGAGCATTTCGCAAACAATGAAACAAAGAACTAAGATCGCCTATGACTTTCAATGAATGGTATTAAAAAAGCAAGTGTGGGTCTGAATAGTTCATAGACTGACTATGAAGGAGTGATGCGACAGCTGTGAAATATTACATGCATTAATTTCAAATCTTCTTATTAATAACAACATTGTATATTTTGGGGTAAACTTAAATCTGGCTGTTTATATTATATCAGACTAAAAGCAGCAATCCGAGTATATATATATATATATATATATATATATATATATATATATATATATATATATATATATAATTTTAAGGTGTGCGACATTTAAGGGCTAAAGTAATCAATATCAGAGAAAAAGCGTATGTAAATATAAAAGTGAACATTGAAGTCAACGCTCAAAGGCGACAGGCTGTTTCATGCTAGACGCAATCTAAACAGCTCAGTTCTTAGAAGGAACACAAATCATTTGTTTATAAATTTCCTTTGTCCCTCATGGCAGAGGGAGCCACCGTTTAACCCGGCTCACCTTACCGAGATAGCCACAGCGAACCGCCGGTCGGATGTGGCCAAATTTCGTGCTTTTTTGGAGCTAGCTAGAACTGGGGCGAGAAATGGATGGTTAACTTTAACGCCTCTAAAACAAAACTGCTCTCTATTAACCACCACAAGGATCCATCCCTGCATCCCATTAGAATGTCTGAAGACCAACTTCTCGAGAGCTCCTCTCTGCGGCTGCTCGGTCTCACGCTGTCCGCTGATCTGAGATGGAACAAATACATCGAGTCAGTTGCATCATCCACCGCAAGAAAAGTTGGTTTCCTGTGCCGAGCCAGGAAATTGTTCTCCCCAGAATCGATCCTCCAAGTCTATAAATCGACCATTCGCCCTTGCATGGAGTATTGCTGCCATATATGGTCTGGGACCCCTGCTGTTTGCCTCGGGGTTCTTGATAAGATCCAGAGATGGATATTCAATGTGATTGGCCCTGATCTGTCATCTCGTCTGCAGTCGCTCTCTCACAGACGCGATGTTGCCTCGCTCTGCCTTTTTTACAAGTACTTTCACGGTAATTGCTCCGAGGAGCTGCTTTCGCTTGTCCCTAGGCCTCGTGAATTTAAACGTCCTACGAGGCTGGCATCCCGTTCCCACCCCTTCACCGTTGAAACTGTTAGATGTAGACGTCTCTTTTACTCCAATAGCTTCATGTCTCGCACATCTCCCCTATGGAACTCCCTTCCCTATTACTGTTTCCCTGACAAATACAATCTCCAACGGTTTAAGTGTAGCGTCAATCGACATCTCCAGTTGCCTTGATCTATCCACTTCCCTTCTCCACATCCTTTCATCTTTCATTCCTATCTGCTCTCGCTCCAAATCTTCTGTAACCCCCTTGCCTTGATCGACCCACTGTCTTTCTCTTTCTCCACATCCTCTCCTTTACCACTCCTATCTGCTCTTCCTCCAACCCTTCTATAACCCCATGCGTGATAGTGGCCTCCAGCCTTGCTTGGGGTGATACGCTTAAAAAAAATAAAAAATAAAAAAAATAAGGAATTGTCGGCGAAATTTATTTTCAAGTGTTTGACGTGATATGGAATTTCTAAACTGATTTAGACATATTGGCACCGAAATCTTTTTCACCAAACTCACAGCAGAGCAAAGAATATGACAACTACAAATTTGAGTCATTAAAAATAGCCTCGCCCTAAAATTCCGTCCTCAGGAACAAAGGATATTAGCTGATTAATCTGTCCGTACGAATGCCGGTGTTAATGTTAATAATGTTAATTACGGAAGGAGATGATAAATAGGTGATACCGTTCAGGATATTTAAGTAGTATTTTTTTTATTTAATTAATTAATTAAACGTTGTCTACTACAACAACGCTTTCTAAACTGACATTCGACCATTCTGAGATGCAAACATTGTCCAGGAACCTGATTTTTGTTCCCTTCTGATCTGCAAATTATATCGGAAAAACTGACATCAACCTCTTCAGGGATGCAATTTATGTTCAAGAATCTAACTTTGGACCCTGTTGGGATGCGATTTCTGTCCAAGAGCCTGACATTCGACTCTTCTGAACTGATAATTATACCCAGGAACCTGACTTCCGGCACTTCTGAACCGCAAATTATATCCAAAAACCTGAGTTTCGACCCTTCTGAGCTAGAATTATGGCCCCCAAAATTACTTTCGACCATTTTGATTTGCAATTTATGTTCAGGAACCTGACTTCCGGTCCTTCTGAACCGCAAATTATATGCAAAAACCTGAGTTTCGACCCTTCTGAGCTAGAATTATGGCCCCCAAAATTACTTTCGACCATTTTGATTTGCAATTTATGTTCAGGAACCTGACTTCCGGCCCTTCTGAACCGCAAATTATATGCAAAAACCTGAGTTTCGACCCTTCTGAGCTAGAATTATAGCCCCCAAAATTACTTTCGACCCTTTTGATTTGCAATTTGTGTTCAGGAACCTGACTTCCGGCCCTTCTGAAGTGCAAATTATATGCAAAAACCTGAGTTTCGACCCTTCTGAGCTAGAATTATAGCCCCCCAAATTACTTTCGACCCTTTTGATTTGCAATTTGTGTTCAGGAACCTGACTTCCGGCCCTTCTGAACTGCAAATTATATCCAAAAACCTGAGTTTCGACCCTTCTGAGCTAGAATTATAGCCCCCAAAATTACTTTCGACCCTTTTGATTTGCAATTTGTGTTCAGGAACCTGACTTCCGGCCCTTCTGAAGTGCAAATTATATGCAAAAACCTGAGTTTCGACCCTTCTGAGCTGCAATTTGTGTCTAAAAATCTGACTCGGGAGCATTTAGAGCTGCAATTTCTGCCCAAGAATCTGCGTTTCGACCTTTCGGATCTGCAATTTACATCAGAAAATCAGACTTCCGACCTTTCTGAGCTGCGATTTCTCTCCAAGAACCTGGCATTCTCTAACACTTTCGCCCCAGCCCCTCAACATCCGACGTCTTACTCTCTGGGTTGAGGTGTCTACTCGGTCTTAACCGAACTTAAAGGAGTGACCGTAGGTCCCCTGAGCATCAACTGGTTTAATCCTGCTTCCTGCCCACGTTGTGTTTGGTTTGATCCAGAAAGCAGAAGTGATGTTCATCCATTCACAGTTGACTGAAGATGTAGACACGGCTGGAGAGTTTGTGCTAAGAAATTTAGAATGCACCAAAATATATATATATATATCCGCAGAAATCCAGACAAACAACTATTCAATGTTTGAATTGGTAATGTCTTTTATTTAGCAGAAAAGAATACTATAGAAAAGAAACAGGTTACAGAAAAGAAAATAATTGTCGTAAAAACTCATACACTGGATTCTAGACAGAGAGAGAATGGGTTGTGATTAGCTTGTTGCGAAATCATCTCAGAACGATATACGACTCTTGCGATGGAGAGATAAAGATTTCTGTGTGCGGCTTAAAGTTTATAGTTGCCTTCCTCCTCGGCAGTAGTAACAGTAGGAGTAATCTCCGTGGTAGCCGGAGAAGCGCTACTTATATCTACAGTACATGTTAGCGGGAGTTTTGTTCCAAATCCCTGATGTCACTTCCAGTCTCCGATATCTCTCCACCCAGCTCGACTGCACTCGACGACAGACAAGCACAAAAACAACCTTTTGATTATTGTAGCTTGTTCGACATTTCCGTTTCCAGTAGTAGTCATAATAGTAGCAGTCTTAGATTGTTGGAGGAATAATTCGCTTCTTCGTAATTATATCAACAAAATATGTTAGCGGGAGTTTGGTTCCAATCTCTGACGTCACTTCCAGTCTCTGACCTCTCTCTACCCAGCCCGACTGCACTCGACGGCAGACGAGCCAACCATTCTGTCAACAGATTTCTGTGCGCGTTTATATATATAAACCTGGCTGATCATAAATCGACCCTTGGCCCGCACGCGTTATCACGAGTGCTGTCTTCAACCCAAAATCATGTGAATTCCTAATTTCCTCATAGCCTTAGTAAGCTCTAATTCAAATTTTAATCGATAAAAATTTACTCGAAGATCTTACATTGTCTTCTTAATGACCCAATTACAAATGGGCTAGATCAGATTCCCATCAGTAAACAAAATTGTTCTGATCTAATTTCGCTGTTCAAATCTATTCCAATTTCAATTTATAAAAATATGTGTGTGTGTGTGTTTGTATGCGGTTATCAAACTCTCTTTGTTACAATTCAACCCTTCTCGGCTGCGATCTTTGTCCAAGAACCAGACATTTGACCCTTCTGGGCTGCGATTTATATTTAAGAACCTGACTTTCGAGTTTTTGAACTTCAATTTAGGATATCTGTCTATATTTCTGAGATGAGGTACATTATTTACATTATTCGGACTATTGTCCTCATCTTTGTCACCATATTTATTACAACGTTTCGGCCGTTGTATGCTCTGGCCTTCTTCGGGTGGTTGGAATGTCGAACTGAACCCTTCATTTCGCTCACTGGGGTTCACTGTTCTAGTTCCACGTGCCATGTTTAATGGATGTTAGTTATCAGTTATCTCCTGTTAATTTTCCCTCTGAAAGTTCTCCACAGCCTTAAGCGGGTATTGGATAAAGGCGTTGGTTAGATCCAGTGACAGGACCCAAAGTGTGTGAGTTCAATACCCGGTTAAGGCAAGGGGTTACAGAGGATTTGGAGCAAGAGCAGATAGGAGTGATAGAGGAAAGGATGTGGAGAAGGATAGTGGATAGATCAAGGCAACCATTGACGTTCCACTTGAATAGTTGGAGATTATAGCTATCGCGGAAACAGGAATAGGGAAGGGAGTTCCACAGGCGAGATGTGTGAGATATGAAGCTATTGGAGTAGAAGAAGTGCTTAAAGCCGCCAGGTATGTCATACGTCGTATTCCCTTGGCTCTCTTTCCCTCTATTCGACCCGTGAGTATCAGATTCTCCAGGCCCTCCTTCATCATTATGCGCCCCAGAAACTTCAGCTGCCTCATCCACTCTAAGACCTCATCTTTACTCACACGCTCGGTCCATGATATCCTTAGCATCCTTCTGTAGAACCACATCTCTGTCGCCTCGAGTCTCTTTGTATTTGAGGAAATCGTCCAACATTCGCCGCCGTAAAGGAAGACAGACGTCACATAACAGCTCAGTATTCTTTTCTTCGTTATTATTATTATTATTAATATTAATATTCTTATTATATAAGATTTTGGTGTTGTTAATTAAGGTTTTTCTTATGTCAGATGATTTGAATGGCTTACTGGTGGTGCTGTATATTGTTACAAGATTATTCTTTATGGCGTTCAAGGAGAAGGCTTATGATTAAAATAAGAAAGAGGCAGATAATATTAGACGATATTATTGGCTTCGTTCATTATTCAACTTAATTTTAATAATTATATTTAGGGTTCCGGCTCTCGTTTTTGAAACATGAGAACTCTTATGTAGCGATGGAATCATATTTTTTTAAAAATATTATAATATATATATATATATATATATATATATATATATATATATATATATATATATATATATATAAACTAAATTTTAACAGTAAAACTAACTCTTCGGCTAATGAATGAAACAATTAATTTTATAATTACCGCGAAATTTCTGCTGTCAACCTGGACCCAAACATTAAGAAACTTGCGAGGAAGCAAGAAAAAACAAAGAATAAGATCATCAAACTAAATAGTTCCGTAGTCTTTAATAACACATAATTGAATAATATATATATATATATATATATATATATATATATATATATATATATATATATACAACTATATATATATATATACAACTATATATATATATATATATATATATATATATATATATATTCATACATGTTTCATTAAATAATATAGATAAGTGTTGTCTATATATTTTAAAACAACACGCCTGGCCGCATACACAATTCCGGAAAATCCTCGTCGAAAACACAACTATACTTAAACATGAAAACAATAAACAAAAACTCAAAATTCTTGAAGCTATATACATAAAACAGTTGAAACCTAACCTGAACAAAATAAACTATGAAATCTCCACAAATATCCTTAAATGCCTATAATTAGTAACAGAAGTCATTGGTTCATACCAACGGCTTTCCATACTCAATACTCATCGGATTCACTCTCGCGTGGTCATGTGTGACGTCATGAGCTGTGGTGCGATTTCCGCTTTCAGCGTCTTATATGCACGTGTTTATCGTTGCTTGGAAATCATCCATGTAAACAAAAACAGACTATCATCAATTTCTTGTTCATGTATTGCTTAATATATTGTGTAATTGTCATCTTTGATAATGGCTTATGTAAGCCGAAAGCTTAGATTGGATTAAAAATATGTATCAATATTGTGATTTTCTTTCTTCGTTTAATGATAATGTTATTAAGTTTATCAGACGATATGAAAAGAATTTACATAAAATATATAGACAACACTTATCTATATTATTTAATGAAACATGTATGAATGAAAAAATGCTGCCTAAATAC
>OZ038516.1:51231653-51244153 GCA_964036315.1 Acanthosepion esculentum | reverse complement strand
ATGAAAATTTTTTACCGGCCTGAATGTCCGAGAAGTTTTCATAGAAAATATTCGTTCTCCGACAGGATTCGAACCTGCATCCTATACGTCAGGCTAAATGACGGTTCTGTATAAAATATTAAAACTGATCCACAAAAAGAGCTCAATGTATTTATTATTACAGAGCAAATAATTAATAAACAATAAAATCCAAAATCACCTCATATGTGGAATAGCCTATTTCGACAGACCAAGATATCACTAGTCTGTCTTTATCAACCCCGGTGTGGACTGAGTTCGTGTCAGAAATAGAATTTTAACGGTAAAAGCTAAAAATCCCGCCGAAAAAACTAATACAGAATTTATCCATTTCAATGTTTCAGTCAGACGAAAGGCATGAGTCGGGGGTCAGCGGATGATTGAAGGTATTTGTCTTAAAGGGAAGAAGTTATATATATATATATATATATATATATATATATATATATATACAGACAGCCTGTTACGCTGTTTCAAAGCTCATCAGTGTGGCTAGACGTCCGGTTGCCTCTAGCTATATCAAAACCCGACTGAATTTGCGTCAGTCGGAACTTCTCCCACTAAGCCGGCGGCACACGGCAGGAATGAAGGTGAATTTTAGCGTGTTTATTTTTAGATTTAGATAAACACCCAGTGACTGACAGTGACTCAATTCTGCCGAAGAGTCGTGCAATATTAGCTTAAATAGTCACTTGTTTACAAACTTACACAAACCAGAGAGCTCAACCGAAATTAATTTTTCAGGAGCCAATATTTTTGTCAACCACAGACAGACTGTTTCGCTGTTTCACAGCTCATCAGTGTGGCTGATATATATATATATATATATATATATATATATATATATATATATATATATACATAAAAGTGAATATAGAAGTCAACACTTAGAGGCGACAGTCTGTTTCATGCTAGATGCAATCGTCAGGCCACGATTGCATCTAGCATGAAACAGACTGTCGCCTCTTAGTGTTGACTTCTATGTTCACTTTTATATTTACACACGCTCTATCTCTGATATTGAGCACTTTATCCCATAAATATAGCACACTTTAAGACTATATTTCTTCATATATATATATATATATATATATATATATATATATATATATATATAATATTATTGGTGAATATACACATACATATGCAATTATATATACGCATACATATATGTATAAAAATAATTCCAAGAGGATATGATCCAGGTAGAACTCAATGTCCAGGACAGAGTAAGGATATAATAAAAAGATTTAAACACTAATATTCCATGGTCATAATTCCATTGGAATCGTAAAAACGATCCAATTCATCAGACCTACAGATTCAAAATGTATATATATATATATATATATATATACATTTTGAATCTGTAGGTCTGATGAATTGGATCGTTTTTACGATTCCAATGGAATTATGACCATGGAATATTAGTGTTTAAGTCTTTTTATTATATCCTTACTCTGTCCTGGACATATATATATATATATATATATATATATATATATATATATATATAGTGTGGGGGGGTGGATCGTAAGTTTCCATACATAGAAAAAATAAACATTTTATGTTGGACAATCGTTTTAATTTATATAATATGCTCTATATGATATTACTATTTTTTCGAAAACCCATATTAATATATGTTTCTCACTTTTGTTGAACACGCATTAGCACAGTTATGCATGTAATGGCGTTGATGATATGTTCCGTGAGCTGATTCCTGTCTCGTATCTTCACCCGATACACGTGAAGTGCCCTTAAAGACAGAAGGCAAGGGCAGAGAGATCTGGGGATTTGGGAGGACACTCAACAGGTCCTCGACGACCAATCCAAGCATCCGGAAACTGCTGATTCAAATACCGGCGAACTTGATGACCATAATAAGGTGGAGCTCGATCTTTCTGGTAGTAAACTGGGTAGTCACTTTCCTCGTTTAGCAGGGATGGAAAATTTCCTCTTGCAACATGTTAACATACCTTTCTGCATTAAGATTTTCACTGACGAAAAATGGTCCAGTTATTCTGTCACCCTCATAACCCGGCCCACGCCATCGATTCACCGACACTTTACATCTTCGTTAGACTCAGCCAGTTAAGGTTCTCATTAATCCAATTTCGTAGGTTTTGCCAATTAACTTTTCCACTGACTTAAAAATTGCTTCATCTTTAAACAAAATAATAGTTGAAAAGTTTGCAACCTCGTTCACTTTGGTTAATGTCCATACACAGAATTTCATCCGTATGAAAACTTACGGCCCACCCTGTGTATATATACATATATATATATATATACATATATTCTTATCGAGTCGCACGTAATTAACATAGGCCGGTTGCAGCATAACATCATCGGGCCCACCGTTTGGAAAGGTACTGAGCTTAATGGGCCGAAACCTTGCTGAAGCACGGCGCTCAGCTGAAGATTGCACCTGGTCTGGAGCACTTGATGTGTATTTGTGTTCTATATATATACACACACACACACATATATATATATATTTATCAATAAATGACAATAGGAAAACAGTAATTGCTGTCGCGTTTCGTCGAATGTGGACTTTTTCAAAGCAAGAAACGAAATGAATTTAATTAAACAAAGAAAATTAATAAAAACAAAAAACAGGGTGTTCTTAGCAACTGGAATGTAGGGGACGCTATTTTCATATTGTTAACTGAAAATAACGTCAGTTAATGTCACGCGTGGAGAATATTATCATTAATCTGTGTTTACTGTTTTCCTATTGTCATTTATCTATAAATATTGTCTTCTCTAAAAGTTAACTTTTCACTTATAAATATATTTGAATTGGACAAGGTCCGACAACTTATTTTAAAGACATTTATGATATGTTTAATGTTCTTTTTATAGAAACAAGTATTTTAGCAAATGCTCTGTTTATAATAAACAGTATTAAATAACATAACTGAAGGGCCGAGAAATTTTCATATAAAATTTCCGTTCTCTGACAGGAATCGAACCTGTATCCTATATGGAACCGCGTGACGTGCCTTAACCGTTCGGCCACGAAGAAGCGTCCAGTTAGCCAGGTCGATTTTACTATCTTTAAACTTAAATCTTCCATGAATCTCTTCTAGTCATATCTGCTCTAGCGTATCAAATGTAAACAAATGACGGTTAAGCACGTCACGCGAAATGACGTTTCCGTATATGATACAGGTTCGATTCCTGTCGGAGAACGAAAATTTTCTATGAAAATTTCTCGGACATTCAGGCCGGTAAATGTTATTTAATACTGTTTATTATAAAACAGAGCATTTGCTTAAATACTTGTATCTATAAAAAGAACGTTAAACATATCATAAATGTCTTTCAAATATACATATATATATATATATTATAAATTAATAGATTTAAAATATGGTTTTACCGCTACACAGTGATGACCATGTCTTTGGTTTAATAACAAAATTAAATTCAGGGGCTTTAGCTTCCATTTCTGAAACATGGTCATCACTGTGTAGCGGTAAAACCATATTTTAAATCTATTAATTTATAATATTAATGCTCTGTAAATTTAAATTTACATAGAGCACTATTGTGTAAAAATAAAAATATCTATAAGAACACCGGATTTTATATCTTACTGTTCTTTCCTTTTTATTTATATATACATATATATATATATATATATATATATATATATATATGTGTATATATATGAGTGTGTGTGTGTATATATATATATATATATATATATATATATAATTCTCAAAATGTGTGTGTGTATGTACGTGTGTGTGTGTTTGTGTGTGTGTGTGATCGGATGTTGTTTATGCGTTTCCACAGTTTTCATTCGATTTCGATGAAATTTTTTTTGTTTGATGGATAATACTTCAGTGCCAGTTTTGAGTCCAAATTGGCTGGGAAAAAATATAACTTTTATAACTCTATTTATAATTTTATAAAAATAATAAGGTGAAAAATCGAAAAAAATGATTTTTTACACTTTACACAAAAAATCAACGGGAAAAAAAACATCGGACAAACAATCTAAAGAGTTGAAATCTAACGCAAAAGATTATTAGAATTATAAAAAAAATTATATTATAAATAAAAATTATCGTATCTTATTATTATGACGGTCCATGTAAAAGGTTCCTTTACTTCCAAGATTGAGAACGCAAAAATGACCCTTTTCAGGGCCACCCCCTCCATTCAAATTGTTAACCCCCCCATTTGGGGATGTGCTTCAGTTGCACACAATTATTGTTACTAATATTGATTTTCGGGTGGGCTGACTTTAAATATAAAATACTTCAACAGAACTACAAAAATTCCCAGTAATTAAACACCCGGTCGAAGGCGGGTTATACTGCTAATATATATATATATATATATATACATATATATATATATATATATATATATATATATATATATATATATATATATAAAAGTGAACATTGAAGTCAACTCTTAGAGGCGATAGTCTGTTTCATGCTAGACGCAATCGTTGTGGCATCTAGCATGAAACAGTCTGTCGCCTCTAAGTGTTGACTTCAATGTTCACTTTTATATATACACACGCTCTATCTCTGATACTGAGCACTTTATATTTCTCGGCTGTTTATATGTACGGGTCAGTGGTGCATTGTGGGTAGAATATCTTGACGGTTATTTTACCGTAATTCGTTTATTTGTTTATTTATTTACTGGGGTTAAATTATTTTGCTTGTTTTTGTTTATTTTTATTTTTATTTTTATTATTATTTTTTTCTTATCTTATATATTTATTTATTTTTATTTTGAACGGTGTTTTTATTAACGTAGTAAAATTTGTTTATATAGCTTATTTAATAGTTTTGTTTTTGTTTGGGAAGATAAAGCTATTTCTTCAATTTTGGGGTTGATTGTAGTTCTTTCTAACTATTATTTTGGCGAGAGCAGATTTTAATTTGTTTATTACTTCATGTTTTTATTTCGATTGATTATCTTTATTTATTTTTTCTAAACGGCTGGTTTATCGGTATCGGTTGTTAGTTTATTTATATATTAGGATGTATTTAGATCAATTTATTTTAATTCTTATTATTTATTTGTTATAATGTATATTTTCTCTTTTTGGTTTTCGATTTTTAAGTAACGTAGTATATTATTTTTTTTATTAATTTTTTTATCATTATATAACAGTTATAGGTATTTTTTGTCCGATTTGTGGTTAGATTTTTATAGTCTAACTAATATTTTGGTCATAATAGTTTGCTAATTTGTTTATTATTTACTTTATTTATTGATTTTGTTTCTTATTTTTTATTCTATTTCGTCTATTCCAACAAGTGTGATTTGGTAATTTGTTTGGATTAATTTGTTTTGCTTATTTTATTGTCATTTTGTTTATTTATTTGGTTATTTATTTTTTCCGTTTTCGATTTTTAAGTAACGTAGTAAAAATTTGTTTTCATGTCTGCATTTTGAGATGAGCTCGGATCTTTTATTTAATAATTTATTTTGGTCTGGCTAGGTAATGATAGCTTTTTTTTCCTCCAAGCAAAATTTGCAAGTTTTTGATTTGTTGTTGTAGGCTGATGATCTTTTCCTTATTTTCCAAGATATTTTTGGTGTGGTGTGCTTTTTGTTTTTAATTTCCCAGATATACTTAGAAAGCATTGTGCTGTTCGCATATTTACTATTTGTGAAAGATGTTTTGTGTACATAATTTCTTTGTTTCCAGGGACCTTCACTTACTCCTATGTATACCTTTTCTTCATTATCTGGTGATTTTATCGTGGCTTGGTATATTACGTTGTTTTGTAAATAATTACCCTTTAAGGAACATTCGTTCTTTATTATGCAGTTGCACGTGGGTTTAATTTGTTCGTGTGTTTTGTTGATGATTTTCCTGTTATGCTTTTTTATTATTTGTGCCATGTTCTCGGTGCAACTGTAGCTGATTTTTACTGTGTTTTTGTTGAATATTTTGTGTAGGGTGCTTGATTCCGGGAAGTGTTTGTGTAAGAGTTTGAAGAATATTTTTCCTACATTTGTTTTTACGTTTTCGCTGTATGGTGAGTTGAACCATATGATATTTCTTTTCCTGTTGGCCTTTTTTGTGTTCTGTGGTGAGTATGTGAGTGTTGTTGGGAATCCGCTATCTTTTAGAACTGTTTCGTATTCTTTCTTAGCTTTGTTAAATATAGATTCATTGAAGGAATTGTCGGAAAGACTGCGGTTAATCGATTTTGGTATCTGATTGATTATAGAAGGCGGGTGGTTGGAAGATGTGTGTATATAGAGTGGTTTATCATTGGGTTTTCTGTATGGTTTGTATGTGCCTTTTCTTAGGTTGAAGGTAACATCTAGAAAATCTACTTCGTTTAGGTTAGTTTTTATATCTATGTCGAAACCGTTATTTTTGAAAATCTTTATTATTGCTTTTCTAGTTTTGTCTGTGTTTTATTTGTTACAGTTTCTTAAGATTATGAGACCGTTGTCCCTGTAGAGTCCTGTGTCATTTCTATCTATTATTTTGCTTAGTTCGTGTAGTAAGTAAATACCTGCGATTTCGCATGTCTCTGCACCGTCATAGCTTCCCATTGTAGTGTCAAATATCCCATCTTTCTTTATCCATGCTTCTTCATTGTCAAATAGTAATGATTTACGAGAGTGCTTAATGATTTCGTTTGGTTTTATTATTATTTGTTCCTGAGCTAAGTTGATGGCTTTATCTAACATGCGTTCTGTTATGGATGGGTAAAATTCTTTTATGTCTAATTGTGGGAATTGGCAATTTTGTTTGTTATTTATGCTGTGGAACCAGTCAATAGTTGCTTTTGTGTTTTTCCACTGCTTTACTCCTAACTTCTTCCTAAGTTCAGAATTAATTCTTTCTAGTACCGTTTTACTTATTTTACCTAGTTCGCTTTTGGCTGGGTTTATGAGTCTGCATGCAGGGTTGGTTTTGAAATTTTCTTTGTGGTCTTTTAGTGTGATAAAGGCTTGCGCCTTGCTGATGCAACTTATTCATCTAGGTCTAATTTTGGGGCGATTGCTTTAGTTTCTTTATTGATATCGTGTTCTATTGTTTTAGGTGCCTTTTTGTATGTTTTGGTTATGTTGTTCTTGAGTAATTTATTGTGCGTAGGAGGGCTTAGTTTGTATAAATTTCTTGTTTTGTCATCTGCGATAAATACATTTGTTGAATTGTTTATTTTAGTTATATCTTCTTTTAATTATTTTTTAAATGCATCTTGTTTTTTATGGAATTTTATGTTTCTAACTAGGTCAGTTAAGTCTTTCTTGAAGTCATCTAATTCTTTTTATTGCGGGGGGCAATTTTTTTGTTTTGAAGCCGTATTTTTGTGTGTGTGTGTGTGTGTGTGTGTGTGTGTGTGTGTGTGTGTGTGTGTGTGTGTGTGTGTGTGTGTGTGTGTGTGTATAAATAAAAAGAAAGAACAGTAAGATATAAAATCCGGTGTTCTTATAGATATTTTTATTTTTACACAATAGTGCTCAATGTAAATTTACAGAGCATTAATTTCTATTTCTGAAACATGGTTATCACTGTGTAGCGAAAAAAACATATTTTAAATCAATTAATTTATAATATATATATATATATATATATATATATATATATATATATATATATATTTGTGTCTGTGTGTTGGGATCGAATATGGATCGGTAACTGACAGAACGATAAAGAACAAATAGGAAACGTTTATCAATCTGACATGTTTCGTTTTTATTAAAGCTTCATCGGAGAAAGATATATGGAGAAAAGGAAGAAACAAATTCGAGTACGTTTACATTAGTTCATCAGGTTTCAGGTGAATTCGATAAACAAAAAGATTATGTCACATCGCCAAACTTTATTGAATCCATTCTTAAAGAATCTAACGTATGTTAAACTAAAACATACGGTATGTTCCTAAAAACGTTCCTAAATCCTTATGGCAAAGGCCACCAAATATAATGTCTATTATATATATATATATATATATATATATATATATATATATATATATATATATATATATATAAAAGTGAACATAGAAGTCAACACTTAGAGGCGACAGTCTGTTTCATGCTAGGTGCAATCGTCAGGCAATAAATCAATATTTCCACACGTACAGTACTTGACGTAATTTTCATTTGATAATATGAATATAACAGCGTTTTCTAAATTCTTCTAGTTGCTAAGGACATTTTGTTTTGTTGTTAATAGTTACTTTGTTTTTAATAAATTCATTTCGTTTTTCCCTTGAAAAAGTCCACTTTGAACGAAACGTGTCGGCTAATAATACAGTTTTCCTATTGTCTTTTACCTTTATATATATATATATATAAATATAAAAGTGAACATAGAAGTCAACACTTAGAGGCGACATCTGTTTCATGCTAGATGCAATCGTCAGCCCACTAGTGCTGTTATTTTTCTCGGCTATTTATATATACGGGTCAGTGGTGCATTGTGGGTAGTCTATTTTGGCGGTTATTTTTTTACCGGAAGTCGTTTATTTGTTTATTTATTTATTTGTGCCAAATTATTTTGCTTGTTTTTATTTAATTTTATTTTTATTTTTTATCTCATTCTTTTTATGAAACTTCGTGCAGGAAACAGTAGTATTGAAAAAGTGCTCAGTACACATATAAAAAGGTAAAAATTTTCCACGGCGTGCAGCAATTAACGACATCATCAAAAGAGGTTTGGATGCAGCTGGGTTCCCTTCCAAAATCGAACCCGTAGGCCTCGACCGTGGTGATGGAAAGCGGCCGGGTGGCATTACCATCTTCCCTTTTAAAATGGGTAAGTCGTTGATTTGAGATGCGACCTGTGCGGATACATTCTCGGCCGGTAATTTGATCAGGTCCGCGGTTGAGCCGGGGTTCGTCACCCGAGACGCAGTGATTTAAATAAAATAGCTAAATATTCTTCTCTTGCTGATAGATTTTAATTTACTCCTGTGGCAGTGGAGACTTCAGGGGTTATTGGCCCTCGTTCGATGGTGTTCCTTCGGAGGATTGGCACGATTGCGTCTCGATTAAGGAACGAGCCTCGCGAAACGGAGTGGCTCTTGCAGCGAGTCTTACTGGCGACGGTTCGAGGTAATGCTTTCTCCATCATAGCGGCTGGCAGAGGATAGGAAAAAAAAATTTGTTTATAGTTACGTTGTTCTGGAATTGTCATCATTGGTCGACTGAACTTGCTTTGTTTCAATTATTGTTTCCCTTAGATTGAACTTACCATTTCTTTTTATACTATAATGGATTTCAGTGTTATCCAATAAATTTTCTCTCCGAAAATTAGGAAATAAGCCGATTCCGCTGCTTTTGATTGAACCTTTCGGTATCTTCAGACAATTTCGGTCAATTGATTCCTTAACGCTTTATTTTGTCAAAAATTATGAACACTTTATGCTTTTAAAATATAGTAATATATACATATATATATATATATATATATATATATATATATATATATATATATATATATATATATATTATGTCATTCACAGACAGTACTATTTCGATGCTCAGTGCGACTAGACTTTCGAATGCCTCAAGCCAGGATTGAAACACAACTAATTTGGTGTCAGCCAGAGCTATCTTCACTCGGTAGAGTTACACAACTAAATCTAGCGTATTGTTTTTACAAATGTAAACAAATGCCAATCAGCCAAAGTGTTCCATTCATTTTTACTGAAGAGCTTTGCATTAGTGCAGGTGGCTGTTGTTTATAGAATTAGCTTATCACTCAACAGTGCTCAATTGAAATGTATTTTCAAGAGCTAAATTATGTCATTCACAGACAGTACTGTTTCGCTGTATCACAACTCCTCAGTGCGACTAGACTTCCGAATGCCTCAAGCCAGGATTGAAACACAACTAATTTGGGGTCAGCCAGAGCTATCTTCACTCAGTAGAGTTACTTATATATATATATATATATATATATATATATATATATATATATATATATATATATATATATATACAACAATCAACCCTAAAATTTAACAAAGAGCTTTAATTATCTTCCCAACCAAAAACAAAACTATTAAATAAGCTATATAAAAATATTTTTATTACGTTAATAAAAACACCGACCAAAATAAAAAATAATAATAAATAAATAAATATATAAGATAAAAAATAAAAATAAAAATGAATAAAAACAAGCAAAACAAATTGACACAAATAAATAAGCAAATAAACGACTTCCGGTAAAATAACGGCCATAATAGACAACCCACAATAAGCTATATAAACAAATTTTTGCTACGTTAATAAAAACACCGATCAAAATAAAATAAATAAATATATAAGATAAAAAATAAAAATTAAATTAAATAAAAACAAGGAAAATAATTTGACCCAAATAAATAAATAAACAAATAAACGACTTCCGGTTAAAAAATAACCGCCAAAATAGACTACCCACAATGCACCACTGACCCGTATATAGAAATAGCCGAGAAAAATAACAGCACTAGTGGGCTGACGATTGCATCTAGCATGAAACAGATGTCGCCTCTAAGTCTTGACTTCTATGTTCACTTTTATATTTATATATATATATATAAAGGTAAAAGACAATAGGAAAACTGTATTATTAGCCGACACGTTTCGTTCAAAGTGGACTTTTTCAAGGGAAAAACGAAATGAATTTATTAAAAACAAAGTAACTATTAACAACAAAACAAAATGTCCTTAGCAACTAGAAGAATTTAAAAAACGCTGTTATATTCATATTATCAAATGAAAATTACGTCAAGTACTGTACGTGTGGAAATATTGATTTTATTGTTGTGTTGACGGATTCAACCATTTTCTTTGGATTTCTTGACAGCTGTGTACGTTTGCTTGAGAGAGTAGTAATTCTGTTAGGAAGGGTTATATAGGGAAAAAACCTGGACGTAGATTAATATTTGGGTAATATTCAATGGCTGCACTCTCGAGGATTATCTTTCTGAGTGAGTTATTTTCTTTTTTTATGAGTGTAGCATTTTTAAAATCAAAATTATGGTTGGATTTATTTTTATGTATGACTAGTGCATTAGTCGTTTTTTGTGAGGTCTCTTTTGTGCTCATAGATGCATTTTTCTCGCATATATATATATATATATATATATATATATATATATATATATATATAGTATAGAAAATTAGGAAATCAGCCGATTCCGCTACCTTGGTTTCTGCCTTTCGTTATCTTCAGGTTGATTCGGTCATCGCTTTTCGAGTCTAACACTTTATTTTTTTTAAAATGAAAATTATGAACGCTATATTTAAAAAAAATAAATGAATGAATAAGCGCACCACGACGTGGTGTGTGATAGTAGTCGAGAATGAGGAGGAGGGGAAATCAAGAAGAATTGGAAATGTATCGATGGGGGCGTGAAATGAAATAAAGATACGTTCTTTGTATCCCACATCAAATGAGCTCAAAAGAAATATATATATTTATATGAATACAATATATATTTCTATGAATACAAGAGAACATTATATATATATATATATATATATATATATATATATATATATATATATATATATATATATATATATATATATATATATATATATATATATATATTTCGGTAGATAAATTATATAAAAACTGTCCAAATGTTCTTTCGCCTTCGGCTATACATTTAGCCATTTTCAAGGTTGAAATATATTAACTTTTAACAAGAAATATATATATATATATATGTACAGTATTTACATTAGTCGGACTATTGTCCTCATCTTTGTCGCCATATTTGTCACAACGTTTCGGCCGTTGTACGCTCCACCCTTCTTCAGGTGGTTGGAATTTCGAACTGAACCCTTTATTTCGATCACTGGGGTAGACTATTCTAGTTCGACGTGCCATGTTTGATGGATGTCAGTTATCAGTTATCTCCTGCTAATTTTCCCTCTAAAAGTTCTCCACTGCCTTAACCAGGTATTGAACTCACACACTTTGGGTCTGTCACTGGATCTAACCAAGGCCTTTATGCACTGTGCCATGTATGTGTATGAATTTCTGGGTATTATAAACCTAATGTTTTCAGCAATCATTTTTACCAGTGCTCATATTGCAATTTTTGCTGTTATCATTGCATGTTTTTACCAGTGCTCATATTGCAATTTTTGCTGTTATCATTGCATGTTTTTACCAGAGCTCATATTGCAACTTTGTTATCATTGCTTTTCTCTGGCACTCCTTATTACTGGTTCCCATATTGTATTTATTTCTATGCTTGGTCGACTCAGGAGATTTTTGTGGCCTAGCATATGTGCTGATTCCTTAAGTTTACGAATTTTCCAATATGGCGACAAAGATGAAGACAATAGTCCGACTAATGTAAATACTGTACATAATACCTCATCTCAGAAATATAGACAGACTTTGTATATATGTATTTATATAATGTTCCATTTTCAAAACACATTCAAGATATTGTGTCCGTGATCATAGTTGATATTACTGAGTTTTATTTTTTAAATCAAAGCACGTTGTCTGT
>OZ038516.1:51101653-51226653 GCA_964036315.1 Acanthosepion esculentum | reverse complement strand
TAGCTATTATCGCTCTTTCCAGTATAGATGAAGGCTACCTTCCTAACCTTTTCAAGAAAATAGATTTCTTAAGTCCAGTAGATGTTATCGCTCTTTCCAGTATAGATGGAGGCTACCCTCCTAACCTTTTCAGGAAAAGAGGTTTCTCAAGTCCAGTAGCTATTATCGCTCTTTCCAGTATAGATGGAGGCTATCTTCCTAACCTTTTCAAGAAAATAGATTTCTTAAGTCCAGTATATGTTATCGCTCTTTCCAGTATAGATGGTGGCTACCCTCCTAACCTTTTCAGGAAAATAGGTTTCTCAAGTCCAGTAGCCTGGAGAATTTGATACTCACGGGTCGAATAGACGGAAAGAGAGACACGGGAAAACAACGCGTGACATGTCTGGCGGACTTAAGTAAGTGGATGACAGAACGTGGTCTGGGGGAGGAAGCAGAGGGAAGGGGCTTACTGAGAGCTGCAAGGGATAGCGGGAAGTGGAGAGCCTATGTCCTGAAAGGACATGGCCCATAAAAAGAAAAATAATTTATATGCAAGAGTAAAAATGTTATTGGTTTTTCAAAATTTTTTTCATGAATTCCGTTAATCTGAAGAATGTTAATTCCTGAAATCCCTTACATTTGGTTTGACAATTCCCTCAGAGGGTGAAACACGTCGACTAAGGTATGTCTTTCTTTTGGCCTGACGATTGCGTCCAGCATGAAACAGACTGTCGCCTCTAAGTGTTGACGTCTATGTTCACTTTTATATTTACACACGCTCTATCTCTGATATTGAGCACTTTATCCCATAAATATAGCACACTTTAAGACTATATTTCTTCATATATATATATATATATATATATATATATATATATATATATATATAGTCGTAACTCGATTTTCACGCGATCTTTAGACGACTGGAAAGCAAAAGAGAGAAGGGGGTACCACTTTTATATAAGCCATGGCCGTAATCTGCATACCTTAAACAGAATACTTAATAATGTATAATCTTTTGTTATATATATATATATATATATATATATATATATATATATATATATGCACAACGAAACAAGAGCCAACAAACCAGCTAAACAAATTAAACCCACGTGTAACTCCAGAACAAACAACGAATGCCCCTGAAATGGCAGTTGCTTGCGGAACAATGTGTAATATGTCAAGCCACTGTAAAATCAGCAGATAACGGAGAAAATATATACATTGGTGTAATAGAAGTACCCTGGAAACAAAGAAACTACGGACACAAAAATCCCTTTACAAATAAAAACTACACGAAGAGCACAATACTTTCTAAACTTATTTGGAAGCGGGGATCAAAACCAAAACCAAATCACACCAAAAATATAACGAAAAACATTATCAACTTATAACAACCAATCCAAAAACTGTAAACTCTGCCTGAATGAAAAACTATCTTACCAGAACAAAACAAACAAAATAAACGAAAAGAACGCATCTCAAATGCAGAGACGAAAATAAACTTTTACTACGTTACTTAAAAATCGAAAACTGAAAACAAACTAGAATAAACGAAAATGAATAAATTAAATAAAATAAACAAACAAAAACAAGTAAAATAAATCAATGCAAAGAAATAAATAAGTAAATACTCTAAGTAAATAATAAACAAATAAACAAACCACACACACAGAGATAAACCCAAGATAGCGCAGTAATAATAGCCAACAATAAAATAATCAATAACAAATTTTAAAATTTAACAAATAACACTATAAATAGGTAAAAAACTGCATCCTGATCCACAATTATTCCCACTCAATAGCCCTGATAATAATTCGAAACACAACCGCTACCGCCCATCAAGATAACTGTTAGAATAATACAACAGACTACCCACAATAAAATAAAATATACTACCCACAATGCATCAATGACCTGTATATATTAATAGTGGAGTAAAAACACAGCGCATATGGTCTGACGATTGCGTTTAGCATGAAACAGTCTGTCACCTCTGGGTGTTGGCTTCAATGTCCAATTTTATATTTACATACGCTCTATCATTGATATTGAGTACTTTAATCCACATGTGTGTGTACATAGATAGATACATAGATAGATAAAAATGTTTATGACCTGTCTAGTTAGAAAGTCCCTCTATACCAACGTCCCTGTTGAAAAATACCTAAATCCCCTAAAAATATCTAGTACAATCAAAGTTAAAGTTCTCTTTACCAACAGCTAAAATAATAAAAAAATTGCCGACTCATCACCAATCAATGCTACTTGACATTTAATAATGATTGTTACAAACAAAAATTTGGATTAGCAATGGGGTCACCTCTCAGTGGAGTAATGACATGTATCTTCTTAGCATTTCTCGTATCCGGCCCTTTCCCAAACATTTTACCCAAACAATCAACATATTTCTGTTATATTGATGATGCTCTACTTATATATCCTCATGATACTGATTTACCTGACCTAGTAGAACACAGTGGAATTTACATACGGAATGGAAGAAAACAATTCCTTAACCTTCCTAGATATCAATCTACACCACGTTAACAACAGTTTAAAACTCGGTGTCCACCGAAAATCAACGAAAACAACGACCTAATAAATTTCTATTTCCATCATTATAACAAAATAAAATCCGGCATAATCATCGGATTGTACCTAAGAGCACTACGAATATGCAGCCCATATTATTTACACGAAGATGAGAAATACATTGAAAACACTTTCAAACTTCTACAGTATCATAATTAGTTTATATTTAATGCGAAAAAAAGACCCGTAAAATATTCCAAAACAAGAAAACTACGAATGCTAACATACAAATGAATAAAAAAAAATATTCAGCCTACTAACTCAATCACATCTATAATCGAAAAGAATCTATCAAATCTCAACATAAAATTTGTTACTACTACATCCAAAACAATAAAAGACTTACTAAATACTAAACAAAACAATAAGCTTAAACCTGAAGGAGGACTTTACTCAATTGCCTGTAATAATTATCACTAAAAATGCATAGGAGAAACATCAAGGAATCTAAATAAAAGATTATATGAACACAAAAGGGACATTTTATAAAATAATACGTCAAATGCGTTGGTTGGCCACCATAATGAGACTGACCACAATTTTGACATAAAGAATGCTACTCCAATCAAAGGAGAAAATAATTCACTTTGACGTAAATGTCTAGAGAGTGCCTTAACCCCAAGGTCATCTACTGTAAATTTTCGCACTGGCTCTTACAACATTTCTTCATTCCTGACAGATCTTATAATATCATAGTGTGGAATACATACTTACAAAAGTGATGGAAAGAAAAAGGCAATAAATGAATTCAGCTAGATACATAAAAAACCAAAAAAATCTAAATTTCCCACCACCCTTTTGCCGTGAGCAAATTTTTGTCTGATGAAGTCTTGAAGGACGAAACTCTTCACAAGATAACTTTTTCACTTTGTCATGCAATTTTCCCAATGCATATATATATATATATATATATATATATATATATATATATATATATATATATGGGTTGGACAAAATAATTGAAACACTAGTAAATTCAAAGAAAATTTATTTAATATGGAGTTGGTCCTCCTTTAGCCTCACATACAGCTTTAATACATCTAGGAATGGAATCATACAGCTTCCTGACTTCATCCAAAGGAATTTTCAACCATTCTTCCTTTAACACCCCCTCCAGCTCTTTAAGACACGACGGTGGAGGATAGCGGCTCCTAACTTGTCGCTCCAAAATGCACCGCAAATGTTCAATAATACTGATATCTGGATATTGGGGAGGCCACTCCATGTGTTCTAGCTCACTTTCATGCTCTTCATACCAATTCTTAACCACTCAAGCGGTATGTATTGGAGCGTTATCGTCTTGGAATATGCAGTCACCATCAGGGTATAAAGTCTGGGCCATTGGCTGAACATGATCTCCCAAAATGTTCAGGTAGTCTTTACTGTTGATTCTACCATGCAGGGCAACTATTGGACCGAGAAATTTCCATGATATGGCTGCCCAAACTATCACTGATCCACTTCCATGCTTCACTGTTAGAAGAAAGCAGTCAAGACTGTAAGTTTCTTTGGGCTGTCTCCACACATAAACTCGCCAGTAAGTTGGGAAAAGAGAAAAACTGGTCTGAGAATATGACTTGCTTCCATTGATCTGCAGACCAGGCATTGTGATCTCTGCACCACTTCAACCTCTTTTGAATGTTGCAAGTGGAGAGTAGAGGTTTCCTTACGGCGTCTCTTCCATGATATCCAGCCTCATGGATCTCAGTTTAACTAGAAACTGGACTATTCAGATGATTATTCAACTCAGCAGTCACTTTGGCCGCAGTAGTCCGATGATTTTTCGCCACATTGCGTTTCAATGCACGTCGGTCCCTGTCAGTAAGTTTGCAAGTCCGACCCGAATTGCTTTGGTTACTCGAAGTTTTGCCCTGTTTCTAGAACTGCGTCATAGTTCTTGGTATGGTAGCTCTTGAAAAACCAAACAGTTGAGCAACCTTAGGGATCGAGGCTCCTGCTATGCGAGTTCCAACAATTTGCCCTTTTTCGAACTCGGAGAGGTCACGCATTTAGCTTAAATTTTACTAAATTCTAAAAATAAATAAGACAAAGACAGTAAATTAGATAAATAAACGTATTTACAATAGATATAACCTGCAATTACGAAGTTTTAGTTAAAGTTCTTAATATAATAGGTCTTTGAAATATAGGAGCGGAATTTTCACCTGTTCCAATTATTTTGTCCAACACCTGTATATATACATACACGCACACAATCACTCTCTCTCTCTCTCTCTCTCACACACACACACACACACACACATACACACACACACATATATATATATAAACAGGATCGTTCATAACCATTTCCGACCCTCACCCGTAGATGTGCAGTTAAAATGCACTGAAACCAAGTTGCATCTTTGTTGTGAGTAAAATGGTTTTGTCTATATGATAAAATTATAATAAATAAATATATATATATGTATATATATATACATATATGTATGCTGCAATTTCGGCGTGCACACGCTTGTGACTGCTGAAAACTCTCTACACGGCAAAGAAGAGTACTCTTTAAAGATATTTAGACCCTTGATCAGATTTTGAGAAGTGGATGGGGCCGATAGCTTTTCACAGATAAGTTCAAATCAACTTGTTGTACATTAAATTAAAGAAACAGAGTAAAAAAGAAATATACAATTTTCCATATATATATATATATATATATATATATATATATATATATATATATATATATATATATAAGTGTGTGTCTGTTTTGTTGACGGCTGTGCGTATATTAATTTGAAAAACAGAACTAAATCGTAATTAATAAGGACATAATCTGAAATGGTTAGGCATTCTTGTTGGTGGAGGCTGGGTTGGGCGAAATAATGACGTTTGAACGAATATAAGTTCAATCGCTCCGAGCCTCGTCTAATTGGGTTGTTAATTAGTTTGTCATAATCAGAATTGGGGAAAACACGTTGGCTGCTTGGTCGGGTTTTTTAGTTAAAGTATCACGGAATAGGAGAAAAGCAAGAAAGCTGAAATCGATAGTCGAGGTGCTGCCTGGCGCCTCCCTTCCCAAAAAAGAAGTGACGTAAGCAAAGGACTGGTTGCTCAGATATTTGAGTTTATTTGAACACGAGTTTTTTTTTGGGGGGGGGGGTTAAATTGTGCTTCTTCTTTGCAGATTTTTATATTTTTTTTATTTTTTACATATGACAAATCACAGATAATAAAGAAGCCGAGGAGAGCTACGATCGCTAACATCCTGCAGGAGCAGATTAAAAATTATCCTGTTGCGCCTACTCATAAATAAACCAATATTGACATTCCTAATTTACAATCATATATATATATATATATATATATATATATATATATATATATATATATTATACGAAAAGATTATTTAACTTTTAAATGTCAATTTTAACCCGACTTCGAAGTTTCTTGGTAAAACTTCGAGTCTTCAGGGGTTGTAGTTTTAAATAGTATTTTCATTTTTTTTCGATTTTTTTCAATTGGTTCAGCGTTCTTTTATACGCGTACTTTCATGACATTTTGCTTTTGTTTACGTCTTGCATTTTTTCAGCTGTAGATTTTTCTTCCAGTTGTAGAATTTTTTCTTCGAAATCAAATTAAATTTTATTTTATTGTTTATATATAACTTTTTATGTTATATTATTAATTAAATTGTAATATTTTAAATTTTCATTATCAATTAAATTATAATATTTTATTTAATATTTTTAATTAATATTTTAACTGATTTATTATGTTGCATTATTATTAAAGTAACAAAGTATATATTTGTTTATATGTCGCTGTCGACCCATTCATTTTTTTTAATAATTTAATATATATATATATATATATATATATATATATATATATTAATATGTATGTTTTTAATGATTTAGGTATATTTTAAAACATTGAATCTGTAATAAAATTTTCTTCCTATCACAATATTTCCTGATTTCAAAATATACTGGTATTTTTCTTCACTCTAACGACACACAGACTGTATGTTTCTTTATAAAGAAACCTACATTTGTCTGTGTGTATATATATATATAAAAGTGAACATTGAAGTCAACACTTAGAGGCGACAGTCTGTTTCATGCTTGTGCAATCGTCAGGCAACTAGCATGAAACAGACTGTCGCCTCTAAGTGTTGACTTCTATGTTCACTTTTATATTTACACACGCTCTATCTCTGATATTGAGCACTTTATCCCATAAATATAGCACAGTTTAAGACTATATTTCTTCATATATATATATATATATATATATATATATATATGATCTCATGTAGTGAAACCTTGTTAGGTAGTACCTGGCTCATTAGGATTTACTTATTTTACCTTTTGGCTCCATGCTCCAATGTTTTTATCCAATTTTTTTTTAATTGTTTCGCGCCTTTTTCAATCCGTTTTCTACGCATGCGTATTCATGAAATAAAAATAAAACTATTACCAGCAATATATTTTTGAAAAAAATATTACCAGCAATACGCTTTTAAAAATAATATTACCAGCTATATATTATTGAGGAAAAAAATATTACCAAAAATAGATTTTTGACAAAACAAAATATTACCAGGAAAAAAATTTAGTCGGCATTAAATAACCCATTGACGTGTTGATATGCCGTAAAACAAAACAAAATCAAAAATATGAGTAATTGAAAAATGGTTCAAATATATATATATGTAAATATACACACCTATTTTTACCAGGTGTAAATATATATATATATATGTAAGCTCAATATTTTTCTCGACATAAAAATACATTCTTTCTTATTCCCTCTCTCTCTCTCTCTCTCTCTCTCTATTTTTCTCCCTCCCTCTCCGTCTCTCTCAATCTATCTATCTATCTATCTATCTATCTATCTATCTATCTATCTATCTATCTATCACTGTCAGACCCTTTCTATCTACATGAAAATACGTTATTTCTCATTCCCCCTCTCTACTCCCCACCGCCATTTCTCTCTCGTCTTCAAACAAAATATAATCAAATTCCCGCCGATCTTTTCTTTCGCCCCTCTTCCTTAAGAAGTCCCTTAATAAACTTTTCCCATTCTCAATTTCTTTTTAAAATATCAAGAGAAAAAGATCCTAGTGAGGTATTATTTGGGAGTCAGTTAATGTGTCTGCTTCGTTAACGCTTTTGAGGAGATGAGATGGATAAGCGAGGAGAAGGGTTATAGTCAGACCGTGGAGCATTCCCGTTGGTCGGTTGTTGGGCCGTTGTCTGCAAGAGATTAACACATGAAGTGCTCAACCCCTGCGGCCAGTGAGAAGTTTAACTGTCCAGGTGGAGAAAGGCGCCTCCGGACACAGATCAACATCGCCTGTAAGTGGTGAGTAGAGAGAGAGAAAAGGAAGAGGCATCGAGAAGAAATAGATAGAAATATTTAAGACGGAAAGGAAGGAAGGAAGGAAGGAAGGAAGGAAGGAAGGGCGAAATGAAAGGAAGAATAAAGATTGTTTAATCCTCTGATATTAGAATAAATGAATGATAGATTTAAGAAAAAGAAAGAAAGAAAGAAAGAACGAAGGAAGGAAAGGTTTTGTTGCAAATCCCGAAACAATAAAAGAAGGAATAAAAAAGAAAGAAAGAAGGGAAGAAAGAAATGAATGGGAATGGAAAAGCACGATAAAGAGAAAGAAAGAAATAAAGACAAAAAGAAAGACGGACAGACAGACAGAAAGAAAGAAAGAAAGAAAGAAAGAAAGAATGAATGAATGAAAATAGTTAAAATTGAAAAGAAAGAATTTTTTCTCAAATCCTAAAACTATAAAAGAAGGAATGAAAAGAAAGAAAGAAAGAATAGGTATGGAAAAGCACGATAAATAGAAAGAAAGAAAGAAAGAAAGAAAGAAAGAAAGAAAGAAAGAAAAAAAGAATACTTAAATTCAAAAGAAGGAATTAAAAAAAAACTTGAAACTACAAAAGAAAGAATGATACATAGACAAATAAATAAATAAATGACAAAAAAGAAAGAATAGATAAATTTAAAAGACGGATAATTTTTTTAATTTTTCATACCAGAATAGAATGGATAATTCGCTGAAGAAAAAAGAAAGTAAGGAAGAAGAACATAATAATTGCAAAGAAAACCGTGAGATGATACGCTGAGAAGGAAAGAAAGAAAATTTGTTTGAAACATTAAAACTATAATAGAAACGACGCATGCACTAAGAAAGAAAGAAAGAAAGAAAGAAAGAAAGAAAGAAAGAAAGAAAGAAAGAAGGGAAAATAGTTTAGATTGAAAAGATAGAATTTTCTCTCAAATCCTGAAACTATAAAAGAAGGAATGAAAAAGAAAGAAAGAAAGAAAGAAAGGAAAGAAAAAATAGGTATCGAAAAGCACGATAAATAGAAAGAAAGAAAGAAAGAAAGAAAGAAAGAAGAGAAAATAGTTTAGATTGAAAAGATAGAATTTTCTCTCAAATCCTGAAACTATAAAAGAAGGAATAAGAAAGAAAGAAAGAAAGAAAGAAAGAAAAGAAAAAAGAAAGAAAGAAAGAAAGAAGGGAAAATAGTTTAGATTGAAAAGAAAGAATTTTCTCTCAAATCCTGAAACTATAAAAGAAGGAATGAAAAA
This sequence comes from Acanthosepion esculentum, assembly GCA_964036315.1. Classification (NCBI taxonomy): domain Eukaryota; kingdom Metazoa; phylum Mollusca; class Cephalopoda; order Sepiida; family Sepiidae; genus Acanthosepion; species Acanthosepion esculentum. The sequence goes on along the minus strand of OZ038516.1, from coordinate 51,217,494 downwards.
GAAAGAAAGAAAGAAAGAAAGAAAGGAAAGAAAAAATAGGTATCGAAAAGCACGATAAATAGAAAGAAAGAAAGAAAGAAAGAAAGAAGGGAAAATAGTTTAGATTGAAAAGATAGAATTTTCTCTCAAATCCTGAAACTATAAAAGAAGGAATAAGAAAGAAAGAAAGAAAGAACAGAAAAAATAGGTATGGAAAAGTACGATAAATAGAAAGAAAGAAAGAAAGAAAGAAAGAAAGAAAGAAAGAAAGAAAGAAAGAAAGAAAGAAAGAAGGGAAATTAGTTTAGATTGAAAAGAAAGAATTTTCTCTCAAATCCTGAAACTATAAAAGAAGGAATGACAAAGAAAGAAAGAAAGAAAGAAAGGAAAGAAAAAATAGGAATGGAAAAGCACGATAAATAGAAAGAAAGAAAGAAAGAAAGAAAGAATGAAAGAAAGAAAGAAAGAAGGGAAAATAGTTTAGATTGAAAAGATAGAATTTTCTCTCAAATCCTGAAACTATAAAAGAAGGAATAAGAAAGAAAGAAAGAAAGAAAGAAAGAAAAGAAAAAATAGGTATGGAAAAGTACGATAAATAGAAAGAAAGAAAGAAAGAAAGAAGGGAAATAGTTTAGATTGAAAAGAAAGAATTTTCTCTCAAATCCTGAAACTATAAAAAAAGCAATGAAAAAGAAAGAAAGAAAGAAACAGAGAGAAAAAGGAACAAGAAACTATAAGAGAAATAAATTATGCACCAAGAAAGAAAGAAAAAAATTAATGAATGATTTATTGAGAAAAGAAATAAAGAAGAAATTACAAAAGGAAGAAATTGATTGAAATAGGATTGAAAAATAAAGGTGGTAGATAAAATTACCAAGAAAAATGAAAAAAAAAAGATTAATAATAATGGAGCTTAAAGAAAGAAAGAACGAAGGAAAGAAAATAGAAAGTACAAACAAGAAAAAGAAAGATAAAAGAACGGCTTGGGGAAAAAAAGAAAGAAAGATCTCGACCCACAAACACCACACAGCTCACAGCCATTCGATGTCCCTCGACTTCAATCCCACCATCCCCAATGCTCTTCGACGACTGACAGACCGAATGAAACAATAATTACTGATTAACACAGTGGTTCTGTCCGTTGGAGGAATAAAGTTCAAATGGGCAATTAATTTAGCGTTCACCGGTGATTAGGATACAACCAATTCTGGAGCCTTTCTTTTACTTTTCTTGTCATTTTTGTCTGTTTGTTTGTTTGTTTCCTTTATTTTTAGAGAGCTCCAGGCGAGTGATTTGAACGATTCTGTTCCGTTCCCCTCCAAACACACGGTTGAAAAAAACAAAAACACGTAGGAAGTTTGTTCAAGTCCATCAAACAATGTGGACGTGTCTCTTGATGGTGCAGTCGCCCGGTATGACTTAGTTAGCGAAGAAAGAAAGAAGATAAGAGAAAATAAAGAAGAATAGAATGCGGGTTAATAAGAAAGAAAAAAAGAAAGAAAGAAATGCGAAGAAAAAAAAGAAAGAAAGAAATGTGAAGAAAAAAAAGAAAGAAAAGGTATATAAAAATAAGAAAGAGAAAAGAGAAAGATTCAGATGCTACGAGAATGAAATAAAGAAATAAACACGGAGAAAGAAAGAGTCATATAAAACAAGAGAAAGTGAGGTGCTGAAAGAAAAAAGAATGAGATGCTAAAAAGGTGACAAGTCGTATAAAAATTAAAGAATAAGGAGGTGCTATAAAAGTTAGAGAGGTGCTAAGAAAAGAAAGAAAGAAAGAAAGAAAGGAAAAAGTCTAAAAAAGAAACGAAAGCGGAGAAATACGGAGAAATACGGTCAAAGAACCAAATAAGACTAAATAAATATGAGAATGAAGGGCTAAAAAGAAAGAAAGAAAGAAAGAAAGAAAGAAAATGGTCAAAGGAAGGAAGGAAGGAAGGAACTGGTCAAATAGCGAAACAAGAGGAAAGAAGAACGGGAATGGCGTGCTCCGAGGGTAAAGAAAGAAAGAAAGAAAGGAAGAAAGAAAGAAATAAAGAAAGAAAATGGTCAAAGAACAAAGGAAGGAAGGAAGGAAGGAAGGAAAGAAGGAAGGAAGGAAGGAAGGAAGGAAATGGTCAAATAACGAAACAAGAGGGAAGAAGATTGAGAAAGGCGTGCTCCGAGGAGAAAGAAAGAAAGAAAGAAAGAAAGAAAGAAAGAAAATGGTCAAAGAACAAAGGAAGGAAGGAAGGAAGGAAGGAAGGAAGGAAGGAAGGAAGGAAGGAAGGAAGGAAGGAAAAAAGGAAATGGTCAAATAACGAAACAAGAGGGAAGAAGATTGAGAAAGGCGTGCTCCGAGGGGAAAGAAAGAAAGAAAGAAAGAAAGAAAGAAAGAAAGAAAGAAAGAAAGAAAGAAAGAAAACGGTCAAAGGACGAAACAAGAGAGAATAAGAATAAGAAGTGATAACAAGTAAAAGAAAGAGATTCTAAGAAAGAAAGAAAGAATGAAAGAATAAATAAGGTGAAAGAAGGAAACAAGGGGAATGGAGAATGAAGTGATAATTGATAAAAGAAAGAAAGAGGGTATAAGAAAGAAAGAAAGCAAGTAAGACAGAAGGAAGGAAAGAAGGAAATCCAGGAGAAAAATCATACAAATATAAAAAAGAATGAAAGAAAAAAGAAAGAAAGGTCAAAGAACGAAACAATACGAAAAAAGAAAGAGACTCAAGTGCTAAGATGTAAAAAACGAAAGACAGTCTAAAAAATATAAAAAAAGAATGAAAGAAAAAAGAAAGAAAGTTCAAAGAACGAAACAATAAGAAAAAAGAAAGAGACTCAAGTGCTAAGAGGTAAAAAATAGAAAGACAGTCTACGAAAGACAAGTATGGAAACATAATATAAGTTGTATAAAATAAAATTTATCTGGTAGGCATGTTTGAGCTAATTAGTACTCAATGACAAATTGTTAATTAAAAACAATGTATTTGGTTCCAAAACACTAAATGTTATTTACAGAACGTAAACCAGGGACAACAAATGAACTCATTAACTGAGTTCTCGACAGCAAAACTTTTAATTCTCTGCTCACAGTTCCTTCAATCGCACTTCTCACTTTTGGAACTTTCTTCTCGCTTTTTTGTTCCCAGTCAACTTTGATCTTCAAAATTTTAAATACAATGTCAATCTTTATCTTCTGTCTTCTTAATCTCGTTCTTTTATAGTCTTCTCTTAATAGTTGTTTTTCTCATATTCTTTAACACTCAGTAACTTCTTGCGCCCTAGTGGCTTTATTGCCTTACTTGGGGGTGAAATAATTAAAAAAAACGTCAATCCCAAATAAAATATAGAGGCATAGCCAGTGGTTGCTGATGTAGCTTCCAGTTTGGGATTCAGAGTTGTCCTTCTCCTTGACTAGTGGGCAACCAAGGCTAAAGAATCCAGCCGGCGCTGCTATAAACGTGATGGTAGCATATAAATTCATAGAGTCAAAAGTATCCATACAATCATGGTATACAGATTTATTAGTTATCTGAGATTGAGCGAGAACAAGTCTATAAAACCATACTATAAAACAAAAACCAAAAATTTATGTCAATAAGAATAAGATCATCCGGAACTTTATTTAATACACTTAAACTAAAAGAAGATGTGTTATAAATTCAAGGAATGGTGTATTCTGTCCTGCCCACAGAAGAGCACGAGTCAGTGAAGGATACTGAGGAAGGTGCTGGAGATGAGATTTAATATGATGCCAAATAATGTATACAATGTGTGAAATATAATAATAAAGGATACCGAGGAAGGTGCTGGAGATTAGAGGAGTCTTGCTGTCACTCAATCTCTAGAGGTAACCACCAGACATCTGATGCCAACATCTGTTCCCAGACATCTGATGGAAACATTCAAATGTATGAAATATAATAATCATCAAAGCATATAATAATTATCAATGTGTATTTATTTATATATTTCCTGTCCCATCTGTAGTAGGAAAGAAGGTAAATCATCTTATGTGACTACTCCCTATAGTCGTTTGAATAATCTATACAAGTAAAATATTTATCTGCATTTAGACAAAATTACTTACCGGGCAACAAAAAACAAACAGAATTTGACAAATTTTTAAAAAACTCAAAACTTCACAGCTAAGATTAGCCATGCCGTATTCATGGTAACAAACCATCCCCATTCCCTTTGTCTTCCTTTGATAAATATCAATTTCAACTCAGGCAGCTTCTTCACCGAAACTAAAACAAACTCCCAAGAGAATGCTTCATTGATTATCTTGTTAATTTAAGTCAAGGGTAAAGCGTTATTATCTATCTTACTCGTACTCATATTATTATCTTACTTCCACCTTGATTACAATCCCACTCAATAACCCTCTATTCTGAGTGGTCACTGGGTCTTCCATTGGGTGAACTAAAACTACACACACACACACATATATATATATATATACATATATATATATATATATATATATATATATATATATATATATATATATATATGATTAATAAGAATATTAAATTTGTCACAGAGCAATTGATGTTATATTCAGAACCACCGTCTCCAGAATTTCGTAGACAAAGATTTTTGTAATAGTTCGGTCCACTCGTCAGGAGGTTTCATCAACTGGCAGTCGGTTTTCAAATTTATTTAATTACTTTATATCTTTATAATAATTTCATTAATTTTAATTAACAAAATAAATTTTATACGTAGTCAAAAAAAATTTATTTTAAAAAATACTTCATTTTAAAAATGTTAAACTAATTTATACACACACATACACACACATATATTATTATTAGTAATAGTAGTAGTAGTAGTAGTAGTAGTGGTGGTAGTCAGATACTAGTAATACTCTGTTTGAAGATCCGTTTAGGTGAAGCTCATTTATATATATATATATATATATATATATATATATATATATATATATATATATATATATATATAAGTAGCTACTTGGAAATAGAAATGTGACAGTAATGTGGCATTTCGACATAGGTGCATTAAAAATGATTTGGACTTAAACCTGGCTCCCATACACAGAAACCTCTCCTCGTGTAATATGCTCAGTATCTTTCTAATCGTCTAACACGCTGCTATTTAATCCATAGATGGGAGGAAGAAGAGACTTCTCCATGTTTTTCCCAAGAGCATTAGCGCGGAGGTGAACTCAACAGTCACCCCTAATAGTAAAACATGACCTTCGAAATCGCCACGTACATGGACTCGGTGCTTACATAAATGACGGGTTCCTATGTAACCGTGAGCCCAAAAATGAACACCCCGATCTCTCGGAACTACGTTCCATAATTCCTCTTAGACCGGACATGGCAATCAGATTGTAGCGAACCACCCTACATATCGCTTCCGTATTCCAAACAACAAACTTTACGAAATTGAATCCATTCCAGGATAATGCCATAATGCCGTCAAACTTTCTCGGGAGGAAGAAATCGCCCCATCTAGAATCTGAATGGAACAAACCTATATCGCTCGCTCATTTTTTTTTCAAAAATTACCACCCTTCCGAACACACAGGATTATCACGAGGCATATACAATAAAAATATTTTAACCGATTGTAATTACCTTGCAGCTAGACATCAAAGATTTTATGACATAGCTTGCCAAGTAAACCTTATCAAGAAGAGAAAAGTAGAGACTATCCAAGCCTACTTGAAGGAGGTTGGTCTATACCACAAATTATAGCACTAAATAACCCCATTCGAAAGGCTTAAATGGAGAGTGATTAAAATCAGAAATCGGAAGGGTTATTTACAAGCCATATATAAAAAAATATATATCTCATTTGACCGCCATAGAGAAACTTTCCTGCCCCACCCCTCAGCATGCTTGATGCTCGACTCCGTGAGAATTTCTCACTGCGCCTTCTTGGCCTCGTGTTTTCCAATGACTTGAAGTGGAACCGTTACATTGAATCAATAGCTGCATCTACTGCAAGGAAATTCGGTTCACTGTGTGGTGCCAGAAGTTTTTTTATCGTCAGAGTCCATCTTGCACATCTACAATTCTACCATTCGTCCATGCATTGAATATTGTTGCCATACCTGGTCTGGTGCTCCTGTTGTTCATCTGGCGGTTCTCGACAAAATCAAAAGAAGGAGCTGCAATGTAATCGGTCCTGACTTGACATCTCGACTTTAGCCACTCTCTCATAGACGTGACGTGGCTTCCCTCTGTCTTTTCTACAAATATTTTCATGGCAACTGCTCCGACGAGCTGTTTTCCCTAGTGCCCCGACCACATGAATTTAAGCTTGCTACTAGATTGGCATCTAGGTCCCACACTTTTTACTGCTGAAATAGTTAAATGCAACCGCAATTTCTATTGCAGAAGTTCCTTTTCTCGCGCTTCCCGACAGTGGAACTCCCTTCCTCTTACTTCCTTCCCTGATAAAGACAATCTTCAAAAATTTAAATGTAAAGTCAATTGCCATCTTCTGTTGCCATTCTTTTTTTTAATCCTTTTCTCAATCCCCTTTATACCCAGTATTTTCTCTCACTTTCACACCCTGTAAGCCCCTGCATGCTAGTGAGACTCTCGGCTTTCTTGGGATGAAATGATTTTTAAAAAAAAACGACAGAATTGAATTTTTTTTTTTTAAGCATATCACCCCAAGCAAGGCTGGAAGCCACTAGCATGCAAGGGGTTACAGAAGGTTTGGAGGAAGAGCAGATAGGAGTGGTAAAGGAGAGGATGTGGAGAAAGATAGTGGATCGATCAAGTCAAGGGGCTTACAGAAGATTTGGAGCGAGAGCCGATAGGAATGAAAGGTGAAAGGGATGTGGAGAAGGGGCGTGGATAGATCAAGGCAACCGGAGATGTCGATTGACATTACACTTAAATAGTTGGAGATTGTATTTGTCAGGGAAACAGGAACAAGGAAGGGAGTTCCACAGGCGAGACGGGCGAGACACGAAGCTATTGGAGTAGAAGAGACGTCTACATCTAACAGTTTCAACGGTGAAGGGTTGGGGACGGGATACCAGCCTCGTAGGACGTTTAAATTCACGAGGCCTCGGAACCAGCGAAAGCGGCTCCTCGGAGCAATTATGCCGTTAAAATAAAAAACAAACCCCAATCGTGAGAGCAACAATCTTAACCTGTTCAAGTCTAGTGTCAACGGTTATCGTCCCCACTAATTCTCATAAAACAGTGCCTCTTACCTGTTACATTTTAATCTGTAGGCTTACATGCGGGATCTTTGTTTGTTTGTTGTTTGTTTTTTAATGATTAGTGGAAAATTTCATGAAGCAATTTCTGAACTGGAAGGAAATGTTTATACAACAGAAACCAAAGGAAACTATTATCATATATGCCGAGCCTGGTCAGTAATTCGGTGGGTGAGCGCTTGGTGCTATACCTCCTGGGTATGAGGATAAGCTACATCTGCGTCCTGGGTAAGTCGATTAATTACGTCCAACAGTAAGGCATCTGATCAGGAGGTTTTGAAGAGCTTGGAACCACCTCTTCATTGCTGGTGTTCCCAGGTTCACCCTGACTCGGGGTGGTAGCATCTGTTAAGGTCCCAGCTATGGGTAAATAGTTAAACCCTAAACTGGGATCAAAACACTATGAAAGTGTAAAAATAGGTTTTAATACAGAGAAATACTTTGTAAAAAATTATTACCAGCAATACATTTTTGAAAAAAAATATTACCAGTAATAAAACTCTTGTCGGCATTAAATAACCCATTGAGGTTGATAAACCGTAAACCAAACCAAACCAAACCAGGTGCTATAAGATTGGACGTGAGGAGAGGTGTAATTGATAACGGCTCGGAATTGGAATTTGGATAGCCGAGTTCCAATTCCAGTTGGGTTCGTTATATTCACACGCACCAATACCCCTGAGAAAGGCATGAATCCACCTCTTCTGTCTCAGCTATGCGTTATTAGTATTATTAGAAGACTTCATCATAAAACCATTATTATCTACCACCACAAAAAAAAATTCTTAGAATCTAAAGGAATTTTCTGGATTTAAGTGACCTGTAAAGGGTTAAGAAAATGTAGAAAACGAATCAGTTTTACTGTGTAATCCTCTACCTCGAGTGGCTCTTGGGCCTTGCACAGGGCGTAAAAAATAAAAAAATAAAAACAAAGTATCCCAGAATTCAAATTCAACGCCGATAGACGTTACATTAATTAACCGCTCATCTCTGCAATAAAACAAAATATCACAAATATTTTTAATAACCTTAAAATATTGAGATGTAATTCTGGTGTTTTAAGGAGATTTGCCACCATTTGATCCTCACTGAGTGACACATACTTTTAGCCTTGTGCTACATCTTAGCTACGCTTAGAAAACCATAATATTTCGGTCATACGTTTGACGTGATGTCATTGTTAGAAGACCTGTCTCACTGGATCAATTACGATTGAATAGTGAGTTTGAAATTAGACAATCACTTACGGCTCTTGTCTAGCTAAAACAATAAAGACTGAGTAGTAAGTTCGATCCACCCCAGGCCTTGCGATTGAAATAATTAAAAAAAAAACATTATCAATAACAGTAAACACGTCGAATAGAACATTGAAGAGAAACCCCAGGAAAGAGAACAAGAACACAAAGATGTGACATGGAAAAAATTAATAATAATAATAATAATAATAATAATTAATGAAAATGAATATACTCACAGACATAACAACGTAGCGACATATGTACACTGGAAGATATACAAGAAGCACAAAATCGAAACCACTGAGAGATGATATAAGCACCAACCAGAAACAGTTACCCAAAATAACGATGTAAGTATTTCTCTGGGAAATGCCAATTAAAACTGACAGGGTAAATAAAAGCCAATAGACCTGATATTATCATAAAAGACAAGAAATTCAGGAAGTGTATTCTTATTGTCATAGCAGTACCATCTGAGAGAAAACACCTCCATGAAAATTATCGAGAAATTGTCCAAATACAAGGACCTGGAGATCGAGATTAACAGGATGTGGGGAATGAAGACTGAGATTGTACCAATAGTAATCGGAGCTCTGGGAGTCGTGAGAAAAGGAATGGACTATTTTACTAACAGTGTCCCAGGCTACATCAACATATAGATTGCCGAAAAATCGCTCTACTAGTAACATCACATATACTAAGAAAAGTGCTATCAATTAAATGACTATTCTCCTATAGGGCCTAAGGACCATAGTTTGGACCCGGCTCTACAGGATACAAAGCAGGAAATATAACATACACAAATAATAATAATAATAATCTGACCGTTCCAAACAAGCTGATGTAGAAAAATCCCGTGCCCATCAATGGCTACATAGTGCAGGGTTAAAAGATGAAACCGAATCTTTTATTCTTGCTGTACAGGACCAATGCTTTCTAACTAGAAATTTCCAAACACACATGCTGAAAAATTGTGTTAACCCGAAATGTAGAATCTTTGATAAATATCCAGAAACAAATGGCCATCTTGTATCATATTGCACGATATTAGCACCTACTGAATATAAGCCAAATACGTATTCTAAAAGCTGGGCAGGGTTAGGGTTTGGCAAAGTATTACGAGACTGGAGGGTTTTGTTGGTAACAAAGAAAATAGTACAAAACTGCTACGGTATATTGGTCCTCCTTTAAGGCAACTTAAATCAAGAAACATAACTTACACAAATGATAGTAATAATAATAATTAATATGATAAATGTGATATCCAGAAACAATTAACCATCTTGTATCAGGTTTCACAGTATTGACACCCACTGAATATAAAACTCGGCATAATAGTTTTCTTATTGACATGGCAATCCCTGCAATTTGCAATGTATCATTGAAGATCTCCAAGAAAACTATCAAAATACAAGATTCTTTGAAATCTCAAAAATGTGGCACATGAGAACAGCAACAATCCCTGTTGTAGTTGGAGCCCTCGGATTGATTGGAATAGATCCCAATAGACTCGTTGAAGAACTTCCTGTTAGCCGATGTCTTAAATATAAAAAAAATGTACTCACAAGTACAGACCACACATTACGAAGGGTTTTATCTATATAAAATATGCTTGATTTTGATTTTTTAAAACTGCTTAGTGGAAAATGTCATGATGCCATTTCTAACCTTAGGTCTCTGGTCGGGACACGGAAAGAACTAAGTACACACCAGAAATAAAAGGAATTAAAATAATAATAATTAATTCTTGCTGCATGTTGACCAATGCTTGTAAACTATAAATTGCTAAGCACATATACTGAAAAATTGTGTTGGCCCAAAATGCAGAAACAATTGATCATCTTTTATCAGGTTGCACAGTGTCAGCACCTACTGAATATAAATCAAGGAATGATAGAGTGAGCCAATATCGGCACTGAATAATATGCATCTTTTACGGGAAGGAAACTGCAAGAAACTTGTATGAACATCACCCAAGCCCGGTTACAAATATAAGACCTATAACAAATTTATGGGACTTTACAATGCACACAGACAGAACAATCAAAGCTAATTGCACAGACACCGTGATCAAAGACCAGAAAAAAACAGAATGTGCTTTCTTATTGACATGACAGTCACTGAAGATTGCAATGTATCTTTGAAGATCTTCAGAAACTATCAAGATACAAGGATCTTGAAGTGGAAATCTCAAAAGTGTGGCACATGAGGACATCAATAATTCCAGTTGTAGATCGAGCACTCGGATTGGTTGGAAAAGGTTCTGATAGACACATAGAAGGAATTCTTAGTAGGCCACGCCTAAAAATAATACAAAAGATTGTACCCACAAGTACAGGTCGCATATTACGAAGGGCTTTATCTATGTAAAATATGTGTGATCTTTGTTTGTTTTTTTGTATTTTTTTTTTAAATGACCAGTGGAAAATTTCATGAAGCAATTTCTGAACTGGAAGGAAATGTTTATACAACAGAAACCAAAGGTAACTATTATTATTATTATTATTATTTTTATTATTATTATTATTGAAGTTGTATCTTGGTTTTTCCATAGTCGAATCAAAATGTGGGATATGAAAGCTACAGTCGTGCCTATAATAGTAAGCGCACTTAGAAACGAGCCAAGAACACTCCAATCAAGATTCGATGAGTAGAAAAATTTCTAAGTTCTGTGTGAATAATGTTTAAGGTATTAGAAATTTAAGGAGATGCACGAGCGGAACATGGGACACAGAAATTCGAAGGCATATTGCAATAGCAAAAGATGTCTACCAAAAGCTAAGTAATGTATTAAGAAACAGGAAAATGCCGTTTTAAATAAAACAAAAGGCTGCTCAAATGCTATATGATATCAATTCTCATATTTGGCAGTTAATGCTGGACAATTTCTTCACAGAGGCGACTTGAGAGGTGGTTCTACAGTAGGATGCTGAGAATACTATGGACGGAACACGTAAACAATGAGGAAGTCGTAAGGAAAAGGAACATGAAAACGAATACATATACTTAGATACAGAAAGAGTCATTTGAATCATCTGGGAGACATAATGAAGAAAGAATGCTTGGAAAATTTGACACTCAAAGTATATATTGACAAGAAGAGCAGAGGGAAGCACCGAGTAATCTATCTAACGGGCTTTTATAAATGAATGGCAGAGCAGAGCATAGGAACGATGTCGGAAAAAAAACCTTACTAAGACCTAGAAAGTATAAGAAGTTGTGGAGAGCCATGATTGTATACTTCCTGAAGCTGATAGTAGTTGGCTATCACCAAGCGATATCTCATGTGAACATTCAAACAGAAGGAAATAAAAAGAAAATAATAATGTTAACAAAAACTAAAAAAAAAAAGATGATTAGTGCGAGAAAAGATGAAAGAATGATTAAACCCAAAATAGATTGGTTGCTAAAGTGAATTAGCACAAATAGAAACGCCACACCAGAATGAATTTAAAATTCGAGAAGAAAGGGCAACCACGAAAGGTCAAAAGAGAGAGTAATAGAAAGGAAAATAAACCGAGAGAAAAAAAGAGGAGGAGAAATAAAGACAAAGAAAGAAGCAAAGAAGAAAAAATGGAAAAAGAAGGAAGAAAAGAAGAAGAAATTGAAGAAAAGAAAGAAGAAACGGAAAAAGAAAAGGAAGGAAGGAAGGAAGGAAGGAAGGAAGGAAGGAAGGAAGGAAGGGAGGAAGGGAAAAGAAAAAGACGAGAAGAAAGAAGAATCAATTGAAGAAGAAAATGAAGGAACAGAAGAAGAATAAATGGAATAAAATGAAGGAGAGATAGAAGAAGAAATAGATAAAGAAAAAGACGGAAGGAAAGAAAAAATAGAAGAAGAAAAACAAGAAGAAGGATGGCAACGAGAAAGAAATTAAGCGAAGGAAAGAAGAATAAATGGAAAGAGAAAAGGAAGGAAGGAAGGAAGGAAGGAAGGAAGGAAGGAAAAAGAAATGGAAAAGAAATGGAAAAGAAAAGGCAGAGAAGAAAGAAGAGTCAAGTGTAGAAAAATGAAGGAAGGAAGAAGAAATGGAAGAAGAAGAAATGGAAGAAGAAAATAAGGATGGAAAGGGATGATGAAGAAAGAAAGAAAGAAAGAAAGAAAGAGAGAGAAACTGTGATTTGTGGAAAAAGAATGACTATGATTTGTCAAAAAAGAGATGGAAGAAAGAAAAAATGCAAACTATCAAAAAAGAAGAAAGAATGAACGAATATGATGTAGAAAGAAAGAAAGAAAGAATGAAAATAAGAAAAAAGGGCGATGAAAAAGAATTTTTTAGAAGAAAGAAAGAATGAAAGAAAGAAAAAAGAAACAAAGAAAGAGAGACTCTGATTGTCAAAGGAAAGATGAAAGAAAGAAAAAGACACTATGAAGTGTCAAAAAAGAAAGAAAGAAAAAAGAAAGACTATGATGCGTCAAGAAATAAAAAAATAAAGAGATGGGAGAAAGAAAGAACAAATGAACGAAAGAATGAAAGAAAAAACTAAAGACTATGATGCGCAAAGAAAGAAAGAAAGACGTAAGGATGGAGAGAGTGAGAAAATTAGGTGCAGGAAGATGAAATGATGACAAGCAACAAAATGAAAATATAGGTGAATTCATCTAAAATGGATGAATTGCCAAAACAGAATCATTGTGGCAAATGTCATTGCAGGTTGATTTGAAAGAAACACGGGACAAACAAAAACTTACCTGAGCGAGTGTTAGTGCTTTACGCAGTCCCAGATATGGTTTTCTGTTTTCGGAGCAGGCTTTCGTTCTCCCATCTCGTTCTTCGCTTTAATACTTCATTTTGTCTTTCAGCCTCGCCGCCTTTCTTCCCCACTTTTTGTTGCGTTCCTTCTTTACTGGATACGTTCCATCATCTCGCTGCGGACCCCGAGTTTTCACCTATCGCGATGAACGGGTATACACCCAGGGAGACGCCGAGTGTTCGGTCCCTATTGAGACGAACTCAACCCAAATCTTACATACGATCCGTCACTAAAGATGCTGGAAAAAGGGTCGGTTCCTTGTACCGCTGCAGTAAGTACCCGACTCCTTCTAGTGTGTACCCTCTATCTTTATAAGTGCCCGATCAGGCTAAAAATGAAATATTGTTGCCATATATGGACAGGAACTGCCCAGTCTTCAATTTCCAGTCTCGATAGAGTCTCGAAGCGTTTCCGCGTCCTTGTGGGTAACGAATTATCTTCCACTCTGCAACCTCTTTTTCACTGTCGAAAAGTCGCAAGTCTCTCGCTGCTGTATCGGCGTTTCCATGCAAAGTGCTCAGACGAATTACATTCTTTAGTTCCACCAGTTCTAACCTCCACGGCTAAGATTCGGCACTCATTGTATTGAATCATTCTCATCCCCTTCGTATTCCATTGGTGGGACGTAAGTTCCAATCGAGCAGCTTCTTCCCACGAACCGCTGCTTTGTGGAAACGACTCCCAAGAGGATACTTCCTCGATCACTACACTCTTAACCGGTTCAAGTCAAGGGTTAACCGCTATCTTGTCCAAATATCTCCATAACTGTGACACTTACTTTGTAACCCTCCACCTCGAGAGGCTCTTGGGCCTTATACAGGGTGATCATCATTGTAAAATAAATATAATGATTTTGATTCTTTCTCATAATTTATCTTTTTTTCATTTCTATCTTGCTCTCTTTCTCATATTTTCTTTCTCTCTCTCTCTCTTTCTTCGTCTTCCCAAGGTTTCATTCTCCTTTTTCTGTTTTCATTATATTTTTATCTCTCTCTTTCTCTCTCTACTTCTTCCCAGTGTTTCCTTTTACATTTTCTTTTTTCATTCATTTTCTTTTTGCTTTCATCTCTCTCTCTCGCTCTCTCCCTCTCTTTCTCACTCTCTCTCTCTCTCTCTCTCTCTCTCTCTCTCTCTCTCTCTCTCTCTCTCTCTCTCTCTCTCTCTCTCTTCTTCTTCTTCTTCTTCTTCCCGGGGTTTCATTCTTCATTTTCTTTTTTTTTATTTATATCCTTTTTTTCATCTCTACTTCCCCCTAGGGTTTCATTTTACATTTTCCTTTTTTCTTTTTCTTTTCCATTTATCCCTCTCTATCCCCCCTCTCTCTCTCTCTCTTTCTTCTTCACACACTGTCATTCTTCCTTTTCTTTTTCTTTTTCATTTATCCCTCTCTATCCCCCCTCTCTCTCTCTCTCTTTCTTCTTCACACACTGTCATTCTTCCTTTTCTTTTTCTTTTCCATTTATCCCTCTCTATCCCCCCTCTCTCTCTCTCTCTTTCTTCTTCACACACTGTCATTCTTCCTTTTCTTTTTCTTTTCCATTTATCCCTCTCTATCCCCCCTCTCTCTCTCTCTCTCTTTCTTCTTCACACACTGTCATTCTTCCTTTTCTTTTTCTTTTTCATTTCTCATCTCAAATTACTCTTACGCTTTGTTTTTTATTAACTTCCATCGTGCCTTTAAATTAGGTATGTCCAATTTTGACCTTTTTAGCGTTTTTTTTAGTTGTTTTTTTGTCAGTTGAAAGACACATTAATTTCGAAATTCTTGTAAAAATTAACTACTTGTTGGATTTTAGTGAAAACTTCAGAACTTATTCAGAAATGAATTAACTTATTTTAGAAATGTTTGTCTCTTTGAAAGTCATGGTATAAATATTTTTTTTTATATCTGTTACCCCCCTCGAACTTAATTCTATGAAAACGCAAAAAAAAATTTATTTGCAACCTGAATTTTTTTTTATTTATATCCTTTTTTTCATCTCTACTTCCCCCTAGGGTTTCATAAATAATGCACAAAACTCTGAAAAATCTAAATCATCGATTTTTTTGTTAAAAAAATGTCCGAAATTGTCCAAACTTTTACCTCAATTGTAAAAATACAAAACCCAATAAAACTAAGACAATATTTAATTAAGAAAGTTTTTAATGGCTTTTCTGAATAATATATACGAAGGTAATTATTATCTGAAAGAAAAAAATTTTTTTGATGAACAATTAATTTTTGCATTAATTTTCTTTTTTTTTTCAATTTTAAGTACACAATATGACAAAAGGTTGTTATATATTTATACATTAAATTCTTTCTGCAACCTTATGGAAATGATATATTATGTTCTCTACTTTTTAAAGATCATAAATTTGAAAGCTTATTAAAATCTGACAACCATAATTATTTTAAAAATAATTTTTAATATTTCAAAATTGTATTTAAAATCGTCTACAACGAAAGTACGGATGCACATTGTTGAAATAATGTCACATGAGTAGTTTCCTTTGATAGAAGCAAGTTTTTTTTTTACTTCAGAAATGGCTTTGATTCGTTCAGTAACAAGAACACAACGCTTGTCAAGATTTCTGAATATCGTCGTATTATTTTCAATTTTTTTCTTTTTCTATTCAAATATAATCGAATAGTGGGATAAAAGAAAATATCGACTATTTACAATTACAAAAAAAAAAAAAAACGCCCTTGGAAGTCCACCCAAATTTTCAAGTTTGAAATCGAATGTATAAATTCATTGTACATTACTTTGCAATTATTATCCACACGACAAATTATCAATTACAACGATTTTTGGAGTTTAAATTTTCTGGAGTTAGCTCGCTACTACTCAAACTAAAAAATACTTGTTGAGTCAAAACAAAACCAACATAGCATGTTAATTTTATTAATAAATAAAATAAAACTCGTATTAAAATTACTGCCATATAATTATTAATAAATAGAAAAAAATCTGCCTTAATAAAAAAGAAATAAAATTTCATTTCATTAAGTTAACCCGTTTCAATTAATGGTGTTTCATGTAATTTTTATATTCTCAGAAAAATATTTCATGACTGAAATAATAAACCTCAATTTAAAAAAATGAATTTTTTTTACTGTTTTATTTTTACTTGTAAAATTTCATTTTCTTTCATAATTTAAATGTTATTTTCAGTGCAGAATTCTTCCTCAAACGTAAGGTAAAAAAAAAAAAAAAAATTTGAAAGTGAATTTTTTTTTAAAAATCTACTAACCAGATTCACTTAAAATTAGAACGAATTATATCACTTCTGTGCTACCATCCAATAAATTTCCGTGCAGTAAGTTGTGAATATATTGACGTACATCAATTAACGCCTGTCAATTCCTTAAAAAAGGAACGACTACGGTTGGAAATATCTCTCTTAAAAAATTTTCTGCTAAAAATGTAAGTAATGTTTCTTTCAAATTACATTAAGTATACTTTAATCATTCTAAATTTCCTAAGATAACAAAAGAAAAAGGTGTAATTGATTTTTCATGATTTTTTAACTAACAAACTATGATCTTTCCGACAGAAATGTCGATAAGTTCGATTTTACGAAATTTTTTGACTCGAAAAAAAACAAGATTTTTTAATAAAATTTTTAACATTTATAGGAAGGATTAAAAAATCTGAAAAAATATTCAGAAAATACTTTGGTCTTTCCTCTTTAATAACAACATATATATTTAAACGTTAAAAATTGTTTTATCAATTTGGGGACCTTTTGTCGTCAAGGTATACCACTTTTTAGCGAAATATTGGACATACCTACTTTAAATCATTCTCGCTAAGGTTAACGCCTAAATGCCGCGGTAGATTGAGGCCCCTGCATTTGTTTGGCAACCAGTCTAAGAGAAGGACAGTGCTGAATTCAAAATTATGGGGAAGGCAATGAAAAACCATCAATTAAAGAAAAGGACCCCGTGGAGAGTCACGGAGGGACACGGCATTAAAATTCATAACGATTTACCAAGCATAGCTTAGTTGCCGCAGAAGAACGAATATAGGGAACACCTGGTTATCCTCGAACTCACAGGTCAGTCGTAATTGATCTAGCGAGACAAGCATGACATTAAAAATGATGGGATATTTCCTGAATGAAATATGTTCATACCCTATCTTTTTTAATTTATTTGTCAATAAAATTCGTGTTGCATTTAGTTTGCATATTAAAACCTGAAACTAGCAAAACAAGATTTTTGTTTTACTAATGCTAGTCCAAATATCAAGGCTCAAGTGCCACTTATGCTACTACTATGGCTCTTGACTACTTGGGAAACATAGGGCCGCAACAACACCTCTCTAACGGACGCGGTTTCGGGCAATCTTCTTCAGCTCGGCCCATGTCTTCACCTCTGTGTCAATACTTCTGCGCCAAGTCTGTTTTGGTCGGCCCACTTTTCGCTTCCCTAGTGAATTCCAGTCAAGGGCATGCCTGCCTGGTGATATTAGAAGCAGGTTTGCCGAGTGTATGGCTGATCCATCCCCATTTTCGTTTCTTGATATCAATCTCGATTGGAGCGTGTCTGGAGACGACTTCCGGACACCTGATATTGAGGATGCCTCTGAGACATCGGTTGGTAAATGTCTCAAGTTTGTGAGTGTTGGTCTTGGTTACCCGCCAGGTTTCTGGGCCGTAAGATAGGACCGACTTAACGTTGATGCTGAAGATCAGAAGTTTGTTGTAAAGTGAGAGGCCTTTTGATCTCCAGATTGGCCGTAGTGTGTTGAAAGCATGTTGGGCTTTGTTGATTGGGCACTTGATGTCTTCATTGCCCCCATCCAATCTTTACTGGCAACGCTTCCCAGATAGACAAACTTATCGACTTCCTTGATGTCTTATTGGTGTAGTCGTACTGGGTCTTGTCTGTTGTTTACCCTCATGTCCTCCGTTTGCCTGATGTTGATTTGGAGGCCAGTCTTCTCCGCTTCTTCTGCTACACGACTCATCTTCTCCTGCGGATCTTGCTGTTTGTGGGAGAGAAGGTTAGTGTCGTCTGCGTAGTGCAGATCTTCCAGCTGCTTCGTGCAGGTTCACTTGTAAATCAGTTATGCCTGCCTGCCGCATTATACAGTCGACCGCCAGTAGGAAGATCGTCGGCGACCCCAGATATTACTGACGAACGCAAGTTTGCACGGAGAATGGTTCCGTCAGCTTCCCGTCATGGATGACTTGACAGGTGGCATCTTCATACAGTTGTTGGATGATGGTGACGGACTTTGGTGGAAAACCGTAGTGCTGCATCAATCTCCAGATGACGTCTCTGTCGACACTATGAAATGCTTTCTGAAAGTCAACGAAAACTGAGTACACGGGGGATTGCCATTCCAGAAATTGTCCGATGACGATACGCATTGTGACGATGTGGTCTGTGCATGATTTGTCTTGCCGGAAGTCTGCCTGTTCTTTCCGGAGTGTCTTGTCCAATGCCGTCTTCAGTCTCTCTAGGATGATTCTTGAATAAGGCCTGTGATATGAATGTAAGAGTAAAAATTAAAAAGTATACGAATATGGACGATAGGTAAGGATTAACTCTTCACTTGAATAAGAACATTGAAGAGTACTTTCCACAAGGCAGCAGTTCTTGGGAAAAGCTGTCTCAGTGAGATTTCCTTGGAATACGAAAGATGTGAGAACGGTTTGACTCTGTGGAAGCAGCGTGGATGATCTCGATTTTTTAAAAATCATTTTCACCCCAAACAAGGCGATAATGTCACTGCGACGCAAAGTGGTTACTGGGAATGAAAGAGAAGACTTTAGTGAGGAGAAAGACAAATAAAAGAACAGAATTCAGAAAGACAGAAAATGGTGATCGGGATTGCATTTAAATTTTTTAAAGATTGTAGATGTGCAGAGAAGCAAGAAATTGGAAAGGGGTTCCACCGGTAAGAAGTGCAATAAAAAAGAAACTATTAGAATAGGACATACAATTGCATCTACCTAGTTTAGCAATATAGCGGTGAGACCTAATTGCCAATCTAGTAACATGCTTAAATTCCTACAGTCGAGGACTCAAGGAGGAAAGCTAATCAAAACAATTGCTATAAGAGAAAGAGAGAGAGAAAGAGAGAGAGAGAAAGAGAGAGAGAGATAAAGTTTGAGAAACATATCTCGACAGTGGGAAAATGGCTGAAGCCAAAATGCCAGGTCGGGCTAGATTAACGTATTTTCCATCTTACAAGACGCTGTAGCTTGGAAGACGTACCCTAATATTGGAAAGAAATTTCTAAATAAAAGTCTTTCTCATACAACAACACATTCACCATGCGTCCCTGACATACTGGCGCCATGTATGTTTTACATTAATCACTCGTCCGATTTTGTTTGTATGACAATGACATACAAGTCAAGAGAAAGACCCCCACCGCTGGTAGTAAACTGAGCATGTTTAAGCTTGTGGCTCGGCTCCAGGAAGGTTTGTAATCTTGGAAATACTTGTAACAGCTAAGTACTGAGTTTATATCATATAAAAGGCTGGATTAGATAGATCGCTAACATTATAGTGTAATGACTCAACATACAAATCCACGTCCCTATTAGTCAAGCCAATCAGATGACAGTCCAACCTTACATGAGCCTGGGCGTTGCCTTACATTCGTCTCGGAAGACGCACACGTATTTTGGGGGACATTTTTTAAAAGAAAAAGTGCGTTTTGAATGCCGGAAAATACGGTACGTTACAGACCCTTCTTTGAATTTTGTCAAGAATCTCGAGATAGATATTGCTTAAGGTAAGTGGCGGTTGCATCTAGCTAGTTCAATAATAAAGATTCATCAGATCAGTTGTCATGACAACATATTTGTAGAAAAGACAAAAGGAAGACACATCACGTCGGTGATTGAAATCTAGATGCCAGGTCACGATCGAATACATACCAGACCCTTCTTTGAATTTTATAAAGAATCTCGCGATATATATCAGTAATATTCACTGCGTGGACGAATGGTAGATTTATAAATGTGCAAGATGTGTTCATGTCATTGGAAAACGTGAACCCAATAAGGCGCAGTTAGTTGCTATCCTGGAGATTAGCATCAGCCATACTGAATGACCGGCAGAAAAAGTTCTCCATGGTGATTAGATGAAAGCAGCTTTGTTTTGGAGGTGTGAAAATTTGCAAATAAATTTACGAAAATAATACGCACCTATAAATAATACGCACCCCAACAAATGATCCAAAAATTAAGAAATGTATCTATCCCTATGTATAATACGCATCTATAAATTTTGTCAAAAAAAAAATAATTACGAAGATATTTTGTCCACTTTGACATTAAGAATAAAATCTAAACTAAGCGGCTAAAACAATGTTGAAAAGTACCATACGGTTTTTCTGGGCGTTGCCTTACATTCGTCTTGGAAGATGCACACGTATATTTTTAGGGTATTTTTTAAGAGAAAAACTGCGTCTTGTAAGCCGGAAAATACGGTACATTACAGACCCTTCTTTGAATTTTGTCAACAATCTCGAGATATATATTAGAAGCACCAGTCTAGCATGCAGTATTCAATGCACAGACAAATGGTAGATTTATAAATGTTCAAGATGGATTCTGGTGAGAAAAAAAGTTTCTGGCATAACACAGTAAACCAAATTTCCTTGCAGTAGATCAAGGAATTGAATCGGTATAGTTACTCCACTTCATGTCAGTAGGAAACATAAGGCCAAGAAGATGTAGCGTGTTGCTCTCCTGGAGTTTAACATCAGCCATGATAATAGCAGACAGAAAAGAGTTAAAATGCAAGTGGCGGTTGCATCTAGCTAGTTCAATAATAAAGACTCATCAGAACAGTTGCCATGTCAACATATTTCTAGAAAAGACAAATGGAAGACACATGACGTCGGTGATTGAAATCTAGATGCCAGGTCAGGATCGAATACACACCAGACCCTTCTTTGAATTTTATAAAGAATCTCGCGATATATATCAGTAATATTCAGTGCATGGACGAATGGTAGATTTATAAATGTGCGAGATGTATTCATGTCATTGGAAAACGTAAACCCAATAAGTCGTAATTAATTAGATGTAGTGTGTTGCTCTCCTGGAATAAAATTGAAACTAAGCGGTTAAAACAATGTTGAAAATTACCAGCGGTTTTCCCGAAAAATATAACATTAAATGTTGCTGCCAAAATGTCGTCAAGACGTTCGAGTTATAGTGAACATTTTCATCAAAAAGTAACAGAATTAGCAGAAAGAATAGGAAACAGAGTTGCAACTAGAGAATATGAGTTTAATGATGCTAATATACGTTTATGGAGAAAGAATAAAAATTAAACTAAAATAGTGTAAATCAAGTGCTAAAGCTATAGGCAGAGGAAGAAAAGCTCAATATCCAGACATGAAACAAAGTTTAGTTGAATTTGAGAAAGAAAAACGATCAAGTAGATGTTTAATATGTACTGAGGAAATAAACATAAACATAGATTTATTAACAAAAATGTTATTATTATTATTATTGTTCGATTTAAAATGAAAATTGGGATAATATCTTTCTTATTTTAGAACAACAAGTACGTATTTAATATTATAAATCAATAACGAAAAAATACTTTTGTTTAAACCTATTTATAATACGCACCACAAGTATCACCTGTAATTTACAGTAAAAAAAAAAACGTGTTTTATTTTCGAGAAATTACGGTACTCTGTTTTAATATTCATTTTTTAAACCACGTATGTTTATTCATTGAGAGCTGAAACTAAAACATTCGACATTACCCATAGTGATTTTCCAAGAGTAGCTTAGATGTGGCACAAGGCCGAAAGTATGGGGCACCCAGTGATGATCGAACTCACTACTCAGTCGTAATTGTCCTAGCGAGACAAGCTTGCTAACCATTACACCACCTCGGGGGTGCCCATCCGACATTGCCCATATGATACATTTTGGAATTCAATACAAAAGTAATATCCGACATTAGCTGAAAAGGCTTTATGAGTTTCATTGCAATTTTCTACGTCTTCCCAACCTTAAACAACATCAAAAATAAGAAGCGAGAAAGACGACGCTCAACAGAAGAAGAAATGAGGGTCTGCTTATCGCACATTCGACCAAACATTGAAGAAATCGCAAAAAAAACAACACCAGGCACAGGTTTAATACTAAATAAGCTGCACAAATAGTTGAATGGAAACATTGAAATAAGGTAAGTTCATATTTTAGTGTGTGTATTGTTTTATTTCATAACATTTAAATGTATAGCCTTAAAATTTTTTGCTAAGTGTGTCGTGATAAACACTGCACTATTGGATTAAATTGTTTCAGAATCTTAGTAGGAGTTAATTAAACGAAAAATGGTTTGAAACTATCTACAGTGTAACCCGGATATAAGAGACCCGGATATAAGAGAAACCCGGATATAAGATATATTTTCTCTGGTCCCAAATTAGAGCCTGTGTTAATGTATATATAATAGACCAAACCCGGATATAAGAGAAACCTGGATATAAGAGACTTATCCGGTCCCGACAACTCTCTTATATCCGGGTTACACTGTATATATACGTATGTGTTGAAGTAGCAATGGTACAGCGTTAGCATTTGAATAAATAATTAAGTATTAAACTTTTTTGTTCAAATAATTCTTTTCACTATTCTTCGATTATGTTATTTTAAATACTCTGTTCTAATATTCATTTTTTAAAAGCATTTTTATTTTTTATGGGCCCAAAACAAAACACTCGACATTACCCATATGATACATTTTGAATTTCAATCCAAAAGGAATATTCCACATTAGCTGAAAAGGTTTTATCAGTTTCATTGCAATTTTCTACGTCTTCCCAACCTTAAACAACATCAAAAATAAGAAGCGAGAAAGACTACGCTCAACATAGGATGAAATGAGGGTCTGCTTATCGCACATTCGACCAAACATTGACGAAATCGCAAAAAAAAACAAACACCAGGCACAGGTTTAATACTCAATAAGCTGCACAAATAGTTGAATAGAAACATAGAAATAAAGTCAGTTCATATTTTACTGTGTGTATTTAAAAAGATCTATTGTTTTATTTCATAACATTTAAATGTATAGCCTTTAAAATTTTTGCTAAGTTTGTCGTGATAAACATTGCACTAATGAGTTAAATAGTTTCAGAATATTAGTTTAGTAGGAGTTAATTAAACGAAAAAAGGTTTGAAACTAACTATATGTACGTATGCCTGAAAGTAGCAATGGTACAGCGTTAGTATTTGAATAAATGAATAAGTATTAAACTTTTTTTCTAATAAATTTTTCACTATTCTTCGATTATGCATTTTAAAAGTTCGACGGTACCCATTGATACATTTTGGATTTCAATCCAAAAGGAATATCCCACATTAGCTAAAAAGACTTTATTAGTTTATAAAAAAAAATAATTACATAGATAAAGCCCTTCGTAAAGTGTGGGCTGTACTTGTCAGAACAATTTTTTGTATCTCTTTGAGGCACGGACTTCCAGGGATCCCTTCAATTAGTCTACTGGAATCTTTTCCAACCAATCCTAGGGCTCCAACTACAACAGGGATTGTTGATCTTCCCATGTGCCACATTTTTGAGATTTCTATTATTTATCTATTTTTTATTATTATTATTATTATTATTATTATTGATATACCTCGCTCTCACATTTTTACTTTTCTTTCTTATTTTTGTTCCTACTTAATTTCCCCCACTTCTTCTCTTTCTTCTGTAATTATTATTATTATTATTATTATTATTATTATTATTATTACTGACATACCTCGCTTTATTTTTTCTTTTCCACTCGTCTCTCTAATGTCTATTTTATTTCATCCACTTCTTCTTCTTCTTCTTCTTCTTCTTCTTCTTCTTCTTCTTCTTCTTCTTCTTCTTCTTCTTCTTCTTCGTCGCAAATGAATTAAAAAGACTTATTCTAAAATGCGAGATTAGTTTCGGCTTTAAATAATCCACAAGGGGTTGATAAGCCGTAAAAAAACAAATCAATCAATTTCCTTGTTTATAATAGTAGAAAATAGTATTGTTTATTAAAAAAAATGCTGTCTTCTTGGTTGAATGGGGTGATCAGTCAGTGTTTGAAAGTCCTATATTTCTTTTACGCATGAAGAATTTGTTTCTTTTCCAGAGCTTTGTCTATTTTTTCTTTTTTTTTTTCATTTTCATATTAATGATCTAGATGTATATTTTCCAGGATACGAGGAGGTGGTGGAAATTTTTTGGTCTGTCTGACTTTCCCAAATCTGAGCAAATCGACAAAGAGAAGAATCTATTTTGATATTTCGTCTGGTCAGGAAGAGAACTTTTCAACCTAGCTCATAAAAAAAGAAGAAAAAAGATTTTATCCTTTTAAGCCACGACAAACTTTGCCTGTTTTGTTCCACAATTATCTTTTTATAACACAATGTTACTGTGTACGACGACGACGATGACGACGCTTCCTCCTCCTCCTCCTTTCTTTTACTTCTTCTTTCTCCTCCTCTTCTTTTCTTCATCTTCTTCCTCCTCTCTTTTTTAATCATTATTTTTAAACTACTTCACTGAACTAATTCTTCTTCTTCTTCTTCTTCTTCTTCTTCTCCTTCTTCTTCTCTTCTTTTTTCCTCCTCCTCCTTATCTCCTTTTCTTCTTCTTCTTCTTCTTTTTCTTCCTCCTCCTCTCTTTTACTTCTTCCTCCTCCTCTTCTTTTCTTCATTTTCTTCCTCCTCTCTTCTTTTTTAATCATTATTTTTAAACTACTTCACTAAATTCTTCTTCTTCTTTTCTTCTTTTTTCCTCCTCCTCCTTATCTCCTCTTCTTCTTTTTTCCTCCTCCTCTCTTTTACTTCTTCCTCCTCCTCTTCTTTTCTTCATTTTCTTCCTCCTCTCTTCTTTTTTAATCATTATTTTTAAACTACTTCACTAAATTCTTCTTCTTCTTTTCTTCTTTTTTCCTCCTCCTCCTTCTCCTCCTCTTCTTCTTTTTTCCTCCTCCTCTCTTTTACTTCTTCCTCCTCCTCTTCTTTTCTTCATTTTCTTCCTCCTCTCTTCTTTTTTAATCATTATTTTTAAACTACTTCACTGTATCCTTCTTCTTCTTTTCTTCTTTTTTCCTCCTCCTCCTTATCTCCTCTTCTTCTTCTTTTTCTTCCTCCTCCTCTCTTTTACTTCTTCCTCCTCCTCTTCTTTTCTTCATTTTCTTCCTCCTCTCTTCTTTTTTAATCATTATTTTTAAACTACTTCACTAAACTAAATAATCATCTACTTCTTCTTATTTTTCTTACTCCTCCTTGTTTTCTTCTTTTTCTCCTTCCTCCTCTTCCTTCTCTCTTCTTATACTTCTTCCTCTTCTTTTCTTTATCTTCTTCCTCCTGCTCTATTCTTCTTCTTTTAACCGTTATTTTTAAGCTACTTCACTAAACTATATCATCTTATTCTTCTTCCTCTTTTCTTGTTCCTCCTCCTCCTCTCCTCTTCTTCTTCTTCCTCCTCCTACTCTATATCTTTTCTTTTTCTTCCTCCTCCCCATTATTTTTAAACCTCTTCTTTCAGTAATTTTAGTATTATTTTTAAATCTTATATTTCTTATTATTATACTTCATTTTTACATCATTATTTTCTTAAATATTTTCTACATCTATTATTTTTATTATTATTATAAGACTTGTTTTCGTTGTTGTCGTATTTTTATTAGTGGAGAATTCCAAAACTATTCCCGTATTCCTATCATCATCCAGCCCGACCAATTTTTAATAACGACCGGCTTTGGGGTCGCCCTCAGGGCATTTCGCCATCCGCGAATTTCATCTTTGTGATTCCAGCCAATGTTGCACCTCTCGCTCCTGCCGGCACCAAGATCTCACCCATTTACCGATTGCAATTCTTTTGAAGATAAAAATTGAATAATAATAATAATAATAATAATAATAATAATATCAATAATTAGAAAAAGAAGTTAATCTAAAAGAAAAGAAGAGAAATAGAATAATAATCAACATGGGAAAAGCTGAATTGAAAAGAAAAAGAAATGGCTGAAATGAAGTAGACATCGGAAACAAGCGTAAAAGAAACAAAGAAAACGAGGCTCATCATCATCAATAATAATAATAATAGTAGAAGATGAAGAAGAAGAAGAAAAGGAAAGGTGGAAAGAAATAAGAGGAAAAAGACTCCGAAAGAGAAAAGAAAAGGGAAAATACAGAAATGAATCAAGGAAGGAAAGAAATGAAACTGAAGAAAGAAGAGTCGAAAAGCAGCCAAAGAAAAAAATAGAAAAATAAATAAAATATTAGCATCCAGTGAAAGAAAGAGAAAACCAAAGAATCCGAGGGAAAACTAAAAGAAAATAAAAAAGCGAAAAATATGAAGCAACGAAAAAAAAATAAATAAAAAGCGGAAAGAAGAAAAGCGAAAAGATAAAAAAAAGTGAAAGAAAACATTAACGAAAAATGAAAATGAAAAGAAGAGGGAAACACGACGAAAAAAAAAATAAAATGCTTGAAAAAAATGAAGAAGGAAAAGAAAAAAAAAGACTTAAAAACACTGAAATGTTAAGGGTGACAACAAAAGAAGAAAATAGCAGGAAAACAGTAATGATGAAAAAACAAACGAAGAAAGAGTAAAAGATGATGAATGAAAAAGAAGTTTAGAACGAGAAAGGAGAATATGTAAAGAAAAACACGAGGAAATTTAGAAGAACAGCAAAATTGGAAACGAAGGCAGAAGAAATATTGAAGAGAAAGAATTAGGAGAGAAGAAAAAAAATGGAAAAATTTAATAAAAATGTCGGGAAAAGAGAACGAAGGGAGAAAGAAATAGAAGGAAAATGAAAAGAGAAAGAAAGAGAAAAAAGAACCAGAACCAAAATATTCAATAAAGAAATCAAAAAGAACAAAAACTTTTTTAAAAAAATGAATTCCTAAGAATAAAAAAAAAAAGGAAGAAAAGATAAGGACAATTTCAGTCGAAGAAAATTGAATACACTTTATTAGTAGTTTTCTGGCGTTAGAATTACTTTTGGGGTTATTATTGATAGCTTTTTTGTTTTTTTTTTTGTAACCTTAAAAATGTTTTAACTTGGGGTTTCAGCCAAAATCGAGGTAGATGGGGTCGGGTTCGTGCAACTCACTGTTTAAAGGTTGGCGAAATAATTCGCTTTCAGAATCTACTCGAGGCTAAAGTACTGCGGCAAGAAAAAAAAATTCAGAGGATTTGTTTACTGTTTTTGATTATTTGTCTTTCGAGTGGGTTTGCGCATGCGTATATCGACGCATGCGCCTAAGACTACGCACGCGTGTGTCAAATTGTATTTACATATGTAATACAAAAATTTAATACATACAGCATCGATTACTTCATACGTATCTGTACATTTACTGAACCATATTTATGCATGACTCGTGTGTGTGTGTGTGTGTGTGTGTGTGTGTGTGTTAAGCCGGGTCAAAATGGTAAATGACGATTCCTTATATCAAGAAAGAAAGTGTTTTATGCGAATAAACTGTTTGCGTCAGGTTCGGTACAATTCTGATGACTAAAACGCAACGAACAATGTTCGTGACTAATTGATTTTCTTTAGAAAATCAATAGTTTCAACTACAGTGTAACCCGGATATAAGAGAGTTGTCGGGACCGGATAAGAAGTTTCTTATATCCGGGTTTCTCTTATATCCGGGTTTGGTCTATTATATATACATTAACACAGGCTCTAATTTGGGACAAGATAAAATCTGTCTTATATCCGGGTTTCTCTTATATCCGGGTTACACTGTATAAGCATTTTAGTTTTGGGATTTAAAACAAATTCATACTAGATTTCGTCCCATTAGGTTTCTTAATGAAAGGTGTATCCGTTATGAAGCAATAAACTATACGGTTAAAAATTTAACTTGAATCAGTATAAAATAGCTTGGCAGTCGCCGAGCCAATTGGGAGTGGAATCGGCGAACCAGCTGCAATAATCTTTTCAGATTAAGATTATAATGATCGGGGAAACTTCCTCTTGAGGGTCTCTTCCACGGGCAGTGTTTGGCGGGAAGAAGCTGTTCGAGTTTGTTTTTTTAACATAATAATCGTTTAGGGATACAAATCTTACTAATCAACCTATATATGGGGGGGAAGAAGAAGCGAATTTATATCTTTCCCAAGGATATCTGTGTGCAAGTGAATATAATGAACCTGATTGGAATTGGAACTTGGTACTCCGATACACAATTCCGAGCCATTATCTACTACCCCACCAACACATCCAAGCTTCTAGCACCCGGTACTCCCAAACAGTCACCCGCCTAGGTACTAACCAGGCTTGACGTTGTTTAATTCCGAGGATTGTACAGGAATCAGTGCTTCAACAGGATGTGGCTGTGATCTTAAATGTAAGAAGTCTTGGACAGTAAATGCCTTTATGTGGATATATGAATCACTTTATATGCATGTAGAAAGGCAGAAAAACGAAATTAAAAAATTAAAAATTAAGAAAAAGACAACCTGTCTCCGGAAAGAAAAAAACCTTGAATCCATACCGTGGAGAAGGCAACAGGAAATCCCTGTAATATATTCTCCCCGCAAAATATAGTAATTTATATATAATAAAGAAAATGACTCTATGGGAAGCCATGTTTGCATACGTCTTGGAGGGATATGGCATCAAAAACTAAAATAACTAACTTTCAAAATGAATATTTAAGCCGTACAATAGGTGAACACACCTAAAAGAAATTAATTCCAACTTAATATTATACTGAAAACTCTGTTCAATATACAGAATTTTAAGAAGAATTTTAAAATCATAATTCTGACCAAATTTAATAAAATATATAAACAGTGTGGACATTTTTCTTTGATCGGAATCGCCCCAAGCAAGCCAGCAATGTCGCTAAAGCACAAGAGGTTACAGGGTGTGGAAGAATTAGGAACAGAAACATTAATGATGAGCAGAAAGAGAAGATAGTAATCAGGTGGACAGCGTTTTTTTAGTTTGATTGTTTTTTTTTACTCTGTCTAGAGATAATCTGGGCGTTGAGCACTTTACAAACTAGCTAGGTTACTTGCATTATTTACATTACTCGAGCTGTTATCCTCATCTTCATTGCCATATCCACGACGTTGTGAATATAGCAATGAAGATAAGGGTAACAGTCCGAGTAATGTAAATAATGCAAGTAATCATAATACCTCATCTCAGAGATCAAATCACCTGAAGAAGGCCATAGGGTACAACGGCCGAAGCGTTGTGAATATGAAAATGAGGATAACAGCCTGTATAGTGTAAATAATGCAAGTCATCATAATACCTCATCTCAGAGATATAGACAGACTAGCTAGGTGTTTGCCTTTTGGTTTTTCTTTCTTTTTTTAGGAGTTTTTCTTGTCTAAGGTGTTAGGTCGCCTGACAAGTTTTCTGTTGGTCACATCAACATTTTTTTTTATCGGAATCACCCCCAAGCAAGCCAGTAATGCCATTAAATAAAAGGGGCTACATGCTGTGAAAGAATTAGGAACAGAAACATTAATGATAGCAGAAAGAGAAGATAATAATCAGGTAGACAGTAGATTTAAATTTTTGCAGATTAAAGTTGATTGGAAAGCAAGGAGCCGGAAGGGAGTTCCACAAGCAAGAAGTGCGAGAGAAGAATCTGTTAGAATAGAATTTACGGTTACATCTAGCAGAGATCAACTATAAATTGATGAGATTTTGACGCCATTTTTATAATTTTATATTAAATTTTAGAATTTAAGAATGTAAAAATGTTTCCATAGATATTTTTTTATATGGCAAACAGAAAACATTACATTAGCGTTGACTCACATATAATGATAAACTTGTAAATATAAAATTATTATTGTGAATAAACACTAAAATAAAATAAAATGTATAATACCTTTGCTTTCAATTGTCGAAATATAAAGAAAATGCATAAATTCAATTTAATGTTTGAGTTTTATTTAAATTCTAAAAATATTTTTTTTAAATATTTTAAAATGTTATTGTCTTGTTCAAAGATATTTTTTATTAATTTCTATTTATTTATAAATCGGTATCACCACAAGAAAGGCAATAATGCCACTAAAACACAAGGGGTTACAGGGCGTGAAAGAAAAGAGAGTAATCAGGTGGATAGCGATTGACATTGCATTTAAATTTTTGCAGTTGAAAATTGGCTGGAAAGCAAGAATCCGGAGAGGTGTTCCACAAGCGAGAAGTACGATAAAAGAAACTGTTAGTATAAAAATTACGGCTACATCTAGCCAGCTCAACTGTAAATTGATGAGATCTCAATGCCAGTCTAGTGCTGCGCTTAAATTTTTAAAAAATAATTACCATACCGAAGAGCTAATCCAAATAATTACCATGAAAATGTTTATAGAAAAGTCATAGGGAGGCAACCTCACGGCGGTGGGAAAGTGACAGGAGCTAGGCTGCCAGATCAGGACCAATAATATTGCTGATTCTTCTTTGAATCTTATCAAGGATATCAATGTAAATAGCAGGGGCACCTGGTCATATGTGGCAGCAACATTCTATCTATGTACGAATGGTAAACTTACAAATATATAAGATTGATTCTGGAGAGAAAAATTGTCTCGCTTGGCATAATGAACCGACTTTTTTGGCAGCTGAACTAGCAATGGATTCAATAAAGTCTTTCCACTTCATATCAGCAGAGAACGTGAGCCCGAGCAGGCGAAACGAATCACTTTCCTGGAGGATAGCATCAGCCATGCCGAGGGAAGGCAGCAAGGGGGTCTTTCTAATGGAGAGATTAATGATTAATGAATCAACACTCCATAGTCACTCTTAAGCGATATTCAGGCCGTGGTCTGTAGCTAACTTTCATTAAATACAGGGTGCCGCCCTCAAAAATGTCATCATTTAAAATCTGGATATCTGATTAACTACATCTCCCAGTCAAACGAAATTAAATAGGCTTCATGTTGAACAATAAAAGATTTATCGAAGAGCTGTAGATTTTACAAACGATTTCTCAAAACTTCACAAATATTTAATATGCGCACTACCTGTGACAAAACACGCCAAGCCGATAGTCCAGCTGTAGCATGTCTTGCGTTACACACTCCAGCGCCTCAGTGAGGATTATCTCAATGAGAATCAACCAGAAAGATGGAACGGGCATACCAGTGATAATGACAAAGTGCTGTTGAAATGGCTACTATGTTTACCTGACTTGACACCTTGTGATTTTTTTCTGTGGGGCTAAGTGAAAGGATAGGTCTATATCTCCACTCTTCCTACAAGCCTAGAGGAACTTAAGCAGAGAACCACGGAGACGGTGGAGAATGTTACGCAAGACATGCTACAGCGTAAAAAAATCTTACTAAGTAAAATTATTCTCTGGCTTTAAATAACCTGCGAAGGGTCGGTCAGCTGTAGAAAATGACTCAACCAAAATGAAACCAATAAAATTGCTTTCCTTTCAGTATTCTTATAGAAATTAGTAATGTCGTCTGGATAGGAGATATTTCTCTTTGGGTGTAGTCCTTGTTTTTTGTTCGGTTCCAAGCAATAAATGGTTGACAATTTTTTGATAACATTTACCTGAATTTAGTAAAAGAAGCATGCCTGATATGAGAGGATTATTGGGGAAAAAAGTTGGCTCGAATAATCTTGAGTCTCTTCTTGACGCATTTTCTTTCGTCTTTAAGATTGGGTTTCCGGTTTCTTCGGAAGTATTTTCTTTCTCGTTCACTCCCAATGGTTTCTTGCGTCTTGGTTGTCTTATCACCTTGCTTCAGGTGGTGACTTTTACTCTGTAACCCTGCCCTGAATATGACGATAAACTACAACCAACAGTAAGGCCCCTGATCTGGAACCGCCTCTTAATTGCTGTTGTTTCCAAAGTCCACTCTGACCGGGGGTGGTCAGAGTCATGAATGTATTTCAAAATTTGTGGGCTTAGCGAAACGAGTCATATTAGTCCTCAAAGTGACCGCTTGACGGCGGTGACTGTTTCAATTGTAAACAAAGATGGGTGTACAGTACGATACATTAGCGCGTGCGTGCGAGAAGTAACTGTGAGGAATCTATTATTTTTGTTGTTTTGATTAATATATCTATATTAAATAAATATTTATTTATGCCATATATACATGTTTATAGTATTTATATTATGAACATAACTACTGGTAGTTACTATAGGGTTTTTATAACTCAAAAATAATCCCTTACCATCTACGACAATCGGGTTTAACGGACACCACTATTATTCCGTTTATAAGAGGTTTGTATATATTTATAAAAAAAATTACCAAAAATAAAATTTATCTCCGGTTGAAGGCAAAAATTACGTGTAAAATATTTAGATTTTGGCATTAAATAATCCATAGAGGTGTTGATATGCTGTTAAACGAAATCAAATAAAAATTAAAACAAAACAGACAGAAACTCAAACATTTACCCGATACAAATTAATGTTTATTGCATTATTCGTTTAATTTATTTATTTATTTATTTATTGTGGCATGTCAACCTCAATGGGTTATTTAATGCCGACAACATTTTTAGGATAGATTCGTATGAATAGAATATGTATTCTTTGGTTTAGATTGGTTTGGTTTATTTTTTTTTTACAGCATATCAACCTCACTGTGTTATTTAATGCCGACAATTTTTTATTGCTGGCAATAGTTTGTATTGCTGGTAATAGGTAACTAACAGGTGCTACCAGGCCGGGTAAGGGTGGACCTGGGAACACCAGCAATTAATAAGTGGTTCCACACACCTCAAAACCTCCTGATCAGAGGCCTAGCTGCTGGGCGTAGTTTATCGTCTTACCCAGGACATGTTTATTGCATTATGTAACGATGTCTGATTAAAAAGTTCATTTAAAAATTGCAAATGTGCGTTTTTCATTAAAGATTTTTCTTGATTACAAGAAACAGATTAATTTTTGGACACTGTCTACACTCAGTGAGTTTTAGAAAGAAAGATCTTCCCGCTAACAAGAAAAACACAACCAAAAAAGTAAAAAAAAACGCTTATCAGAAGCACATTATCAGTCATTATTCATGAAATATGTATTAGGGAAGGATAGCAATCCAAATACATGTATAGCTGGCCAATCGTATGAGACTTCCTGATGTTAGCGGACTGGAGGGGTAGATCTAGCTTTTGACACCTTTGGAAAGTGTGTGAAAACCATCCCACGTGTTGATTCAAGCTTTGTGAGTGAAATTGGGTAGACGGAACACTTGGGAACGTTGATAGCTGTGCTACGAAGTCACAAGTCATCGTGACCGAGGGCTTGAGCGTTCCGGCCTTGTTCAGATTGTTGATCACGTTAGTTAACACGCTCTTTCCCAGAAACTGTAACTAAGGTCTGCTCAGCATATTTGCAGTCTATGGGTGTTGAATAAGCATAAATGCGCCCGAGCAATCGTCTACAATAGGGATTGTCTAACCGCCCTATTAATCAATAATGACTGATAATGTGCTTCTGATGATTGGGTAGACGGAACCCTTGGGGGGGCGTCGATAGCTGCGCTAGCACGAAATAACAAGCCATCGTAGCCGAGGGATTGAGCTTGCTGGCCTTGTTCAAATTGTTGATCACGGTAGATAACACCGCAGAATAAACACCAGATTGGTTCTGTAGGCGTTGAATAGACATAAATGCGCCCGAGCAAGCGTCTGCAATAGGGATTGGCAAGTAGACGGGTATCCACGAATACGAGTGGCCAGGTATACATATATATATATAAGTGATAGAAATTGGGGGGGGGGATTTGAAGAATCATTCGTAGTAATTCATCGAGTTCAGAAGAATCCTCAACAGAAAGCACTGGACGGCCGTTTCGTCCTATTTGGGACTCCTCAACAATGCGCATCCACTACCAATAATCGAATATATATATATATATATATATATATATATATAGAGAGAGAGAGAGAGAGAGAGAGAGAGAGAGAGAAAGATTATTTCATGAATAAATATATGTATATGTATCTAAACATGTGTACATTAACATCTGTGTGTGTGTGTTTTTGATGTTGTGAAGAAACTAAGTTAACTCGATTGAAGCATCCGTGATGAAAGATGTGTCAGTTGAAAGAGAGAATGGACGAAAAATAAATAAGTATTACAGTGAATAAATAAATTAATGAACGAACGAATGAACGAAGATATGAAAATCGAGGCGAAAAAAAAATTATCATAGAAGGAAGTCAAAGAATAAAATAACTGAAAATGGTGTCTGAGAATAAAAAGTATGGAAGAAAATACGACCCAGAATAATGTCGAAAAGGGAGAAATGATGAAGCACGTTTAAATTGGGACCAAAATACACCGTATCAGCATTACAAATTGATATTTGTTAGTCTGGTTAGAAAAGGCAAGTCCATGTACAAAGAAGAAAAAAATGTCGTCTGCTGTAATGGAGTTGGCCTGAAAAAAAAGCGCGGAAACATTTTAGATTTTCTTTCTCTTTTTTTTATTTTGTTATCTTTAAATTAAGTGACATTGACTAAGAAATTTTTTATTTTTTTATTTATTTATTTTCTTGATATTTTTATGACTGGTTATATTTTATAAAATTATTCATTTCGACGAGGAATAAAAGGGAAGTGACACCGCGAGGAGAAAACCTATTTAAGGGACAGTAGACCGATAAATATAAAGTATAATATGGAAGAATAAAAGAGTAAAGCAAGAGAAACATGAGGGTTTCTATAGGAGAAAAGGGGTGAATGGAACGCGCGAAAGAAAGAAAGAAAGAAAGAAAGAAAGAAAGAAAGAAAGAAAGAAAGAAAGAAATTGGCAAAAGGGTAACAATATGAGTAAAATGAAACGCAAAAAAAGAAAGAAAGAAAGAAAGAAAGAAAGATAGGAAGAAAGAAGTGAAGGGCAATAAGTTGATAAGTTTCAGACGAAAGAAAGAAAGAAAGAAAGAAAGAAAGAAAGAAAGAAAGAAAGAAATAGAATTATATGAAAATATCATGTTCAGCAAATTGATAATTGTCATAAGAAAGAAAGAAAGCAAACAAGCAAGAAAGAAAGAAGGAAAGAAAGGAAAGAAGAAGTGAAGGGCAATAAGTTGATAAGTTTCAGACGAAAGAAAGAAGGGAAAGAAAGAAACAAAGAAAGAAAGAGAATTATGTAATTACCAGAAGAAAGAAAGTAAAATAAAAACGTGAAGATCAGAAATTGATAATTGTCAGAAGAAAGAAACAAAGAAAAAAAGAAAAAAAGAAAGATAGGAAGAAGTGAAGGGGAATAAGTTGATAAGTTTCAGACGATGGAAAGAAAGAAAGAACGAAAGAAAGAATGAAAGAAAGAAAGAAAGAAAGAAAGAAAGAAAGAAAGAAGAGAAAAGAAAGAAAGAAAGAAAGGTATATATGAAAACGTGAAGGTCAGGAAATTGATAATTGAGACGAGAAAGAAAGGAAAATAGGAAAACGTGGAAGTCATCAAATTGATTATTGTCAGAAGCAAGAAGAAAGGAAAATATGAAAACGTGAAGGTTAGTAAACTGATTATTGTTAGAAGAAAGAAAGAAAGAAAGAAAAATGGGAAAACGGGAAGGTCAGCTAACTGATAATTACCAGAAGAAAGAAAGTAAAATAAGAAAACGTGAAGATCAGCAAATTGATAATTCACAGAAGAAAGAAAAATGAAAGAAAGAAAATATAAAAACGTGAATGTCAGCAAATTGATAATTGACAGAAGAAAAATGAAAAATAGGAAAACGTGAAGATCACCAAATTTGATAATTGTCAAAAGAAAGAAAGAAAGAAAAATAGAAATACGTGAAGGTTAGTAAAGAAAGAAAGAAAGAAAGAAAGAAAGAAAGAAAGAAGGAAAGAAAGACAAAAACAAAGAAAAATAGGAAAACGTGAAGATTAGTAAATTGATTATAGTCAGAAAGAAGAAAGGAAAATATGAAAACGTGAAGGTCAGCAAACTCATTATTGGTAGAAGAAAGAAAGAAAGAAAGAAAGAAAGAAAGAAAGAAAGAAAGAAAGAAAAGTATGGAAACGTGAACGTCAGGCAATTGGTAATTTTCAGAAGAAAGAAAGAAAGAAAGAAAGAGTGAAAGAAAGAAAGAAAGAAAGAAAGAAAGAAAGAAAGAAAGAAAAGTATGGAAACGTGAACGTCAGGCAATTGGTAATTTTCAGAAGAAAGAAAGAAAGAAAGAAAGAAAGAAAGAAAGAAAGAAAGAAAGAAAGAAAGAAAGAAAGAAAGAAAGAAAACCAGGAAAACGTGAAGGTCAATAAATTGATAAATATCCGAAGAAAGATAGAAATGATAAAAGAATGCTAGCAGGAATGAAATGAAAGAAAGAAAGAAAGAAAAAAGAAAGAAAGAAAAAGGAAAAAAATTGAAAGTGATTTTGAATAAACTTATAATTGATAACTGTCAGAAGAAAGAAAGAAAGAAAGAATGGCACTGCCAAAATGTTATCAATATGCATGAAATGGAAAGAATGAAAGAAAGAAAGAATGAAAGAATGAAAGAAAGAAAGAAAGAAAGAAAAAAGAAAGAAAGAAAGAAAGAAAGGAGAACATTTGAGAAAGTGAACTGCAATAAACTCATGAGTTGATAATTGCTAGAAGAATGAAAGAAAGAAAGAAAAATATAAAGAAAAGAGAGAAAGAAAGGAAGGAAAGAAAGAAAGAAAGAATGAAAGAAACATAAAAGAATGAAAATTTGAGAAAGTGATTTGCAATAAACTCATAAGTTGATAATTGTAAGAAGAAAGAAAGAAAGAAAGAAAGAAAGAAAGAAAGGAAGAACGAACGAACGAAAGAAAGAAAGAAAGAATGTTAAAAAAATTGAATTGCAATAAACTCATGAGTTGATAATTACCACGATAATATATATATATATATATATATATATATATATATATATATATGTATATATATATATATATATATATATATACAGGCGGGGAGTTGTTAAAATACAAATAATGTGAATTAAAACCAAAGAGGGTGTAATAACAATTTAAGAGGAGAAAAATGGCAAAATGACTGAAAAAATAAAACACAAACCAAGTGAAGAGAAAATGAATATATACCCATTTATGTTAAAAAGAAAAAAAACTACAACCATCTCGGTAAGACTCATAGAGAAAGATATTGTAGACATAAACTTGATATAGAAGTTAATCAAGTAGATTGATAGGCTTTATTTCAGTTCGGAAAATCGGATAGTAACAATGCAAAAATATTAGAAAGAAAAACAAATATGGCGCACAAGAGCTAAGGAGATATGTAAGGTGAATTTGAATAAGGCAAATGCGTAAAAAAAAAGAAAACTAAATCAATTGATAAAGTAAAAAAAAGTTGCAAGTAAAGAAATGTTGGAAATTATTTAAAAAGAAAAAATAATCCCAAGAAAAATAAAACAATTTATTGGATCAGATATACGAGGTGTGATCAAAAAGTACTTATTAAGTATCAACCCAAATCTTCTTTCCCTAGCTATAGGTTAATGAGTAAAACGTATCACTATATCATTATTATCGAAAAAAATTCTTACGATGCAAAAATATTTTCTGGCTTTAAATAACCTGCAAAGGGTTGATAAGCCGTAGAAAATGAATCAATCAAAAAATCGCTGCAATTTACATACAATCTACTAATTTAAGCCTGACGGTTATTTCACACCCCTAAACCGAACGAGAGGATTGAACCAGCATCTTTGTTTATGAAACCAAACGGGGATCATTATTATTCTCATTGTACACACTTATTTTAGTAACCAAACGTCTTTCTTCTTTGTCTTAAAGCCAAATTAATTCCACTGTCACGTGATACACGCTTAGGCGATCATGTAACTGACGAGGCAGAATTTCTTTTCCCCGCAGTAGTTTGCTATTTCTTTCTGCAGTAGGCCAGTTGCCATCCAAGTCTATAGAACCAGGTCTGTCCTGCTATTTAGCCATAGCTGGGGGGGAGAGAAGAACAGGATTTATAAATTTTCAAAGGATATTAGCGCGTAAGAGAATATAATGGCTTCAACTGAAATTCGAACTC
Organism: Acanthosepion esculentum; assembly: GCA_964036315.1. NCBI lineage: Eukaryota > Metazoa > Mollusca > Cephalopoda > Sepiida > Sepiidae > Acanthosepion > Acanthosepion esculentum. The sequence goes on along the minus strand of OZ038516.1, from coordinate 51,179,378 downwards.
GGCTCTCCCATTCCTCAATCCGAGCCGCTATCCATTACTCCACCGTGCCATTCATTACGCCATAGTATATTAAATAATATACAAGGTCTGATCAAAAAGTATCGGGACTGGTGTTATGAAAATAAGACTACCACACAAATCAATTCGGCATCAGGTTGCTTTGCTTTTTTTTGCTTTTTGCTTTTTCTTGAATTGTCTAATTAAATGTCAGTACATTTTACTCTGCTTTTCGATCAACTATTTTATTTTGATCTACTCATTTCGGGTTATGTGTTCCCTATCTGTTTCATCGGCCAATGATCTCTATTTTCGTTTTGCGTAGTTTTTAACCTAAATATGTCTCCCTTAAGATTGAAAGTTAATGCGACAATTGTGTAAAATGCCCCCAGGTGATAACTATTCTTTTGCCAATGACTCCATGTTTACTTACCTTATTTACATTACTCGGACTGTTATCCTCATCTTCATTGTCATATTCACAACGTTTCGGACGACTCCATGTTTACTTAACTTATTTTCATTATTTGGACAATTATCCTCATCTTCATTGTCATATTCACAACATTTCGGCTGTTATACGCTCCAGCCTTCTTCGAGTGACTGTAATTTCGAACTAAACCCTTTATTTCGTCTACCGAGGCAAAATGTTCTAGGTCCACGTGGCTCAGGGACACATGGTCCAGTGGATAAAAGCGTTGGTTGGATCCAGTGACTAGACCGAAAGAGTTGTTAGTTCAATACCAGGCTACAGCAGTGGTGAACCAAAAACTTGGAAAGTTGAGTTAAAGGGAAATAACTGAAACATCCGGAAGAGGCATGACACGTGGAATTAGAACCTCATCTCAGAGATATGTTTTTATTTCACGACTTCGCTTTCATTGTCTGCCATTAATTCTTTTGCACATTTTTTTGCTTCCATTTCAACAACAGCCATCAAAATTGGTAGGTAACGTAGAGAGCCTCTTACTGGAGATCAACAGATAGTAAGCCTACTTAAATCGCCATCAATCTCCTCATTATTCTTTCTGAATTTAGCGAATGATGCCGCTTGGATGTTTTGGCGGTGTGTAGTGTTTCTGGCGAAAATTCAAAGAGCTGAGTTCAAATTCCAGTTGGCTTTGTTGCACTCACACTGTTTACATTGTCTACATTTCCGAGATGAAGTATTGTAACTATTTACACTATTTCCAAAGAGAAAATTAATCTGTTGACGAGTACGGCATATTTTCATTAAAAAAATAGATAAATAAATCGGTTAATTTGTAGTTTAGCACCCACGCTCAGTTCGCATTAACAATTTCCAGAATACTTACATTTATGTGTAATTGTACATACTCCATTCGACTCTCGCTTGATAAATTTGATAATATCCACCGTTTTGGAGTTATCGACAGTGAAAGTTCGGATTCATTCGCGTCGTTGGCGGCAGCCATTACTGTTGTTGTTTGCATACATTCGCTGCGGAAAGCTAAGCGCGGAAGACTACGAAAAGCTAAGCTCTGAATTGATCTTTCTTGTCTAAATTTGTTTCAATTACTGCGCACGAGAACTATTTACGTACACACACTGGGTTTGCGCCATGATAGCTACACTAATAGCTATTCTGCAGCGAATGAATCCGAATTTTCACTGTTGATAACTCCAAAATGGTAGCCGTGGAAAATTGGTAAATGAGATATAAAGCCCCTTGCTGCAGATCAACAGACAGCAATCCTCCTTAATTCGCCATCATTTCAATGGTGTTCTTCCTGATTTTAGCGAATGCTGCCCCTTAAATATTTTGGGTGGTGTAATGGATAGTGATTTGGGGTGAGGAATCAAAGTGCTGAATTCCAATTCCAGTCAGCTTTGTTACATCCATACTGTTTACATTGTTCAGACTGTTGTCCCCATCTTTATTGTCATGTTCACGACATGTCGGCCATTGTACGCCCTGGCCTTCTTCAGGAAGTCTGTATTTCTGAAATGAGGTATTGTAACTATTTACACTATTTTCTTTGTTCAGACTATTGTCCTCATTTTATTTACATATTCATGACATTTCGGCCATTGTACGCTTTGGCCTTCTTCAGGCTGCCTATATTTCTAAAATGAGGTATCGTAACAACTTACATTGTTTAGACTGTTGTCCCCATCTTTATTGTCATATTCACGAAATTTCGGCCATTGTACGTTCTGGCCTTCTTCAGAATGTCTATTATTTCTGAAATAAGGTATTGTAAGTATTTACACTATTTACATTGTTTGGACTGTTGTCCTCATCTTTATTGTTATATTCACAATGTTTCAGCCATTGTACACTCCGAACCCTTTATTCCGTCCACTGGGGTAGATTGTTCTAATTCCACATGCCATGCCTTTTCTGGATATCTCAGATTCAGTTATCTCGTTTTAGTCACTAAATTTTCCAGTGGGGACATCAGTGAATTACATGGAGCTAGGACACTCTACTCTAGTGGGTGAAATAAAGTGTTTGGCTTGAAAATCTAATGTATATCACCTGAAGATGGCTGGAGCATAGAACAGTTGAAACATCAGGAATATGACAATAAAGATGAGGACAATAGTCCGAAAAATGTAAATAGTGTAAATAGTTTCAAGACCTGGTCTTAAAAATATACAGATGTGTGAAATAATGTATTTGGCTTGAAATTCTAATGTATATCACCTGAAGATGGCTGCAGCATTCAACAGTTGAAACATCAGGAATATGACAATAAAGATGAGGACAATAGTCCGAAAAATGTAAATGGTGTAAATAGTTTCAAGACCTCGTCTTAAAAATGTACAGATGGCTGAAATAAAGTGTTTGGCTTGAAATTCTAACGAATATCACCTGAAGATGGCTGGAGCATGCAACAGTTGAAACATCAGGAATATGACAATAAAGATGAGGACAATAGTCCCAAAAGTGTAAATAGTGTAAATAGTTTCAAGACCTCGTCTTAAAAATGTACAGATGGCTGAAATAAAGTGTTTGGCTTGAAATTCTAATGTATATCACCTGAAGATGGCTGGAGCATGCAACAGTTGAAACATCAGGAATATGACAATAAAGATGAGGACAATAGTCCGAAAAATGTAAATAGTGTAAATAGTTTCAAGACCTCCTCTTAAAAATGTACAAATGGGTGAAATAAAATGTTTGGCTTGAAATTCTAATGTATATCACCTGAAGATGGCTGGTGCATACAACAGTTGAAACATCAGGAATATGACAATAAAGATGAGGACAATAGTCCGAAAAATGTAAATAGTGTAAATAGTTTCAAGACCTCGTCTTAAAAATATACAGATTTGTGAAATAATGTGTTTGGCTTGAAATTCTAATGTATATCACCTGAAGATGGCTGGAGCATGCAACAGTTAAAACATCAGGAATATGACAATAAAGATGAGGACAATAGTCCCAAAAGTGTAAATAGTGTAAATAGTTTCAAGACCTTGCCTTAAAAATGTTCAGATGGGTGAAATAAAGTGTTTGGCTTGAAATTCTAATGTATATCACCTGAAGATGGCTGGAGCATGCAACAGTTGAAACATCAGGAATATGACAATAAAGATGAGGACAATAGTCCGAAAAATGTAAATAATAAGGAAAGAGGGCTTGGAGAATTCGATACTCACAGAAGAGATTGAAGGCAATATGGACAGAAGAAAAGAATGCATAATATACTTGACAAGCTTGAGTAAATGGATGTCAGAACGGGGTTGAGGAGAAATAACATAAAGACAAAATTTATTAAGAGCTACAAAGGACAAGAAATTGTGGAGAGCCATCAGTGTGTACAACACATAAAAAAGTAAACTCGATTTCACTAGATCTTCATTAAATGCCACTAGATTCTTACGTTTTTAATGATCATCTCGTATAAAATTAACCCGACTACAATCTTAAATTAATTTAGAATGTCGAGGTGAGTACAGTAATATTGAAAGGACGTACTGCCAATTTCTTTGAGATACTGATACCTCCTGCAGGCAATGCAATGTTATTCTTTAACTTCTGTATTATTATTTTTTGTTCTTTTATTGTTCTTGTTCCATAATAAAGATTACTTTTTAAAAAATTCTTTCTGGCTCAGTAACCTCTTGCATCTCAGTGGCTTTGTTTGGGGTAAAATCATTAAAAAAGAACAAAACAAAATATGAATTCCAAATGTGAAACTGTGAACCAGTAGATGTTCAAATCATGGAACTTCACTGTGGAACCATCCGTCATGACTGGGGAGGGTTTGGTGTTTGATTAGGAATGATTAAATGATATGAGTTGAAAGGAGTCACTTTACTAAATAGTCCATCGCTCTCTGTCGTATTCCTATTAGTGTTTACTAATGACATCGTTCGGATACTTTCTAAAAACGCCTTTGCATTATGCATTACATACTCGCCCTAAGCTCCTACAGAAGGCAGTGAAAGAAAGTGAGAAGAAAGGATTAAACGTCAACTGCAAGAAGACAAAATGAATGGTTATTAGTAAAAGGATGACCCCAAAATGCAACCAAGGACAAAATTTAAATATCTGAGAAGTGTTCTAACGGAGGACGCATTGGGATGGTCAAAGAGGCATTCCAAAAGCTAAGCAGTGTATTAAGAAACAAAAAAAACCTTGTCAGAAACAAAGAAAAGAGTACTGAATTATTACGTGATATCTATCCTCCAATATAGCAGTGAATGCTGGACAATCTCTTCAAGGAATAAGAAGAAGAGACTTAAATCAACAGAAATGTGATTCTACAGAAGGATGCTGAGAATACAATAGACCCAACATGTGAGCAGTTAAAATTTCTGGGGCACGTAATAAGAAAAGGGGGCTTGGAAAATTTGATACTCACAGAACAGATTGAATTGCAAGAAGGGCAGAGGAAAAGAATGCATAATATATTGAAGGTCGTTCTCAACGGATTCTCCTCCAGCTCCTAGCCCACGAACGCAGGTGTTTTCCAAGGCGCTAACCTAGGCCCTCCTCTGTTCCTTATCTTCATTAACGATCTTCCTGATGTCATAGGTTACCAAGTAGGCATCTATGCGGACGACACTACTATTTACTCAAAAACAAATCTAGTGTCGCTGACAAAACTAACCTGGCCGTTTGTCTCGAAAAGAACCTCCAATCGGTTGTGTACTGGGGCAGGAATTGGCTGGTTAACTTTGATACCTCAAAAACAAAACTGCTCTCTATTACTCGCCACAGAGAACCATCCCTGCCCCCCATTAGAATGTCTGACGCTCAACTCCACGAAGGTACCTCTTTATGACTGCTCGGTCTCACATTGTCTATTGATCTGAGATGGAACAAATACATTGAGTCAATAGTTTGCGCAAAGAAAGAATAAGAAAAGAAGGCTTGGAGAATTTGATACTCAAGGAACAGATTGAAGGTAAGAAAGACAGAGGAAAAGAATCCATAATATACTTGAATAGTTTGAGTAAATGGATGGTGCAACAGAGTTTAGGAGAAAAAACATAAAGACACAATTTATTAAGATCTACAAAGGACAGGAAATTGTGGAGAGCCATGAGCGCCTACATCCTGAGGGTGCACAATACATAAAGAAGAAGACTCGCTCTCACTAGACATCCACTGAATGCCACTAGATTTTCACGTTTTGAATGATCATCTTGTATAAAATTAACTTAAGACCTCCCCCCCAACTGTCAACAATCTTAAAATAATTTAGAATGTCGAGGGGAATATATTAATATTGAAATGACATACTGCCAATTGTTTTAAGACAATGATACCTTCTATAGGCCCATTGTATTCACAATTGTCACTACTTCAAAAGAAGGGTAAGAACTACAAAGGACAGGAAATCGTGGAGAGCCATGATCGCCTATGTCCTGAAGGAGTGCAACACATAAAAAAGAAGACTTGCTTACGGTAGTTCTCCATTGAATGCCACTAGATTCTCATGTTTTAAATGATCATCTCATATAAAATTAACTCATAATGACCCCACTCCCGCCGACTACAATCTTAAACTCATTTCAAACGTCGAGGGGAGTACAGCAATATTCAAAGGGCGTACTGTCAATGGCTTTGAGACAATGATACCTCCTACATTTGCAACGCTCACAAATGCACACGAAGACCATGATTTGTTCATATCCTTCAAAGGTTAAAATATTCAGATGTTGTACACTTCCAGCTTAAATCTGATTCATTCAGTTAAAATAGATTACGAGCAATATTATAAAAATATTAGAAATGTAATAATGGCATATTTTGTACATTTTGTACATTTCCAGTTTATTGCTGATTCTTATGTGATTTGATGAGTTTCTACATGTCATGACATGGTGTCAGTTAAAAAGAATTTTAAGCAATATTCATCACAATATTAGAAATGTAATAATTGTGTATTTGATGTATTTTGTATATTTCCAGTTTAATGCTGATTTTTATGCAATTTGATGAGTTCCTACAGGTCATGACATGGTGCCATTTAAAATAAATTTCGAGTAATATTAACAAATATATTATAAATGTAATAATGGCATATTTTGTGCATTTTGCACATGTCCAATTTAATGCTGATTCTTATGTAATTTAATTAGTTTCTACAGATTATGACATGGTGTCTGTTAAAATAAATTTTAAGCAATATTAATAAGAATATTAGAAAAGTAATAATGCCATATTTTGTGTATTTTGTACATTTCCAGTTTAATGCTGATTCTTATGTGAATTGATGAGTTTCTACAGATTCTGACATGGTCTCTGTTAAAATGAATTTTAAGCAATATTAATAAGAATATTAGAAATATAATAATGGTGTATTTTGTGCATTTTGTACATTTCCAGTTTAATGCTGATTCTTATGTGATTTGATGAGTTTCTACATGGTGTCTGTTAAAATGAATTTTAAGCAATATTAATAAGAATATTAGAAATGTAATAATGGCATATTTTGTACATTTTGTACATTTCCAGTTTAATGCTGATTCTTATGTGATTTGATGAGTTTCTGCATGTCATCACATGGTGTCAGTTAAAAAGAATTTTAAGCAATATTCATCACAATATTAGAAATGTAATAATGGTGTATTTGATGTATTTTGTATATTTCCAGTTTAATGCTGATTTTTATGTAATTTGATGGGTTTCTACAGTTTCTATGGTGTCATTTAAAATACATTTCGAGCAATATTAACAAATATATTATAAATGTAATAATAACATATTTTGTGCATTTTGTACATTTCCAGTTTAATGCTGATTCTTATGTGATTTGATGAGTTTCTACATGTCATGACATGGTATCTGTTAAAATAAATTTTAAGCAATATTAATAAGAATATTAAAAATGTAATAATGGCATAATTTGTGCATTTTGTACATTTCCAGTTTACTGCTGATTTTTATGTGATTTGATGAGTTTCTGCAGGAAATGACATGGTGTCATTTAAAATAAATTTCGAGTAATATTAACAAATATATTAAAAATATAATAATAACATATTTTGTGCATTTTGCACATGTCCAATTTAATGCTGATTCTTATGTAATTTAATTAGTTTCTACAGATTATGACATGGTGTCTGTTAAAATAAATTTTAAGCAATATTAATAAGAATATTAGAAAAGTAATAATGGCATATTTTGTGTATTTTGTACATTTCCAGTTTAATGCTGATTCTTATGTGAATTGATGAGTTTCTACAGATTATGACATGGTGTCTGTTAAAATGAATTTTAAGCAATATTAATAAGAATATTAGAAATGTAATAATGGTGTATTTTGTGCATTTTGTACATTTCCAGTTTAATGCTGATTCTTATGTGATTTGATGAGTTTCTACAGATTATGACATGGTGCCAGTTAAAATGAATTTTAAGCGTTATTAATAACAATATTAGAAATCTAAAACTGTTTCATTTTAAAAATTTGAACAATATTACTACTACTATTAATAATGGCTGAAAAATGATAATCGGAAAGTTGTGAAAATAGACAGCTGAAATCAACAAGAAGGAAACACAATTCTAAAAAAATGTCAACAATAGATGATAAAAACTGTTTTCTGTTCCGTCCGGAAAAGATTTCTAAACTTAATAGATAGATTTTCCTTGATTAATGTTTTTATTTTTTTTTTATTTACTTATCAGTATAATAAAATAAAAATCTGGGTTATTTTGTATTTATCATTTAGACTAATGCAGCCATCATATGATTGCTGAAAAAGGAAGTTTCATTCTCAAAGAAATCCGCTGATTATCTCCCCTGCCAGTCGTTTTCCTGTGTTAAGGAAATAGCAAAAACCAAATGAAATTGACAGGAAGGCGAAAAGAGGGAATAAAAGAAAATCTTACATTTTTTTTCTTTTTCGTTGCTTATACATGGTGACGATTTCTCGCCAAATGACATTCTACAAAAGCTCTTACCCATTCTCCACCATACACACACCCGCTACAGTCCAAAAACGAGAAGCTGATGTGAAACTCCCCGCCCCCTACCATTTCCATTCTTAAACACTTAGCTTTTTAATGACTTCTCTCTGTTTCGATTGGAGAGTCGCTGTGTCGACATTACATATTTGTTGACGCCAAAACAAATATTTCATTTTCCACGGTGCGTACCAATACAGAATAATTTGAGAAACAACCGATACCCTCTCTTACGTTTTACCGATTTCTCCCCCCTCTCTCTCTCTTTCTATCTCTCTCTCTCTCTCTCTTTCTCAATCTATCTATCTATTGATTGATCGACCTATAAAAGCTTCTTTCGCTATTCTTTCCTTTCCAACTTCTCTCTTTCCTTTTCTTTATGTCCTTGTCTTTCCCTCTATTTTCTCTATTTCTTCTTCCTTGATGTTATTTTCTTTCTTTCTTTCTTTCTTTCATTCATTCATTCTTTCTTTCTTTCTCCTTCTTTGTTTTACTCTCTCTTTTATTTTTTTATCTACCTTCCTTCCGTTTTTCCTTTATACAATTCTTTTTTTATTTATTTCCTTTCTCTTTCTTTTCCACTTCTATTTTCTCTTCTTCACTCTACTTCTATCGTTATCTTTCCTTTTTACTTCTCTGTCTTTCTCTCTCTCTCTCTCTCTCTTTGTTGCCTTCTCTTCTCCCATTTATTAAACCTTCCTTTCCCTCTTACCATTTTCTCTTCCTTTTTTTCCTTCTTTCTTTGTACCTTTCTTCTTTTATCTTTGCTAACTTCCCCGCCTAAATTCCTTCTTTATTTTTGTTTTCTTTCTTTTTTTCTTTCTTTCTATTATTCACTACTTCGTTTGTTCTTTTCTTCTTTTTTTGTTAACTTGCCTTTCTCTTAGACTTATTCTCTCTATCTCATTGTTTTTCTTTTTTCCTTCTTCAGCCTTTCTTTCCTTCTTTTTTCCTTTTTTCTTTCTTTCTAACTATTCATACTCTTACTCTTTTCTCTTGCCTCTTTCGCTTTTACATTCTCCTCTTTTCTTTCTCTTTCTCTCTCTGTTTCCCCTCCTTTCTTTTCTTACACCTTTTCCTTCCCACCCTTCCCCGTTTGTGCCTTTCTTTCCCTTTCTTTTGTCACTTTCTTCTTTCTCTCCCTCTCTTTGTCCATATTTTATTACTTTTACTGATTACACATTTTCGTCCTTCTTTTCCTCTCTCTCTCACTCCCTCTCTTACTTTTCATTGTTTCTTCTCTCTCTCTCTCTCTCTCTCTCTCTCTCTCTCTCTCTCTCTCTCTCTCTCTCTCTCTTGCCTTCAGTTTTCTATTTCTCACTTTTCCCCTCTCTGTTTCTGTTGTATCATTTCTTCCTTCATCATTCCCTTTTGTTATTATCTTCTCGTCTTACTCTCTCTCTCTCTCTCTCTCTCTCTCTCTCCCTCTCTCTCTCTTTGCATTCAGTTTTCTATTTCTCACTTTTCCCCTCTCTGTTTCTGTTGTATCATTTCTTCCTTCATCATTCCCTTTTGTTATTATCTTCTCGTCTTACTCTCTCTCTCTCTCTCTCTCTCTCTCTCTCTCTCCCTCTCTCTCTCTCTTTGCATTCAGTTTTCTATTTCTCACTTTTCCCCTCTCTGTTTCTGTTGTATCATTTCTTCCTTCATCATTCCCTTTTGTTATTATCTTCTCGTCTTACTCTCTCACTCTCTCTCTCTCTCTCTCTCTCTCTCTCTCTTTGCCTTCAGTTTTCTATTTCTCACTTTTCCCCTCTCTGTTTCTGTTGTATCATTTCTTCCTTCATCATTCCCTTTTGTTATTATCTTCTCGTCTTACTCTCTCTCTCTCTCTCTCTCTCTCTCTCCCTCTCTCTCTCTTTGCATTCAGTTTTCTATTTCTCACTTTTCCCCTCTCTGTTTCTGTTGTATCATTTCTTCCTTCATCATTCCCTTTTGTTATTATCTTCTCGTCTTACTCTCTCTCTCTCTCTCTCTCTCTCTCTCTCTCTCTCTCTCTCTCTCTCTCTCTCTCTCTCTCTTTGCCTTCAGTTTTCTATTTCTCACTTTTCCCCTCTCTGTTTCTGTTGTATCATTTCTTCCTTCATCATTCCCTTTTGTTATTATCTTCTCGTCTTACTCTCTCTCTCTCTCTCTCTCTCTCTCTCTCTCTCTCTCTCTCTCTCTCTCTCTCTCTCTTTGCCTTCAGTTTTCTATTTCTCACTTTTCCCCTCTCTGTTTCTGTTGTATCATTTCTTCCTTCATCATTCCCTTTTGTTATTATCTTCTCGTCTTACTCTCTCTCTCCCTCTCTCTCTCCCTCTCTCTCTCTCTCTCTCTCTCTCTCTCTCTCTCTCTCTCTCTCTCTCTTTGCCTTCAGTTTTCTATTTCTCACTTTTCCCCTCTCTGTTTCTGTTGTATCATTTCTTCCTTCATCATTCCCTTTTGTTATTATCTTCTCGTCTTACTCTCTCTCTCCCTCTCTCTCTCCCTCTCTCTCTCTCATCTTTTTTTTTTCTTTTTCACTAGATTTTTCCCCTTCTCTTTTATACACATTTTTGAAAAATTATTCCCCTTTCCTATTCAATTCTACCCTCTCTTCTGTTTCTTTCTCCTTTTCCCATTTATTAAACCTCCCTGTTTCTCTTTCACTCCCTCTTCTTTCTCGAATCCTTTCTCCCTCTCGTTCTTTTTTCTTTTATTTCTGATTCATCCTTTCTTTCCTTTCGTTCTCTCTTTCTTCTTTACCTTCTTATTTACTTTCTTTCTTTCTTTCTTTCCTACTTAACCTACCTCATTCGATTTCTTGTTTTATTTAATCTTCTCTTTCCTTTATTTTTAATTGTCGTTTTTCCTACTCCCTTTTTGTCTTTCTCCTTTCTTTTTTTCCTTTTCTTTTCTATTATATTATTCTTGCACCCTTTCTTTCTTTCTTTCTTTCTTTCTTTCTTTCTTTCTTTCTTTCTTTCTTTCTTTCTTTCTTTCTTTCTCCTCGCTTTTTACATCTTCGCTCCGACTCGATTTCCGTTTCTCTCAATAAATCTTTCACTTCCGTTTTCGACTCTCCAAATTAATACTCCTTGTTTGTATTTAGTTTTTCTCTAAACCTCTTCACACACACACATACACATGTATACACATATACACGCACATACACACAATTCCTCTCCCTACACATACCTTAATATCCCTTTTTCCTATCTTTCTATGTATACCTTTCTTTCTGTCTTTCTCTCCTCTCTCTTTTAACTCTCCCTTTTTCACGCATTCGTTTACCTCCTTAGTCTTTCTCTCTCCCATCGCTTTCTTCTTACTCTCTTCTCCCTTTCCTCTCCCTCATGCTTTCTCCTCTCTCTCTTTCTCACTTCTCTCTCCCTTCTCACTTCCTGCTCTCTCACTTTCTTTCGCTTTTTCCCCCCCCTTTCACTTTCAATCTTTGGTTTTTTGATTCCCTCTTTCTTACTTTTCTTTTCTCCAACTTTTCTCCCTTCTCTATTTCTCCCCAAACTCTTCCTTCTCCTATTCCCTCCCCCCGACAGTCTCCCCCCTTCTCTTCTGTCATTTGCTCTTTCTATCCTTGCTCTTTCTCGTCTTACCCCCACTTCTCTTTTCCTCTCCTTTCTCTTTCTTCCATCTAATTTCCTCTTTCTCCTCCTCTCTTTTTATCCGCTCTCTCTTTCTTGCTTATCCCTTTCTCCCCCCTCGCTCTTTCCTGCTTATCCCTTTCTCCCCACTCGCTCTTTCCTGCTTATCCCTTTCTCCCCACTCGCTCTTTCTTGCTTATCCCTTTCTCCCCCCTCGCTCTTTCCTGCTTATCCCTTTCTCCCCCCTCGCTCTTTCCTGCTTATCCCTTTCTCCCCACTCGCTCTTTCTTGCTTATCCCTTTCTCCCCCCTCGCTCTTTCTTGCTTATCCCTTTCTCCCCCTCGCTCTTTCCTGCTTATCCCTTTCTCCCCCCCTCGCCCTTTCCTGCTTATCCCTTTCTCCCCACTAACTCTTTCCTGCTTATCCCTTTCTCCCCACTCGCTCTTTCTTGCTTTCTCAATTTTCTTTTTCTCCACTATTACTCTTCTTCTTTCTTCCATTCTTTCTTTTCCTCACTCTCCTCTTCCACTCTCTTTTTCGCCTTTTCCCTTTCTTGACTTTCTTTATTGCTTCTCGCTTTCTTCCACTCATTCTTACCTCACTCTTTCTGTTTCTCCCCTCTCTATTTCTCCTGTTAATATTCCTTACCTCTATCTTTTTGTCACTCTTTCTACTATCTGTCTCTCCTTCTCTTTCTCTTTCTCATTGCTGTCATCCTCTCTCTCTCTCTTTTGCTTTCATCTCGTTCTCCCTTCTCTTTTCCTCCCTTCTATTTTTCTCCATTCTCGCTTTCCTTCGTTCTTCCTCCTCTCTCTCTCTCTCTCCCTCGTTCTCCCTTCTCTCTCTCCCTCATTCTCCATTCACTCTTTCCCTCTTTTTTCCTCATCTCTTGCCATCGTTCTCCTTTCCCTCTTTCCCTCCTTCTCTCTCCTCTCTTTCCATCGTTATCCTTTCTCTCTTTCCCTTGTTTTTCCTTCTCTCTTTCCCTCCTTCTCCCTCCTCTCTTTACCTCGTTATCCCTTCTAGCTTTCCCTCGTTCTCCTCACTTTCCCTCTTTCTTCGTCATCTCTTTCCATCGTTCTCCTTTCTCTCTTTCCTCCTTCTCTCTCCTCTCTTTCCCTCGTTATCCTTTCTCTCTTTCCCTCGATCTCCCTCCTCTCTTTCCCGCCTTCTCTCTCCTCTCTTTCCCTCGTTATCCCTCTTCAACGTAATACTTCTGAAACCAAATATCAACAATGGTACAAAGAGCTACAAAAAAGTGCTTATCATTTTCTTTCCATGGACGTGGCACCGCTCTCCATGTTATATTGGTCCTTGGCAAACGCGTGGCGTTATAGATTCCCTTTCCGTCTGTCTTTATAACCATTTGTCTGTCTGTTTGTCAACCTCTCCCTATGTTTGTCCGTGCGTCTGCATGTCCGGTTGTCCGTCGCGATCCTATGTCCTTAACTGCCTCTCTTTGAATCTTCCTTTGTATCTTTTCCCTTATCTTTCTGGGTTTTTTTTTATTCTGTTACCAAACCAATTAGGATCCAGCTCTCAAACATTTCAACCATTTCGACACAGGTTTTCGCCAATAACCTATTCCCCCCCACACACACTTCGTCTTGCGCAGACAACAAACGTCCTGTTCGTCAAACAAGATGGCTATCATACTATTTTACTGCCAACATTTTTTCTGCTCCGTTTTTCTCATTAGATTTTTAATCTCTTTCTTTCTTTTTCTTTCATTTCTTTTAATCTTTGTAGTAATATTTAGTAATGTTCTAATTGCCTTTTCTACTCCCCCTTCTTTCCTATTTTCAATTCTTCTTCTTCTTCCTCTATCGCTTCATTTTTCGTTTTCTTTTTCTTCTTTCCGTCTTTGCAGTACTTTTCATTTTTTTCTTTCTCCTCTTCTTTGAGAAGTCTTCTTTTTCATCTTCTTCTTCTTTGTCAAATTCTTTCTTCTTCACCTTCTTTTTCGTTTTCTTCTTTTTTGTCAAATTCTTTCTTCTTCACCTTCTTTTTCTTTTTCTTCTTCTTTCTCATATTCCTTCTTCTTCACCGCCTTCTTTGTCATATTCTTTATTCTTCACCCTCTTCTTCATATTCTTTTGTCATATTCTTTCTTCTTTAACTTTTTTTTTTCGTTTTCTCCTTCTTTGAGGAGTCTTCTTTTTCATATTCTTTCTTTTTCGTTTTCTTCTTCTTTGTCATATTCCTTCTTCTTCACCTTCTTTTTCGTTTTCTTCTTCTTTTTCATATTCTTTCTTCGTCAGCTTTTTTTGTTTTCTTCTTCTCCGTCATATTCATTTTACTTCGCCTTCTTTTTATTTTTCTTCTTCTCTGGCTTATTCTTTCTTCTTTACCGTCTTCTTGAGCATATTCTTTCTTCCTCATCTTCTTTTTCGTTTTCTTCTTCATTGGGAAGTCTTCTTTTTCATCTTCTTCTTCTTCTTCTTCTTCTTCTTCTTCTTCTTTGTCATATTTTTTCTTTTTCACTTTCTTTTCATAATCTTCTTTGTCATATTCTTTCGTCTTCACCTTCTTTTTCGTTTTCTTCTTCTTTCTCACATTCCTTCTTCTTCGCCTTCATTTTCGTTTTCTCCTTCTTATTTCTTCTTCTTAATTTTTTTTTTTATAGTGATTCAATCGCTACGTTTTAAGACGCCTCCTGGGTCGGCTAACGCTCGGCAGTTACTACTGGATGATGAGTTCGATCCTCCCTGGTTGCCTCATATAAAATTCGAAATGAATCCAACAAAGGTTAATATGGCTTAACATCAACTTTGAGCAACCCACATATATGCATATTGATAATGTTTAGTGAGGCGAACCAAAGTTGTCTACTATTAGGTTGGTGGGAAAATAATGTCGTTTTTTGACGTTCAACTTCATGTGAGAAAACGACATTATTTTTGCACCAGCCTAATACTTCCAAGTAATGATTTCGACCTTCAATGGATGTCGTATTCAAATGTCGATATGAAATAACCCAGCAAGGGGTTGACATACCGTAAAATTAAGCAGTGATCTCTCTCTCTCTCTCTCTCTCTCTCTCTCTCTCTCTCTCTCTCTCTCTCTCTCTCTCTCTGTGTGTGTGTGTATATATATATATATATATTCAGTGGTAGAGCATTCGACTGCAGATCGAGAGGTCCCCGGTTCAAGTTTGAGGTGTTAATTTGTAAACAGTGACTATTTAAGCTAATATTGCACGACTCTTCGGCAGAATCGAGTCACTGTCAGTCACTGTGTGTTTATCTAAATCTAAAAATAAACACGCTAAAATTCACCTTCAACCCTGCCGTGCGTCGATGGCTTAGTGGGAGAAGTTCCGACTGACGCAACTTCAGTCGGGTTTCGATCCTAGCTAGAGGCAACCGGACGTTTAGCTACACTGATGAGCTGCGAAACAGTCTGTCTATGGATGACAAATATATATATATATATATGATTGGTGCAGTATAATTAATATTACAATGAAGCAGTCATACAAAGAATCAATCGGTAAGGCTAATGTAATAAACGGCGAAATCACTTCGCAAACAAATTTAAAAAGTATTAACCCACTAACCACTCGTTGAATGACGCGATCTTTTCTTTTTAGATGTTCCGTATGTTCCATAAATATGCTAGTACTTTAGACAGGTCATTCTATGGTCATCAGGCATGGATATTATTTTTCTTTTTAGGTAAAATTCAGGTAAAATCCGAGACGAAAATAAATGTAATACAAGTCGAAATATGTCTTTTTAAAGTGTGTTATTGTTAACGGTTACAAATTTGTGGAGCGTGCAGTCGCAACGCTAAGGTTGAATTTTGAACATTTAAGTGAGAGCGTTTTTTTAATTTACTAATATGACAATTCTGAGGATTTTATTGTTGTAAGTAATTTATCAGTCAAAGTGGCATGGACTTAATCATCCAATAACTAGAGCAATGTCCTAGTCGTTTTTCCGAAATGATGCATCTAAAATATATATTTTTAACTACAAACGCTGATATTAACAGTGACGACTGGGAACAGACCAGTTGGCAACCAAGGAATAGACCTGGTGACGTTTGGTGAGACAATTGGCATCCCGGAAAGACGGGTATTGGGGCAAGCTGGGTTGCCTGCTCTGTGAGGAGCATACCAAAAATGCTACAACGTACCCAAGTGCATCATACCCCCGGAGGATCCCGAGAGGAGGGCGAAAGAGATCCCCAACAGGTCGTATTTAAAGGAATCGAACGGAAATGTCCAATCGAATACGAACAGATGCATATGCGGTAAGACTTGCAAAAATCAGCGAGGCTTAAAGATACATCAAAGCCGGATGAAATGCCTTTAGGGGGGAAACCGGGCGCAACGTGCAGGTGCAAGCCCTGGTAAAACGGAGGAGGTGCAAGACCAAGAGTCATATCAAAGCGTCCAGTCTCTCCAAGCCCCAGTTCCTTTCACTCTGGGCAAGGAGTTCCGAAAGAAGATTAAATGGCCCCCAGTGAACAACAAGGGAGCCTGGCAGGATTTCGACACTAACATATGCGAGATACTCCAGTCAGCTACAAAGGGGGACGTGGATGGGCGACTAAATTTCATGACGACAATAATAACTAGCATGGCGTCAGAGAGATTTAGTTGCGTCGAGCCACGATAGCCAAGGGTACCCTACACTGCCAACCGTAGGGTGAATAAAATTAAAGATTTAAGGAAAGAGATAAGATCCCTTAAGAAATTTTATAAAAGGGCAAGAATAGAGGAGCGTCAACCCCTCAAGGAGCTCCGAGAAATACTCAGAGGGAAATTAAAGACTATACAATTCTGAGAATATTGTTGTAAGTATTTTGTCAGTCAAAGTGGCATGGAAATAATGATCCAATAACTAGAATAATGTCCCAGTTGTTTTCCCGAAATTTTTGCACCGTGGATCAGTCCTTTTCCTTTTAAATTAATTTTCGTCTCGGATGTTACCTGAAGTGTTCACAAGCGAGAAGTGCGAGAGAAGGAACTGTTAGCATAGAACTTACGGTTACAGCTAACCAATTCAACTGTAAAAAGGATGAGACCTAACCGCCAATACTATGATATTTAAATGTTAATTAATAGCATACCGTGCAGGATGGACAAAATATCACAGATTTAACCCGTAGGCAATAGTGTCCAAATCTTCTTCGGTTGCTTGTAAAATCCATGATCCCAAGAGGCTTAACTGTTAACTCTGATAGAATCCAAACGATGTCTTTCAGGGACGCTTGTCATTCATTACTTTCTGTGTTTCTCTCACCATAGGGGACAAAAAAGAATACACAGCCGGCATCATTGCTTGCTGGAGATATTATCTTTTGTCATGAACAATCTCCTGTCACCTCCTCTCTGCCCATCACCGCTATTTCGTATCTTTTTTTCGGATTATGTCGGATACTGTGTGTTTGTCCGACAAATAATATTCCTCAGTGACAATTTAACGCTGAAAAAAAAAAAGAAACCATAGATTCTTTATTTATTCTGTTTGTACCATTTTATTTTCTCTTTCTTTCTTTCTTTCTTTCTTTCTTTCTTTCTTTCTCTCGTTCGTTCTTTAATTCTTTCTCTCGTTCTTTCTTTCTTTATTTCTTTCTCTCGTTCGTTCTTTCTTTCTTTCTTTCTTTCTTTCCTCATTTTCGCTTTTATTCGTTCTTTATTTTCTTTCTTTCTTTTTATCCCTTTATTTTTTTTTAATCATTTCCCGCTAGTCAAGGGAATGAAGCCGCTAGGATGCAAGAGGTTACTGAGTGTTAGAGAATATGAGAAAAAAACTACTATTAAGGAGAGAGGACAATAAAAGAATAAGAATTAAGAAAACATGAGATAATGATTGATATTACATTTAAATTTTAAAGAAATCAAATCTTTTTTTAAAATCATTTCATCCCAAGCAAGGTAATAAAGCCACTAGGATGCAAGAGGTTACTGAGTGTTAGAGAATATGAGAAAAAAACTACTATTAAGGAGAGAGGACAATAAAAGAATAAGAATTAAGAAAACATGAGATAATGATTGATATTACATTTAAATTTTAAAGAAATCAAATCTTTTTTTAAAATCATTTCATCCCAAGCAAGGTAATAAAGCCACTAGGATGCAAGAGGTTACTGAGTGTTAGAGAATATGAGAAAAAAACTACTATTAAGGAGAGAGGACAATAAAAGAATAAGAATTAAGAAAACATGAGATAATGATTGATATTACATTTAAATTTTAAAGAAATCAAATCTTTTTTTAAAATCATTTCATCCCAAGCAAGGTAATAAAGCCACTATGATGCAAGAGGTTACTGAGTGTTAGAGAATATGAGAAAAAAACTACTATTAAGGAGAGAGGACAATAAAAGAATAAGAATTAAGAAAACATGAGATAATGATTGATATTACATTTAAATTTTAAAGAAATCAAATCTTTTTTTAAAATCATTTCATCCCAAGCAAGGTAATAAAGCCACTATGATGCAAGAGGTTACTGAGTGTTAGAGAATATGAGAAAAAAACTACTATTAAGGAGAGAGGACAATAAAAGAATAAGAATTAAGAAAACATGAGATAATGATTGATATTACATTTAAATTTTAAAGAAATCAAATCTTTTTTTTAAATCATTTCATCCCAAGCAAGGTAATAAAGCCACTATGATGCAAGAGGTTACTGAGTGTTAGAGAATATGAGAAAAAAACTACTATTAAGGAGAGAGGACAATAAAAGAATAAGAATTAAGAAAACATGAGATAATGATTGATATTACATTTAAATTTTAAAGAAATCAAATCTTTTTTTAAAATCATTTCATCCCAAGCAAGGTAATAAAGCCACTATGATGCAAGAGGTTACTGAGTGTTAGAGAATATGAGAAAAAAACTACTATTAAGGAGAGAGGACAATAAAAGAATAAGAATTAAGAAAACATGAGATAATGATTGATATTACATTTAAATTTTAAAGAAACCAAATCTTTTTTTAAAATCATTTCATCCCAAGCAAGGTAATAAAGCCACTATGATGCAAGAGGTTACTGAGTGTTAGAGAATATGAGAAAAAAACTACTATTAAGGAGAGAGGACAATAAAAGAATAAGAATTAAGAAAACATGAGATAATGATTGATATTACATTTAAATTTTAAAGAAATCAAATCTTTTTTTAAAATCATTTCATCCCAAGCAAGGTAATAAAGCCACTATGATGCAAGAGGTTACTGAGTGTTAGAGAATATGAGAAAAAAACTACTATTAAGGAGAGAGGACAATAAAAGAATAAGAATTAAGAAAACATGAGATAATGATTGATATTACATTTAAATTTTAAAGAAATCAAATCTTTTTTTAAAATCATTTCATCCCAAGCAAGGTAATAAAGCCACTATGATGCAAGAGGTTACTGAGTGTTAGAGAATATGAGAAAAAAACTACTATTAAGGAGAGAGGACAATAAAAGAATAAGAATTAAGAAAACATGAGATAATGATTGATATTACATTTAAATTTTAAAGAAATCAAATCTTTTTTTAAAATCATTTCATCCCAGACAAGGTAATAAAGCCACTAGGATGCAAGAGGTTACTGAGTGTTAGAGAATATGAGAAAAAAACTACTATTAAGGAGAGAGGACAATAAAAGAATAAGAATTAAGAAAACATGAGATAATGATTGATATTACATTTAAATTTTAAAGAAATCAAATCTTTTTTTAAAATCATTTCATCCCAAGCAAGGTAATAAAGCCACTAGGATGCAAGAGGTTACTGAGTGTTAGAGAATATGAGAAAAAAACTACTATTAAGGAGAGAGGACAATAAAAGAATAAGAATTAAGAAAACATGAGATAATGATTGATATTACATTTAAATTTTAAAGAAATCAAATCTTTTTTTAAAATCATTTCATCCCAGACAAGGTAATAAAGCCACTAGGATGCAAGAGGTTACTGAGTGTTAGAGAATATGAGAAAAAAACTACTATTAAGGAGAGAGGACAATAAAAGAATAAGAATTAAGAAAACATGAGATAATGATTGATATTACATTTAAATTTTAAAGAAATCAAATCTTTTTTTAAAATCATTTCATCCCAAGCAAGGTAATAAAGCCACTAGGATGCAAGAGGTTACTGAGTGTTAGAGAATATGAGAAAAAAACTACTATTAAGGAGAGAGGACAATAAAAGAATAAGAATTAAGAAAACATGAGATAATGATTGATATTACATTTAAATTTTAAAGAAATCAAATCTTTTTTTAAAATCATTTCATCCCAAGCAAGGTAATAAAGCCACTAGGATGCAAGAGGTTACTGAGTGTTAGAGAATATGAGAAAAAAACTACTATTAAGGAGAGAGGACAATAAAAGAATAAGAATTAAGAAAACATGAGATAATGATTGATATTACATTTAAATTTTAAAGAAATCAAATCTTTTTTTAAAATCATTTCATCCCAAGCAAGGTAATAAAGCCACTATGATGCAAGAGGTTACTGAGTGTTAGAGAATATGAGAAAAAAACTACTATTAAGGAGAGAGGACAATAAAAGAATAAGAATTAAGAAAACATGAGATAATGATTGATATTACATTTAAATTTTAAAGAAATCAAATCTTTTTTTAAAATCATTTCATCCCAAGCAAGGTAATAAAGCCACTATGATGCAAGAGGTTACTGAGTGTTAGAGAATATGAGAAAAAAACTACTATTAAGGAGAGAGGACAATAAAAGAATAAGAATTAAGAAAACATGAGATAATGATTGATATTACATTTAAATTTTAAAGAAATCAAATCTTTTTTTAAAATCATTTCATCCCAAGCAAGGTAATAAAGCCACTATGATGCAAGAGGTTACTGAGTGTTAGAGAATATGAGAAAAAAACTACTATTAAGGAGAGAGGACAATAAAAGAATAAGAATTAAGAAAACATGAGATAATGATTGATATTACATTTAAATTTTAAAGAAATCAAATCTTTTTTTAAAATCATTTCATCCCAGACAAGGTAATAAAGCCACTAGGATGCAAGAGGTTACTGAGTGTTAGAGAATATGAGAAAAAAACTACTATTAAGGAGAGAGGACAATAAAAGAATAAGAATTAAGAAAACATGAGATAATGATTGATATTACATTTAAATTTTAAAGAAATCAAATCTTTTATAAATCATTTCATCCCAAGCAAGGTAATAAAGCCACTAGGATGCAAGAGGTTACTGAGTGTTAGAGAATATGAGAAAAAAACTACTATTAAGGAGAGAGGACAATAAAAGAATAAGAATTAAGAAAACATGAGATAATGATTGATATTACATTTAAATTTTAAAGAAATCAAATCTTTTTTTAAAATCATTTCATCCCAGACAAGGTAATAAAGCCACTAGGATGCAAGAGGTTACTGAGTGTTAGAGAATATGAGAAAAAAACTACTATTAAGGAGAGAGGACAATAAAAGAATAAGAATTAAGAAAACATGAGATAATGATTGATATTACATTTAAATTTTAAAGAAATCAAATCTTTTTTTAAAATCATTTCATCCCAAGCAAGGTAATAAAGCCACTAGGATGCAAGAGGTTACTGAGTGTTAGAGAATATGAGAAAAAAACTACTATTAAGGAGAGAGGACAATAAAAGAATAAGAATTAAGAAAACATGAGATAATGATTGATATTACATTTAAATTTTAAAGAAATCAAATCTTTTTTTAAAATCATTTCATCCCAAGCAAGGTAATAAAGCCACTAGGATGCAAGAGGTTACTGAGTGTTAGAGAATATGAGAAAAAAACTACTATTAAGGAGAGAGGACAATAAAAGAATAAGAATTAAGAAAACATGAGATAATGATTGATATTACATTTAAATTTTAAAGAAATCAAATCTTTTTTTAAAATCATTTCATCCCAAGCAAGGTAATAAAGCCACTAGGATGCAAGAGGTTACTGAGTGTTAGAGAATATGAGAAAAAAACTACTATTAAGGAGAGAGGACAATAAAAGAATAAGAATTAAGAAAACATGAGATAATGATTGATATTACATTTAAATTTTAAAGAAATCAAATCTTTTTTTAAAATCATTTCATCCCAAGCAAGGTAATAAAGCCACTATGATGCAAGAGGTTACTGAGTGTTAGAGAATATGAGAAAAAAACTACTATTAAGGAGAGAGGACAATAAAAGAATAAGAATTAAGAAAACATGAGATAATGATTGATATTACATTTAAATTTTAAAGAAATCAAATCTTTTTTTAAAATCATTTCATCCCAAGCAAGGTAATAAAGCCACTATGATGCAAGAGGTTACTGAGTGTTAGAGAATATGAGAAAAAAACTACTATTAAGGAGAGAGGACAATAAAAGAATAAGAATTAAGAAAACATGAGATAATGATTGATATTACATTTAAATTTTAAAGAAATCAAATCTTTTTTTAAAATCATTTCATCCCAGACAAGGTAATAAAGCCACTAGGATGCAAGAGGTTACTGAGTGTTAGAGAATATGAGAAAAAAACTACTATTAAGGAGAGAGGACAATAAAAGAATAAGAATTAAGAAAACATGAGATAATGATTGATATTACATTTAAATTTTAAAGAAATCAAATCTTTTATAAATCATTTCATCCCAAGCAAGGTAATAAAGCCACTAGGATGCAAGAGGTTACTGAGTGTTAGAGAATATGAGAAAAAAACTACTATTAAGGAGAGAGGACAATAAAAGAATAAGAATTAAGAAAACATGAGATAATGATTGATATTACATTTAAATTTTAAAGAAATCAAATCTTTTTTTAAAATCATTTCATCCCAGACAAGGTAATAAAGCCACTAGGATGCAAGAGGTTACTGAGTGTTAGAGAATATGAGAAAAAAACTACTATTAAGGAGAGAGGACAATAAAAGAATAAGAATTAAGAAAACATGAGATAATGATTGATATTACATTTAAATTTTAAAGAAATCAAATCTTTTTTTAAAATCATTTCATCCCAAGCAAGGTAATAAAGCCACTAGGATGCAAGAGGTTACTGAGTGTTAGAGAATATGAGAAAAAAACTACTATTAAGGAGAGAGGACAATAAAAGAATAAGAATTAAGAAAACATGAGATAATGATTGATATTACATTTAAATTTTAAAGAAATCAAATCTTTTTTTAAAATCATTTCATCCCAAGCAAGGTAATAAAGCCACTAGGATGCAAGAGGTTACTGAGTGTTAGAGAATATGAGAAAAAAACTACTATTAAGGAGAGAGGACAATAAAAGAATAAGAATTAAGAAAACATGAGATAATGATTGATATTACATTTAAATTTTAAAGAAATCAAATCTTTTTTTAAAATCATTTCATCCCAAGCAAGGTAATAAAGCCACTAGGATGCAAGAGGTTACTGAGTGTTAGAGAATATGAGAAAAAAACTACTATTAAGGAGAGAGGACAATAAAAGAATAAGAATTAAGAAAACATGAGATAATGATTGATATTACATTTAAATTTTAAAGAAATCAAATCTTTTTTTAAAATCATTTCATCCCAAGCAAGGTAATAAAGCCACTAGGATGCAAGAGGTTACTGAGTGTTAGAGAATATGAGAAAAAAACTACTATTAAGGAGAGAGGACAATAAAAGAATAAGAATTAAGAAAACATGAGATAATGATTGATATTACATTTAAATTTTAAAGAAATCAAATCTTTTTTTAAAATCATTTCATCCCAAGCAAGGTAATAAAGCCACTAGGATGCAAGAGGTTACTGAGTGTTAGAGAATATGAGAAAAAAACTACTATTAAGGAGAGAGGACAATAAAAGAATAAGAATTAAGAAAACATGAGATAATGATTGATATTACATTTAAATTTTAAAGAAATCAAATCTTTTTTTAAAATCATTTCATCCCAAGCAAGGTAATAAAGCCACTAGGATGCAAGAGGTTACTGAGTGTTAGAGAATATGAGAAAAAAACTACTATTAAGGAGAGAGGACAATAAAAGAATAAGAATTAAGAAAACATGAGATAATGATTGATATTACATTTAAATTTTAAAGAAATCAAATCTTTTTTTTAAATCATTTCATCCCAAGCAAGGTAATAAAGCCACTAGGATGCAAGAGGTTACTGAGTGTTAGAGAATATGAGAAAAAAACTACTATTAAGGAGAGAGGACAATAAAAGAATAAGAATTAAGAAAACATGAGATAATGATTGATATTACATTTAAATTTTAAAGAAATCAAATCTTTTTTTAAAATCATTTCATCCCAAGCAAGGTAATAAAGCCACTAGGATGCAAGAGGTTACTGAGTGTTAGAGAATATGAGAAAAAAACTACTATTAAGGAGAGAGGACAATAAAAGAATAAGAATTAAGAAAATAGAAGATAACAATTGACATTGTATTTAATTTTTTAAAGATCAAAAATAAACGGGAAGGCAAGAAACAGGAAGAGAGTTCTACAAGCGTGGAGTGTGATAGAAGAAACTGTTAGAATAGAACTTACGGTTCCATCTTGCCATTTCAAAAGGTAAAAAATGATGAGACCTAGCTGCCAATCTAGTACAGCGCTTAAATTCATAATATCTAGGTACCATAGAGGAAAGTTCATCAGAACAATTACATGAATGTATTTGTAGAAAAATCACAGGGAAGCTACGTTACGGCGGTGGGAAAGGGACTGAAGCCGGGATGCCAGGTCAGGACCAATAACATTGCATATTATTCTTTGGATTTCTTTTAAGAATTTCACCCCAAGCAAGGCGGGAGTGCGCCTGGCACGCAAGGGATTATGGAGAGTGAAAGTGGGGGAGAAACTTTGTATAGAAGAGATTAAGGAAAGAAAGGGGATCATGGCAAGAGAAGAACGCTGCATTTAAATTTTCGAAAATTGTAGTTATCAGGGAAGCAAGTAAGAGGAAGGGAGTTCCACCGTCGGGAAGTGCGAGAAAAGAAACCGCTGGAGTAAAAGCGGCGGTTGCATTCAACTATTTCGGCAGTAAAATGGTGGAACCTAGATGCCAATTGAGGAGCTTGCTTAAATTCATGTATTCGGGGCAGCAGGGGGATAAAAGCTCGTCAGAACCGTTGCCACGAAAATATCTGTAGAAAAGACAGAGGGAAGCCACGTCACGTCTGTAAGAGTGGGACTAAAGTCGAGATGTCAAGTCAGGACCGATTACATTGCACATTCTTCTTTGGATTTTGACGAGAACCTCGAGATGAACAGTAGGGGCACCAGGCCAGATAGGTCAAGAATATTCAATGCACGAACGAATGGTAGATTTCTAGATGTGTAAGATGGACTCTGACGAGAAAAACCTTCTGGCACGTCACATCTCTATATAGCAGATGCAGCAGACCAGATGTGGCAGCAGTACTTCAAGCAAGGACGAATAGTAGATAGATGGCGAGAATAATTCACTTGTACAACATAACGAACTTTCTTATGTGCAGGCTGAGCAATTGATTCGATGTAATCTTTCCACTTCATGTTAGCTGAAAAAACTAACCTGAAAAGGTACAATGAGTCTCTCTCCTGGAGGTTAGTATTTTCTTTTTAATTTTTATCTTTCAATTTTTCTGTTTTCTTCTCACTTGCCTTTCTTTTCGTGAAATGTTTTTTTTTAGGGGGGGTGTTTGGGGGGATTTTTGTTTTGTTTTTTTGTTTTGTTTGTTTTGGTTTTTTTTTGGTTTTTTTTACTATAAAAATATATTTCTGGTATTTCTACTATAAAAATATATTTTTATACTTTCATAGTGTTTTGATCCCAGTTTGGATATTAGCCATTTGCCCATAGTTGAGACCCTAACAGATGCTACCACCTCCTGTAACTTCGGATCTGGAAACAACAGCAATTAAGAGGTCGTTCCACGCTCCTCCAAACCTGCCGATCAGAGACCTTGCTGCTGGATGTAGTTTATCGTCATAACCAGGATGTACACGTATTCTTATGCCTCTTGATTCCTTGGAGAACATGTGGCCGCAACAACACCTCTCCAACGGATGCGGTTCCGGGCGATCCTCTTCAGCTCCGACCATGTCATGCAGGCTGCCTTCAACTCTGCGTCAACATCTCTGCGTTCAAGTTCAGTTTTGGTCGACCCACTTTTCGCTTCCCATCTGGATTCCAAGTCAAGAGCCGGCTTGGTAACGCTAAAATCAGGCTTACGGAGGGTGTGGCCGACCCATCCCCATTTCCGTTTCTTGATGCCACTCTCGATAGGGGCTTGTCTAGTCATGTCTTACAGTTGATCACTGGAGACGACTTCCGGCCATCTGATATTGATGATGTTCCTGAGACATCGGTTAGTAAATGTCTCAAATTTGTGGGCGTTGGTCTTAGTTCCCCGCCAGGTTTCTGAGCCGTAATGTAGGACCGACTTGACGTTGGTGTCGAAGATCTGGATCTTGAAGTAAAGTGAGATGACTGTTGATCTCCAGATTGGCCGCTGATTGGAGTTTGTCTGGTCCTGTCCCACAGTTAGTCGTTCGAGCCGTAATGTAGGACCGACTTGACGTTGGTGTCGAAGATCTGGATCTTGAAGTAAAGTGAGATGACTGTTGATCTCCAGATTGGCCGCTGATTGGAGTTTGTCTGGTCCTGTCCCACAGTTAGTCGTTGGAGCCGTAATGTAGGACCGACTTGACGTTGGTGTCGAAGATCTGGATCTTGAAGTAAAGTGAGATGACTGTTGATCTCCAGATTGGCCGCTGATTGGAGTTTGTCTGGTCCTGTCCCACAGTTAGTCGTTGGAGCCGTAATGTAGGACCGACTTGACTTTGGTGTCGAAGATCCGGATCTTGAAGTAAAGTGAGATGACTGTTGATCTCCAGATTGGCCGCTGATTGGAGTTTGTCTGGTCCTGTCCCACAGTTAGTCGTTGGAGCCGTAATGTAGGACCGACTTGACTTTGGTGTTGAAGATCTGGATCTTGAAGTAAAGTGAGATGACTGTTGATCTCCAGATTGGCCGCTGATTGGAGTTTGTCTGGTCCTGTCCCACAGTTAGTCGTTGGAGCCGTAATGTAGGACCGACTTGACTTTGGTGTTGAAGATCTGGATCTTGAAGTAATGTGAGATGACTGTTGATCTCCAGATTGGCCGCTGATTGGAGTTTGTCTGGTCCTGTCCCACAGTTAGTCGTTGGAGCCGTAATGTAGGACCGACTTGACGTTGGTGTCGAAGATCTGGATCTTGAAGTAAAGTGAGATGACTGTTGATCTCCAGATTGGCCGCTGATTGGAGTTTGTCTGGTCCTGTCCCACAGTTAGTCGTTGGAGCCGTAATGTAGGACCGACTTGACGTTGGTGTCGAAGATCTGGATCTTGAAGTAAAGTGAGATGACTGTTGATCTCCAGATTGGCCGCTGATTGGAGTTTGTCTGGTCCTGTCCCACAGTTAGTCGTTGGAGCCGTAATGTAGGACCGACTTGACGTTGGTGTCGAAGATCTGGATCTTGAAGTAAAGTGAGATGACTGTTGATCTCCAGATTGGCCGCTGGTTGGAGTTTGTCTGGTCCTGTCCCACAGTTAGTCGTTGGAGCCGTAATGTAGGACCGACTTGACTTTGGTGTTGAAGATCTGGATCTTGAAGTAATGTGAGATGACTGTTGATCTCCAGATTGGCCGCTGATTGGAGTTTGTCTGGTCCTGTCCCACAGTTAGTCGTTGGAGCCGTAATGTAAGACCGACTTGACGTTGGTGTCGAAGATCTGGATCTTGAAGTAAAGTGAGATGACTGTTGATCTCCAGATTGGCCGCTGATTGGAGTTTGTCTGGTCCTGTCCCACAGTTAGTCGTTGGAGCCGTAATGTAGGACCGACTTGACGTTGGTGTCGAAGATCTGGATCTTGAAGTAAAGTGAGATGACTGTTGATCTCCAGATTGGCCGCTGATTGGAGTTTGTCTGGTCCTGTCCCACAGTTAGTCGTTGGAGCCGTAATGTAGGACCGACTTGACTTTGGTGTCGAAGATCTGGATCTTGAAGTAAAGTGAGATGACTGTTGATCTCCAGATTGGCGGCTGATTGGAGTTTGTCTGGTCCTGTCCCACAGTTAGTCGTTGGAGCCGTAATGTAGGACCGACTTGACTTTGGTGTCGAAGATCTGGATCTTGAAGTAAAGTGAGATGACTGTTGATCTCCAGATTGGCCGCTGATTGGAGTTTGTCTGGTCCTGTCCCACAGTTAGTCGTTGGAGCCGTAATGTTGGACCGACTTGACGTTGGTGTCGAAGATCTGGATCTTGAAGTAAAGTGAGATGACTGTTGATCTCCAGATTGGCCGCTGATTGGAGTTTGTCTGGTCCTGTCCCACAGTTAGTCGTTGGAGCCGTAATGTAGGACCGACTTGACTTTGGTGTTGAAGATCTGGATCTTGAAGTAATGTGAGATGACTGTTGATCTCCAGATTGGCCGCTGATTGGAGTTTGTCTGGTCCTGTCCCACAGTTAGTCGTTGGAGCCGTAATGTAGGACCGACTTGACTTTGGTGTTGAAGATCTGGATCTTGAAGTAATGTGAGATGACTGTTGATCTCCAGATTGGCCGCTGATTGGAGTTTGTCTGGTCCTGTCCCACAGTTAGTCGTTGGAGCCGTAATGTAGGACCGACTTGACGTTGGTGTCGAAGATCTGGATCTTGAAGTAAAGTGAGATGACTGTTGATCTCCAGATTGGCCGCTGATTGGAGTTTGTCTGGTCCTGTCCCACAGTTAGTCGTTGGAGCCGTAATGTAGGACCGACTTGACGTTGGTGTCGAAGATCTGGATCTTGAAGTAAAGTGAGATGACTGTTGATCTCCAGATTGGCCGCTGATTGGAGTTTGTCTGGTCCTGTCCCACAGTTAGTCGTTGGAGCCGTAATGTAGGACCGACTTGACGTTGGTGTCGAAGATCTGGATCTTGAAGTAAAGTGAGATGACTGTTGATCTCCAGATTGGCCGCTGATTGGAGTTTGTCTGGTCCTGTCCCACAGTTAGTCGTTGGAGCCGTAATGTAGGACCGACTTGACTTTGGTGTTGAAGATCTGGATCTTGAAGTAATGTGAGATGACTGTTGATCTCCAGATTGGCCGCTGATTGGAGTTTGTCTGGTCCTGTCCCACAGTTAGTCGTTGGAGCCGTAATGTAGGACCGACTTGACGTTGGTGTCGAAGATCTGGATCTTGAAGTAAAGTGAGATGACTGTTGATCTCCAGATTGGCCGCTGATTGGAGTTTGTCTGGTCCTGTCCCACAGTTAGTCGTTGGAGCCGTAATGTAGGACCGACTTGACTTTGGTGTCGAATATCTGGATCTTGAAGTAAAGTGAGATGACTGTTGATCTCCAGATTGGCCGCTGATTGGAGTTTGTCTGGTCCTGTCCCACAGTTAGTCGTTGGAGCCGTAATGTAGGACCGACTTGACTTTGGTGTGGAAGATCTGGATCTTGAAGTAATGTGAGATGACTGTTGATCTCCAGATTGGCCGCTGATTGGAGTTTGTCTGGTCCTGTCCCACAGTTAGTCGTTGGAGCCGTAATGTAGGACCGACTTGACGTTGGTGTCGAAGATCTGGATCTTGAAGTAAAGTGAGATGACTGTTGATCTCCAGATTGGCCGCTGATTGGAGTTTGTCTGGTCCTGTCCCACAGTTAGTCGTTGGAGCCGTAATGTAGGACCGACTTGACTTTGGTGTCGAAGATCTGGATCTTGAAGTAAAGTGAGATGACTGTTGATCTCCAGATTGGCCGCTGATTGGAGTTTGTCTGGTCCTGTCCCACAGTTAGTCGTTGGAGCCGTAATGTAGGACCGACTTGACTTTGGTGTCGAAGATCTGGATCTTGAAGTAAAGTGAGATGACTGTTGATCTCCAGATTGGCCGCTGATTGGAGTTTGTCTGGTCCTGTCCCACAGTTAGTCGTTGGAGCCGTAATGTAGGACCGACTTGACTTTGGTGTTGAAGATCTGGATCTTGAAGTAAAGTGAGATGACTGTTGATCTCCAGATTGGCCGCTGATTGGAGTTTGTCTGGTCCTGTCCCACAGTTAGTCGTTGGAGCCGTAATGTAGGACCGACTTGACTTTGGTGTTGAAGATCTGGATCTTGAAGTAATGTGAGATGACTGTGGATCTCCAGATTGGCCGCTGATTGGAGTTTGTCTGGTCCTGTCCCACAGTTAGTCGTTGGAGCCGTAATGTAGGACCGACTTGACTTTGGTGTCGAAGATCTGGATCTTGAAGTAAAGTGAGATGACTGTTGATCTCCAGATTGGCCGCTGATTGGAGTTTGTCTGGTCCTGTCCCACAGTTAGTCGTTGGAGCCGTAATGTAGGACCGACTTGACTTTGGTGTTGAAGATCTGGATCTTGAAGTAATGTGAGATGACTGTTGATCTCCAGATTGGCCGCTGATTGGAGTTTGTCTGGTCCTGTCCCACAGTTAGTCGTTGGAGCCGTAATGTAGGACCGACTTGACTTTGGTGTTGAAGATCTGGATCTTGAAGTAAAGTGAGATGACTGTTGATCTCCAGATTGGCCGCTGATTGGAGTTTGTCTGGTCCTGTCCCACAGTTAGTCGTTGGAGCCGTAATGTAGGACCGACTTGACTTTGGTGTTGAAGATCTGGATCTTGAAGTAATGTGAGATGACTGTTGATCTCCAGATTGGCCGCTGATTGGAGTTTGTCTGGTCCTGTCCCACAGTTAGTCGTTGGAGCCGTAATGTAGGACCGACTTGACTTTGGTGTTGAAGATCTGGATCTTGAAGTAAAGTGAGATGACTGTTGATCTCCAGATTGGCCGCTGATTGGAGTTTGTCTGGTCCTGTCCCACAGTTAGTCGTTGGAGCCGTAATGTAGGACCGACTTGACTTTGGTGTTGAAGATCTGGATCTTGAAGTAATGTGAGATGACTGTTGATCTCCAGATTGGCCGCTGATTGGAGTTTGTCTGGTCCTGTCCCACAGTTAGTCGTTGGAGCCGTAATGTAGGACCGACTTGACTTTGGTGTTGAAGATCTGGATCTTGAAGTAATGTGAGATGACTGTTGATCTCCAGATTGGCCGCTGATTGGAGTTTGTCTGGTCCTGTCCCACAGTTAGTCGTTGGAGCCGTAATGTAGGACCGACTTGACTTTGGTGTTGAAGATCTGGATCTTGAAGTAATGTGAGATGACTGTTGATCTCCAGATTGGCCGCTGATTGGAGTTTGTCTGGTCCTGTCCCACAGTTAGTCGTTGGAGCCGTAATGTAGGACCGACTTGACTTTGGTGTTGAAGATCTGGATCTTGAAGTAAAGTGAGATGACTGTTGATCTCCAGATTGGCCGCTGATTGGAGTTTGTCTGGTCCTGTCCCACAGTTAGTCGTTGGAGCCGTAATGTAGGACCGACTTGACTTTGGTGTTGAAGATCTGGATCTTGAAGTAATGTGAGATGACTGTTGATCTCCAGATTGGCCGCTGATTGGAGTTTGTCTGGTCCTGTCCCACAGTTAGTCGTTGGAGCCGTAATGTAGGACCGACTTGACGTTGGTGTTGAAGATCCGGATCTTGTTGTAAAGTGGGAAGAGTTGTTGATCTCCAGATTTGGCGGAGATTGGGGGCTCTCTTGTCCTCTCCCACAGTTGGTCGTTGGAGACGATTTCCGGACACCTGATATTGAGGATGTTCCTGATACATCGGTTGGCAAATGTCTGAAGTGTGTAGGGGTTGGTCTTAGTTAGCTGCTAGGTTTCTGAGCCGTAAAGTAGGACCGATTTGACGTCGATGTTGAAGATCCGGATCTTGTTGTAAAGTGAGAGGGCAATTGACAAGCTAATTGACCGCAGAGTGTTGAAAGCGTGTCGGGCTTTGTTGATTCGGATATACATGTAGAGAGTGCCTATTGTAGATTGTAATCATAACAGTATTAATGGGGTCTGGAATCTGGTTCGCCAGTTATTACGCTACGGAGAGACATTAAATTTAGCGCTAGTTTCGAAGCGCAAGGTAGTCCATGAAGATTTTGTGTTCGGCAAGACTAGTTCCCACATTTATTTAAAAATTATTTACATTATTCGGACTATTGTCCTCATCTTTTTTGCCATATTTATCACAACGATTCGGCCGTTGTACGTTCCGGCCTTCTTTAGTATCTGTTTATATTTCTGAGATGAGGCATTATGTACACTATTTACATTATTTGGACTATTGTCCTAATTTTTGTTGCCATATTTATCCCAATGTTTCGACTGTTGTACGCTTCAGCCTTCTTCAGTTGGCTGGAATGTTGAACCGATCCCTTTATTTCGCTCGTTGGGGTAGACTGTTCCAGTTCCAAGCGCCATGTCTAATGGATGTCAGTTATCAGTTATCGCCTGTTAATTCACCTCTCCGAGTTCTCCACTTCCTTAACCAGGTATTGAACTCACACTGTTACTGGATCTAATCAACGCCTTTACCCACTGTGCCATGTGTCCTTAAGGAACAGCGGGGCGCCAGACCACATATGGCAACAGTATTCCATGCATGGACGAATCGTAGAAGGGTGGACTCAGACGAGAAAACCCTTCTGGTACGACACAGAGAATCAATTTTACTTGTGGTAGATGTTGATTCAATGCAGTTGTTCCACCTCAGTAGGGGACACTCGGGGAGTTGAGCATCACTCAGGCTGATAGGAGGCAGTGACGTTTCTCGATGGTGAGTAAATGGCAACAGTTTTGTTTTGCATGCATTAAAATTCACAAGCCATTTCTTGCTCCAGTCGACCACAGGTTGAAGGCCGTTTTCAAGACCAAAGGCCAGATTAATTTTGTCAGCAATGCCAGATTTACTAAAAGAAAAAAAAGGAAAGTCTTGGAAAAACGGAATACGAAATATTAATGTAATAGGAAAACTGTAATAGTTGCCGACGCGTTTCGTCCAAAATGGACTTATTCAAGGCGAAACGAAATTAATTTATTAAACAAAGTAACTAATAATAACAAAACAAAAAGTCCTTTAGAGTCCATTTAGAGATCGCTATTTTCATACTGTTAACTGAAAATTACGTCAACTACTGTCACGTGTGGAGATATTGTTTTTATTGCATTGTTGACGGATTCAACCATTTTCTTTTGATTTCTTGATACTTTTGTGTACGTTTATTTGGGAGAGTAGTAATTCTGTTAAGAAAGCTGAAATAGGGAAAAGGCCTGGACGTAGATTAATATTTGGGTAATATTCAAGAAATCAAAAGAAAATGGTGGAATCCGTCAAGACAGCAATAAAACTAATATCTCCACACGTCATACTGGAAAAACAGAAGAAAAAAGAATTCACTGGAGACAGAGTTTAAAGAAAGAAATCTAAAAGAAAATAAATTAGAAAGAAAAATGGTAAATAAAAGAGAAAATCGAACGGGAAATTAAATAATTAAAACAGCCAATAGATTGATTGTCTCGATTTTTACGGCTTTTCAACCCTTTGCAGGTTATTTAGACAGAAAATATTTTTTAGATTATTAGAAATTGTTGATGGAGAGATAATGATGTTTTAGTGATACAAGCTTTACTAATTAACCCACAGGTAAGGAGAAAATATGTAGATTTATACTTTACCTAAGTGTATTTGCGCGTAATTGAATAACGAACCCAACTAGAATTGGAACTCGGAACTTCGATTAACAATTTTGTGCCATTCGCACATCCATACTTATTAGTATCCCCAATCAAAAGTGCCAATACAATAAATAAAAGAAATTTTCCTTAATTGATTACACTTTTTACTTTTAAAAGATTTGCCGTAATTTACTATAAACTAGTTCGGCGTCGCATTAATTCATTTTCTTCTATGTCATTTTAATATGATTTGTTTATTTATATAATCCTCAACGCTACATCTACGCGTCCACGGTGTCGCAGGGCAAACGAATGACCGCCGGTCGATAAATCTCATGCCTTCCACGCCGAAAGAGAAAGCCGTTACCGATGGCTTTAATAACGTCCGTGTCCCTCGGGATTTTATTTATTTAGATTTATTTTCTAACGGTCGCTGTCTGAATTTCTGGGTGAGGAGTTATCATTATTGACAGTCAGACTAATGTCCTCATCATTGTTGTTATCACCTGAACGCATTCTGTCGGAATTTCTGGGATGAGGCGTTATGATTATTTACATTGGGTACCTCCACTTTTTCGGCATAAATTTTCGATACCTAAGGTTTAAAATGAATTTTCAAAATGAAAAAGCATTCTTGAAGATTTCATTTTAGCTTTAATTGAAAGCTAAATGATTAAATTTATTATTTCCAGCAAGTAAAATATTCTGGTGTATTTCAGATAGAAATTATATAGATTGGAATGTAAAATTTAATTTCGATTTCTTAAAATTTTCTTCAAAGCGGCCATTTTTTTAATTTAAAAAAAATTGTGAACAAAACAAATTTATCGATTTTAAAACTTTTCCAATATATATATATATATATATATATATATATATATATATATATATATATATATTTCTGACACGTTATTTGAGTAAAATTAGAAAATTTAAAGTTAAATTAATCTGATTTGAAAAAAATATTACTTACAGCATAAAAAGTAATATTATTGATCGGCTGTTTATCTGAAGCGATGATAGATGGGCGATTGAGTGACGAAGCGATGACAACTGGTATGGCTGGCTAGAAATGACATAAAATTTACGAAATCTAAGTGAACGCATTTGGAGAGGGGGTTAACTACCTGGTAATTTTTACAAATGGACATATTTTCCGCAATTATCTTATAATTTATTGACTTTTATTTACCTTTCGAAGATGCTTAATGCAAAAAAAAAACAAAATTAAAATACTATAAAATCTTCTTAAATTAATTTCTCTGTAAAGAGGTAAAACTATTAGGTCACGCGACCTTTTCATAATGATATCACGTTTAGCCTTTCATAGATGAAAAATGGTAACAAATGAAGTAAAAAATAAAAAATAAAAAAATATTTTATGAATAGAATAGTTCAACTACGTTTATTAATCTTTTCAATTTTGGATTCGTAAATTTCGTTTCCACTTAATTAAAATATCAAATCCAGAATTTTTTTTTTTTTTAAGCTTATCACCCCAAGCAAGGCTGGAAGCCACTAGCACGCGAGGGGTTACAGAAGGTTTGGAGGAAGAGCAGATAGGAGTGATAAAGGAGAGGATGTGGAGAAAGATAGTGGATCGATCAAGGCTAGGGGGTTACAGAAGATTTGGAGCGAGAGCAGATAGGAATGAGAGGTGAAAGGATGTGGAGAAGGGAAGTGGATAGATCAAGGCAACTGGAGATGTCGATTGACGTTACACTTAAATAGTTGGAGCTTGTATTTGTCAGGGAAACAGGAATAAGGAAGGGAGTTCCACAGGCGAGATGTGCGAGACATGAAGCTATTGGAGTAGAAGAGACGTCTACATCTAACAGTTTCAACGGTGAAGGGGTGGGAACGTTTAAATTCATGAGGCCTAGGAACCAGCGAAAGCAGCTCCTCGGAGCAATTACCGTGAAAGTATTTGTAAAAAAGACAGAGCGAAGCAACGTCACGTCTGTGAGAGAGCGACTGCAGACGAGATGACAGATCAGGGCCAATTACATTGCATATCCGTCTCTGGATCTTATCAAGAACCCTAAGGCAAACAGCAGGGGCTCCAGACCATATATGGCAGCAATACTCCATGCAAGGGCGAATGGTCGATTTATAGATTTGGAGGATCGATTCCGGGGAGAAAAATTTCCTGGCTCGGCACAGTGAGCCAACTTTCCTTGCGGTTGATGATGCAATTGACTCGATATATTTGTTCCATCTCAGATCAGCGGACAGCGTGAGACCGAGCAGCCGCAGAGATAATTATAATTAAAATTTATAAAAAAAAATGAAAACATTTTTGTAAAAATTCATTATTCATCCGAAAAATTTTATTTCTTCAGAGAGCAATGCCCTTAATATAACTTATTTACAAAAGCAATTAAAGCTTTTCTAATTAAATAATGTTATAGTTTTATTGTATTCATTATTTTTCAATTCAGAGCAGATTTTCAGTTAGAATAGTTCAAGTTTGAAAAAAAAATTAGGCGATTTACATTCTCAAAGGAGTCCAACTTTTAACGAATAAAAAAAACTCAAGAAATGAAATGTTTTTTGTGAAATTTCATGAAATTGAGTGGCAACATATGTAAAAAAAATATTTTTTACCAAATTTTTTTTAAATTTCAAAAATAATATCATTCGTTTGTGAATTAGTCCTGAAAATTTCATTAAAATCGGACAATTATTTGATTTTTACAAGACTTTCTAAATCAATGTGTTTTCAGCGGGGAAAAAAGCCTCATCTTTGTTAATATTGGCTGACGACCACATCACATAGAAACACCGGTTCCCGTATGATCACCGTAGTTAAGCAATTTCGAAATAGTCAGTACCTAAATGGGTAACCACTTGGTAATACTAGATGTAATACTTGAAAGAAAAAAAGAAAGAAAGAAAGAAAGGAAGAAAGAAGAGCGATAAAGAAAGAAAGACAAGATCAAATCCCCTCTCCAAAGAAAAAGGAGAAGAGAGAAAGATATAGATATAGATATATATAGGAAGTTAAGCAAGATATGTTGATAATGGGACGATCATTGTCAATGATTCCTGGAGAGCCATAATTTGAATGTCCACATACTTTGCCAGAAATGTCGTTAAAATCACTATATAATAATTCTTTTGCAATTCTGGGTGCCTCAACGTGGGTTTTGTTAAAGTGTTCGTCTGTTTGACCGTGAGCATTGAATTCGATCCACATGTTCCTTAGGTTTTTTATCCTCATGGCCTTGTGACAAACGATATTGCGTCAATATTTTGCGTCGCCCCAAATCCTAACTCCACATTCCCCATTGCACTTAAATGGCAAAGAGTTAAGTTCAAGGATTGTGATGTCTATAAAAGGGAAATCTTCGAGGGAAATCTTGCATCAAGTCAGCAACTTCAGTCTGGCGTCAATGTATGCACTGTATAGGAGCTTCTAAGCGCTATCCTTCTTAATTGGTCTTTAATGGTCAACTGATCGGAATAAGCAGGTCTTCCTTCTTGTTTTTGGCTTCGCCCACCTTCCATATTTCGTTTCAGGCGACTAGAAAATATCCACCTCCTCTGATATATGCGATGAAGATGACGAACGGGCGTCGCTCAAATATTGGAAAGAGAAAATATCAACGGTGCAAGAAAGTGAAGAAAAGAAAGACGGAAAAGAAAAATGAATGAATAAAATGATTTGGAAAAGAACAGGGAAAGAGATGGAAAATGGAAAATAAAATTATAAAAAGAAAGACGCTTTCGAAGAGTCAAAAAGAAAGAAAGAAAAAATACAAAAGACAAAAAAGGAAACAAAAATCACCTACAATAGAGAGTTGAATTGAAAAAAAGAAAAAAAAGAGAGAAAAAAGAAAAAGAAAAAGAAAGAAAAAAGCATTTAAAGAAATAGAAAAAAAAACTAAATGAAAAAAGAAAGACAAAGGAAAATTAATTAAATGAAAAGAAATAGAAAGACCGAAATTAAATCTAAAGAAAGAATTGTAAAAAAAAAGGAAATTTCATAAGAAAGAAAGAAAGAAAGAAAGAAAGAAAGAAAGAAGGAAGAAAGGAAGGAAGGAAGGAAATTGAACTAAAAGAAAGAAACTTAAATAGAAAGAAAGAATGAATGAAAAAGATAGAAAAAATTGAATCATAAGTAAGAATATAAAGAAAGAAATTGTATCATAAGAAAGAAAGAAAGAAAGAAAGAAAGAAAGAAAGAAAGAAAAAAGAAAGAAGGAAGGAAGGAAGGAAGGAAGGGAGGAAAGATATTGAACTAAAAGAAAGAAACTTAAATAGAAAGAAAGAATGAATGAAAAAGATAGAAAAAATTGAATCATAAGTAAGAATATAAAGAAAGAAATTGTATCATAAGAAAGAAAGAAAGAAAGAAAGAAAGAAAGAAAAAAGAAAGACAGAAAGAAAAAGAAAGAAGGAAAGAGTGAAAGAATATAACAGAGAATTGAATGTTCAATAAAAAGAAAGAATGGAAGAAAGAAATTGAACTATAAGAAAGAAACTTCAATAGAAAGAAAGAATTAAAGAAAGAAAGACAGAATGAATTGAACCATGAGAAAGGAAACCTTAACGGAAAGAAAAATGGAAATCGAATCATAAGAAAGAAATGAGACTGCAAAAGAAAGAAAGAAAGAAAGAAAGAAAGAAAGGAAGAAAGAAAGAAAGAAAGAAAGAATGCGTTGGAGTGTGGAAGGAAATAACTCCGGATTCACACGGAGTTGCACTCAAGTGATAGAGAAATATGAGGAAAGCGTTCGTATTTGTATAACGATAGTTCTTCGCCACAAAACCGCGAAAACGAGACCAGGGAAATCTGAGAACGAGGCTTGCGGACCTTGATACGGTATGAGTTACAAATTGGCATATTACACACTTAATACGTTGAATTTTCGCCAAAGGGTTTGTAGCGGGTGGAAAAGGCTTTCAAATTGAAAATATATGAACTTAATCAGGATAATAGAAAAAATGGATCATAATAATTTTATCAGTCCTCCTCGATGTTGCCGGGCAAAAATATTTCAGCGCTGACTGTCGGTGACTTCAAATGAAAGTGCGTACGAGATTAAGGTGGCGGTGGGGGTGGAGAAGCTGAGATTAGATGGTGAGAGTCGGGGGAGAAGACGTGGAAGACAAGGGACAGATTGTGAAAACCCTGGCTTGTGATAATTTGATCATATAAACAATTCGGATATGGTAGAGAAGTAATATGCGCGTAATAGATTAGTTTCACCCGTCCCTGGTTGCCCCGGATGATGGTGGCGAGTTGCGGTAGGGGCTAAAGGTGGAGGGAGTAGGGTTTTGTCGAGGCCGATTGTTTGCCACGGGGCGTTTTTCAGTCAGTGACCGGTACGGTGATGTACGGGTTGTTTTGATGATAGGACTGAAAGAAAGAATTTAGGTCTAGTCAAATCAAAATGGGAGAGGAAGTTCGATCAAGCTACACTTCCTTCTTAGAATGCTATTAATTCGTTCGTCTTTTCTTTTCCCACTCTTCTTCTTCTTCTTCTTCTTCTTCTTCTTCTTCTTCTTCTGTTATTATTATTATTATTATTATTATTATTATTTATCTGTTTGGTCCTGAATTCGAACATGCGAAACTTCGTTCTTAAAATGTTATTAACTTATTCGTCTTTTATTTTCCCTCTTTTCTTCTTCTTCTTCTTCTTCTTCTTCTTCTTCTTCTTCTTCTTCTTCTTCTTCTCCTCCTTCTTCTTCTTCTTCTTCTTCATTATCAGCATCATCATCATCATCATCATCTTCTTCTTCTTCTTCATCATCATCATCATCTTCTTTATCTTCATCATCATCAGCAGCAGCAGCAGCTTTTTCTTCTTCAACATCATCTTTTTCTTTTTCATTATCATCATCATCATCTACTTCATCATCAGCATCATCTTCATCTTCTTCTTCTTCAACATCATCTTTTTCTTCGTCATTATCATCATCATCATCATCTACTTCATCATCAGCATCATCTTCATCTTCTCCTTCTTCATCATCATCTTTATCATCATCAGTAGCAGCTTTTTCTTCTTCAACATCACCAATTTTTTCTTCATCATCAACATTATCATCTTCTTTTTCTTCGTCATCATCATCATTATCATCATCGTCTTCTCCATCATGATTATTATTATTATTATTATTATTATTATTATTTAGCTGTTTGGTCCTGAATTCGAACAAGCTAAATTTCGTTCTTACAATGTTATTAACTTGTTCATCTTTTCTTTAACATCTCTTCGTCTTCATCATTATCATCGTCTTCACCTTCTTCATCATTTTCTTCTTCTTCTTCTTCTTCTTCTTCTTCTTCTTCTTCTTCTTCTTCTTCTTCTTCTTCTTCTTCTTCTTCTTCAGCAGCAGCAGCAGCAGCAGCAGCAGCATGTTTTTCTTCTTCATCATCATCATCTTTTTCTTTTTCTTCTTCTTCTTCATCATCATCATCATCATCATAATGATTATTATTATTATTATTATTATTATTATTATTATTATTGTTATTATTATTATTATTATTATTATTATTATTATTTAGCTGTTTGGTCCTGAATTCGAACAAACGAAACTTCATTCTTAAAATGTTATTAACTTGGTCGTCTTTTCTTTTCCTTCTCTCCTTCTTCATCATCATCATCAATATCTTCTTCTTCATCTTCTGCTTCTTCTTCTTCCTCATCATCATCATCAATATCTTCTTCATCTTCTGCTTCTCCTTCTTCATCATCATCATCATCATCATCATCATCATCATCATCATCATCATCATCATCATCATCATCATCAATATCTTCTTCTTCATCTTCTGCTTCTTCTTCTTCATCATCATCATCATCATCAATATCTTCTTCTTCATCTTCTGCTTCTTCTTCTTCCTCATCATCATCATCAATATCTTCTTCATCTTCTGCTTCTCCTTCTTCATCATCATCATCATCATCATCATCATCAATATCTTCTTCTTCATCTTCTGCTTCTTCTTCTTCATCATCATCATCATCAATATCTTCTTCTTCATCTTCTGCCTCTTCTTCTTCCTCATCATCATCATCATCAATATCTCTCTTCATCTTCTGCTTCTCCTTCTTCATCATCATCATCATCATCATCATCATCAATATCTTCTTCATCTTCTGCTTCTTCTTCTTCTTCTTCTTCTTCTTCATCGTCATCATCGTCAATTAACATCTTCTTTTTCTCCATCCTCAGCTTCTTCTTCTTCTTCTTCATTATTATTATTTACCTGTTTGTCCTGACCATTCCATCTATTTTTGATTGTTAAATTACTCTCCGTATCTCCCATCGCCGATAACATTTAACTTGTTTGCCACGAAGGGATGATATTTTTAAAGATTGTCCAACGTCGACTCTACTAGAACACAATCAAACCTAATAAAAATAGGGGCAATCAGAGATTTTATAAATATAATGTACACTTTCCTTAATTGAAATCTAAGTAAACATTGTAACTATAGCAAAGTATTCTTTTATGTTTGATGTTCCTCCAGGGCATAGAAGATCATGGCTCTCCACAACTCCCTAGCCTTTTCAGCGCTTAGCAATGCTTGGCATTTTACAATCTCTCACACTTCCTCTTCTGATATACATTTACACAAGATCGTAGTAAGTTTATGCTCTAAAATGATGCCCATGTGTCAGAATTATCTATGATTAGTAAATAACAGGATCAGCTTACCTTGGAGCATGTGACTAGCAAAACCATTACTCATGTTGTTAAATTCAATATTCACTGCGTCCTCCAAATTAATGGTCTTGTGCCAAACTAAGATGCTTCTTTACAATGTTGTGTCTCTTCAGGACATAGGCGATCATGGCTTTCCACATTTCTTTCCTTTTGTGGCGCTACACACTCTTTGTTCTATCATGCATTTCACACAAACATGTTAGGTAGGTTCATTTCTGCCTACCGCTGTCTCCTTTGCGTTCAGTATATCCTGCAAGTGTTCAATTCTCCAAACCGTCTTTCCTCATTATGTTTCTGATTCTAGGTACAAGTCTGTCTGCTGTTCCCGTTTTTCCTAAAACTTACTATTTAGTCACATTATCAGTC
The DNA here is from genome assembly GCA_964036315.1 of Acanthosepion esculentum. NCBI lineage: Eukaryota > Metazoa > Mollusca > Cephalopoda > Sepiida > Sepiidae > Acanthosepion > Acanthosepion esculentum. The sequence goes on along the minus strand of OZ038516.1, from coordinate 51,137,840 downwards.
CGTGGTATTCTCAGTATCCTTCTGTAGAGTCACATTTCTGTTGCCTCGAGCCGCCTCTTTATCCGTGAGAAAATTGGTCAGCATTCACTCTTGGAGGCCTGACATTACATAGCAGTTCAGCAGTCTTTTCTTCGTTACTAACGAAATTTCTTCCATACTGACACTGTTCATTTATACTAGCAAAAGGACAAATGCTCGATTTAGCACCAGGTGTGCTGATTTAAAAAATGTCGTTTGAAGGGTCGATTAATCAAAACGGGCGCTCATTTAAAAAGAACGCAATGCTTAGCCATTTTCATCTTTTATTTATACATCTACTAGCAGCCATACTCAGCTGGTCGATCAGAAAAAAGCGTTCAATTAGAATTGAGCAAAAACAGGATCATATTTAGATGTAACAGAGTCTATCTTCTTCAATTACTTTAAAGTACTTTCATTAAATAAACATTTCGAATTAATGCAGTTACTGATATAACAGAAGTAGTCTGTATTTATTCAATCGAATTTAGCCGAGGACATGAAGGGGTAAAACAGGCAACATGGAGACCCACTTTAAACCAGAATTATTTTAAAGTCTTTGAAATTCAATTTGTCAATGTGCTACCAGGGATGTAAAAGAGGATATATTTATAAAGCAATTGTTAACTTTGATGAAAATTGGTTAAAAGATCAACGAAAAATAAGATAGAAACCAGTAAAAATCGCCATTTTTCGCTATTTACGCGGGTTGTCACTATATGGGTGGACTCAATTATCAAGTTAAATGACTGTTACACAATCAACTTATCGTTGACTACAAATGAGTGAAGTTTGTATTAGATTGCTTGAAAATTGAGGGAGTTTTTAGTTTAGAATTTGTGTTGAAATCGATTTCTCGTTTTTCGCGATTATTCGCTAAACGCAGTGGCGTAGACATAAAAAAAAATGAGGTATCTTTGAGCTCGTCATGATGTAAGTAACCTACATACCTAGTTTGAACGTAATCGGTGAAGAAAAGTTAAATTTATCTATTTTTGATCGGCTTTATTGATTATTGATTTTTTTATTTAAATTATCAATGTTTTACGCTAAGAACCCATCTCTTACATTGTACAATATATATGCCAAGTTTGGTCGAAATCGGACAGACTGGCAGGTACACAGACATCCTCTGTTTTATATATATAGATAAGAACTACACGAGACAGAATATAAGCAACAAGAATAACCTGTCGCGTTTAACACATTTTTTAACCGAGTTCACCCCAAGCAAGGCAGCAAAGCCACTGAAACGCAAGGGGGTTAATGGATGTGGAAGAGTTAGAAACAGGAACATTGTAAAGGAGAGAGAATTGAGGAAGAGTAATCAGGAGGATAGAAGAACAGTAAATTGGCGAGACCTCGTCGCCAGTCGATGACTGTGCTAAATAAAATTCAAAGAGTTTAGCCACCATGGAGCGATATTTATTCTGCTGTAAGTTAATGTCAAAATGGAGAATCGGGGAAAAAAAGTAACCCCTTGCGTGCTAGTGGCTTCCAGCCTTGCTTGGGATGAAAAGCTTAAAAAAAAAAAGCATTCATAGAAAAAGCAAAGGAAAGCAACCTTACATCGGTGGGAAAATGACTAAAGCCGAGACGCCATATCAGGACCAATAATATTGCTGATTCTTCTTTGGACTTTATCGCATTGTTAATTTTTTCAAATTTCTTCAATATATCTCTATATTTCTGAGATGAGGTATTTTAATTATTTACACTATTTACATTGTTCGGACTGTTGTCTACATCTTTATTGTCACATTCACAACGTTTCGGCCGTTGTACGCTCCGGCCTTCTTCAGGATTTGTCTATCTTTCCGAGATGAGGTATTTTAATTATTTACACTATTTACATTATTCGGACTGTTGTCCTCATCTTTATTGTCATATTAACGTCGTTTCGGCTGTTGTACACTCCGGTCTTCTTCAGAATCTGTCTATATTTCTGAGATGAGGTATTGTAATTATTTACACTATTTACATTGTTCGGACTGTTGTACTCATCTTTATTGCTATATTCGCGACGTTTCAGCCGTTGTACGCTCCTGCCTTCTTCAGGCGATTCGAATTTCGAAGTGAACCCTTTTATTCAAGGACACATGGCCTAGTGGATAACAGCGTTGGTTGGATCCAGTGACTTGACTCAAAGAATTGTGAGTTCAGTAACCAGCTATGGCAGTGGTGATCAAAAACTTAGAGAGTTGGGTTAAAGGGAGATAACTCGGACCGCTGGAAGAGGCATGTCACGGGGAACTCGAGCAATCTACCCCGGTGAACGAAATAAAGGATTCGGTTCGAAATTTCAATCACCTGAAGAAGGTCGCAGCGTACAACGGCCGAAATGTCGTGAACCTGGCAACAAAGATGAGGACAACAACGTAAATAATTCCTTCAATATCGTTATCGTCCTCAGGCATGTGCAGTAAATATCCTACATGGCAGTTGATTTGTTTTTATGGATTCTTAACCCTTTGCAGATTATTTACATTATTCGGACTATTGTCCTCATCTTTGCCGCCATACTTATTACAACGTTTCGACCGTTGTACGCTCCGGCCTTCTTCAGTATCTGTCTATATTTCTGAGATCAGGTATTATGTACACTATTTACATTATTCGGACTATTGTCCTCATCTTTGCCGCCATATTTATTACAACGTTTCCAGTGCCAGGACCCAAAGAGTATCTGTCTATATTTCTGAGATCAGGTATTATGTACACTATTTACATTATTCGGACTATTGTCCTCATCTTTGTCGCCATATTTATTACAACGTTTCGACCGTTGTACGCTCCGGCCTTCTTCAGTATCTGTCTATATTTCTGAGATCAGGTATTATGTACACTATTTACATTATTCGGACTATTGTCCTCATCTTTGTCGCCATATTTATTACAACGTTTCGACCGTTGTACGCTCCGGCCTTCTTCAGTATCTGTCTATATTTCTGAGATCAGGTATTATGTACACTATTTACATTATTCGGACTATTGTCCTCATCTTTGTCGCCATATTTATTACAACGTTTCGACCGTTGTACGCTCCGGCCTTCTTCAGTATCTGTCTATATTTCTGAGATCAGGTATTATGTACACTATTTACATTATTCGGACTATTGTCCTCATCTTTGCCGCCAAATTTATTACAACGTTTCGACCGTTGTACGTTCCGGCCTTCTTCAGTATCTGTCTATATTTCTGAGATCTGGTATTATGTACACTATTTACATTATTCCGACTATTGTCCTCATCTTTGCCGCCATATTTATTACAACGTTTCCAGTGCCAGGACCCAAAGAGTATCTGTCTATATTTCTGCGATCAGGTATTATGTACACTATTTACATTATTCGGACTATTGTCCTCATCTTTGTCGCCATATTTATTACAACGTTTCGACCGTTGTACGCTCCGGCCTTCTTCAGTATCTGTCTATATTTCTGAGATCAGGTATTATGTACACTATTTACATTATTCGGACTATTGTCCTCATCTTTGTCGCCATATTTATTACAACCTTTCGACCGTTGTACGCTCCGGCCTTCTTCAGTATCTGTCTATATTTCTGAGATCAGGTATTATGTACACTATTTACATTATTCGGACATTTGTCTTCATCTTTGCCGCCATACTTATTACAACGTTTCGGCCGTTGTACAGTGGATAAAGGCGTTAGTTAGATGCAGTGACAGGACCCAGAGAGTGTGAGTTCAATACCTGGTTAAGGCGGCGGAGAACTTTGAGAGGGGAATTAACAGGAAATAACTGACATCCATTAGACATGGCACGGGGAACTAGAACAGTCTACCCCAGTGAGTGAAATAAAGGGTTCAGTTCGACATTCCAACCACCTGAAGAAGGACGGAGCGTACAACGGTCGAAACGTTATAATAAATATGGCGACAAAAATGAAGACAATAGTCCGAATAATGTAAATAGTATACATAATACCTGATCTCAGAAATATAGACAGATACTGAAGGCCGGAGCGTACAACGGCCGAAATGTTGTAATAAATATGGCGACAAAGATGAGGACAATAGTCCGAATAATGTAAATAGTGTACATAATACCTCATCTCAGAAACATAGGCAGATACCTTTGCAGATTATTTATATTTAAAATATTTTAGATTGTAAGAATATTTTGGAAATATAAATAATTTACAGATGCAAGTTCTACTGATTAATCCATATCTGGGGGAATAAATGGTGGATTCATACCTTCTCGAGGTTATTTCAGCGTGAGTGAATATAATATACCCAACGAGAATTGAAACTCGGGTGTCTGATGTCCAATTCCGACCCGTTATCCATTACACAAACTGTACATCCAAGCTTCCAGAGCCTCTTTTTCCAGAGTGGTCACCCATCTAGGTGTTAACCAGCTTCGATGTTGCTTAACTTCTGTGATCGTACGAGAACAAGTGTTTCAACATGATATGGCCGTTAGCCGGGTATAAGGGAGATATAAAGACTTTTTAGGATAAATGTGAGAAGAAATCATTTGGATCAAATTCTTGTATCTAAAATCCATCATCCAAAAAATTGTCTCCCACCCGTGTCGTTTTTCAAATATATACGTTTAGTCGACCCGTGGTGCTTATTCGAGGGGGGCGATTATTTTAAATTCCATTCTACATTGACTCCTTTAACGTGAATGTTTTCGGTTACTTCGCCGGACTGGTAAAGAAGCTGGAAATAAAATATAATTATTCCTCCAACAGGTAGACATGTGTCCCAGTCGCGGCTGAGATGTCCGGCTTCATTGGTTCAGAAGCTGTTAAAATATATCTACTTATCTCAGTCGGTTCATATCTTTCATATCTATCTATATATCTATCTATCTATCTATTTATCTATCTATCTATCTATCTATCTATCTATCCCAGATTAGCCTCTATCTATATGGTGCCAAAAAGAAAACCGGAGATTTTAGATTTACTATATGATGAAAAAATTAACTAATATATAAAAAAAATAACTACCACATAACTAAAATAAATAACACATCTATCTATCTATCTATAGAATGATCGATATCTGTCCTTTTATTATCTATCGATCTCTGTCCATTCAGTATCTATCTATCTATCTATCTATCTATCTTAGTAATATCTCTCGTCTTTATCCGAGACTTTCTCCATCCCATATTTTCTCCCTTACTTCTTTAACTAACATATAAAAAAATAATTACCATTTTTACTAAAATAAATAACTAGCACATCTATCTATCAATATATATATCTATCTATCTATGAATTGATCGCTGTCCATTCAGTATCTATCTATCTATCTATCTTGGTAATATCTCCCTTCTTTATTCTAGGCTTTATTCACGCCATATTTTCTTCCTTACTTCATTCGCTTATACCCCTCTTTTTTCTTTTTAAATAAATCATTTTTGATTCTATAGAAAATAAGCATTTTAGTTAATTCTTCGCAATTTTCCCTTTCTCTTTCTTTTTTTCAAAAGAGTGCACAAAAAAAACAGAAAAATTTAGATTTACTATATGATAAAAAATTTTAACTAACATGTAAAAATATCTTTTACTATATGAATGAAGTAAAAAATAACTAACATATAAAATTTTTAACCATTTGTTGTTCCAGGAAGTTCAATTTTCAACACGAGGTAATTGTACTCTTTAAGAAAGAACATCCAACTTGGGGAGTGAAAAAATGCCAAGATATTTTGCCAGAGTTCTTTAGTTTTTGAATACCACATCTAAGATTTGTGTTTTTGTTGTTTTAAGAGGCTAAATTTATATCCTTTGCTTTTGTTTCAAATAACTGTAACAAAAATCCCAACAATTAAATAAACTGTACCAAATTTCCTGGGGTTTTTTTTTAGGGAGATTGTTTTTTGTTTGGGGGGGTTCTGGGGCACCCTGTCTCTCAAATATATTTTTTTTAATTGCTTAGCCCCAAGCAAGGTGATGATGCGGCTAGGATACAGATGCATAAGATCGCTATTCACGTTGCATTTCATTTTTTGGAGACTGTAGTTGGCAGGGAAGCAAGAAATCAGAAGGGACTTCCAAAGGCGAGAAAAGAAACTGTTAGAACAGAACTGACGGTTGCTTCTAGCCAGTTCAACAATAAAACGATGAGACCTAGTTGCCAATCTAGTATCATGCTTAAATCCTTGCAGACGATACACTAAGGATGACAGCTCATCAGAACAACTGCCATGAAAATATTTGTAGAAAAGACAAAGGGAAGCCAGGTGACGACGATGAGAAAGTTATTAAAGTGGATATGCCAGGTCAGGATCGATTACATTGGATACTCTTCCATGCATTTTGTCAAGAAACTCCATATAGCAGATGCACCAGACCAGATATGGCAGCAGTTTCCAATGCACGGATGAATGGTAGATTTAAAAATGTACAAGATGGATTCTGGTGAGAAAGGTTTCCTAGCACGGCACAATGAACCGACTTTCCTTGCAGTAAACAAGGCCATTGATTCAATATAGCCATCCCACTTCTTTTTTTCTTTCTATGTGCCGTATCCTTTCAAGATGGAGGCAATCATGGCTTTCCACCTCCCTCTATTCCTTGCAGCTCTCAGAGCAGTTGCCATGAAAATATTTATAAAAAAAGGCGAAGGGAAGCCACGTCACACCAGTGGAGTCGAGATGCTTGGACAGAATCGATTATCTTACAGACCCCACTTTGAATTTTGCCAAGAATCTCGAGATATAAAGCAGGAACATCAGACCAGATATGGCAGCAGTTTCCAATGCACGGACGAATGGTAGATTTATAAATGTACAAGATGGATTCTGATAAGAAGATTTGCCTTGCACGAAACAGCGAACCAACTGAAAATGGCGCTTATTTTCAATTCCTTGGAGAACATGTGTGCTATCTCGAGAGGGGCGCTTAACCGACAGCATTTACAATACTATCAAACGCAGAACATTTCAAATGCATTTTGGATTAAAAAAAGAACGATGAGCAAATTTTTAACGACCAAACGAATCACCATGAAGAAACGGTCAGCAAGCTATCCCCACAGGACGATCTATAATTATGGCTTTGTATTAGGATTACCTAAGCTTAGTAAATAACTTGATCGTATTGCCATGGAGAAGTGTTCAACAAGCTAATCTCGAAAAAAATACTAACGTTAACTAACTCGGTCCTCATCGGGTTATCCATACTAATGACCTTCTGCTTCTTTTATGTGCTGTGTCCCCTCAGACGTGGGTGTTCATGTCTCTCTACAACTTCCCAACATTTACGGCTCTTAGCAATATTTGTCTTTTTAACCATTCCTTTAACTTCCTAATACGTTATTTATTCACAAAATCTGGTTAAGTTACTTGCTCTATACTCTCTGCCATTCTTGCCTTCAGTGTGCCCTGTGAGTGTTAAATTCGCCGAGACCTCTTTTTTCAAGAAATTGCAACTGTTTCTTTCTGATTGTCAGCAGTCGTTTTACTTTTTGCTTCCATTTTTCTTAAAAACCTCCCCGTTACTCTTAGGTTCTGTCCATGGTATTCTCAGTATCCTTCTGTAGAACTACATATTTGTAACCTCGTGTATTCTCTTCATCTGTGGAGATTATATTTTTCTTTGTTTCGAAAGAAATTTTACTGTTTCTTAATTCTTTGCTTTGCTTCTGAAAGGCATTTTTCGCTAAGTTTAATAAATAACTTCAACTTATTATGTACACTATTTACATTATTCGGACTATTTTCGTCATCTTTCTCGCCATATTTATTACAACGTTTCTGCCGTTGTCCCGCTCCGGCCTTCTTCAAGTGGTTGGAATGTCGAACTAAACCCTTTATTTCACTCACTGGGGTAGACTGTTCTAGTTCCACATGCCATGGTTAATGGATGCCAGTTATCAGTTATCTCCTGTTAATTCCCTTCTCCAAGTTCTCCACTGCCTTAACCGGGTATTGAACTCACACTCTTTGGGTCCTGTCACTAGATCTAACTAACACCTTTATCCACTGTGCTCTTGAGGACACATGGCACAGGTGCTCATATTGTAATTTTTGCTGTTATCATTGCCTGTTTTACAAATGCAATATGGGCACTGTCAATAAATGGTTGCTGAAGACTTTAGGTTTATAATACCCAGAAATTCATACACAGATCTCCTCAAGAACACATGGCACAATGGATAAATTGATAACTGTTTATTCTCGTGATTATCTATATTTAGATATTTTTTATTTTGTCAAGGGGAGATAACTTTTGTCTCTCACAACAACCTCCGTATCAACCAATATTACTAGTTTGTAGATTTGGAGCCATTACGTAAGATTCTAGTTAAGAGAAATAGTTGGTGATACTAATAGCAAAAGTAGGTAATTGTGGTAATAAAATAAGTACATCCCATATCTCCTCCGGCTTTTAACTGTCCATTACAATCGGTACCTCAACTAATTCGCTAAAGAAAAAAAAAACAGCATAGAATGATGAAAAAGGTTTTATTGTAAAAAATGTTTATGTTATTATTAAGAGGAAAGTCCAAGGTACTTTTATTAAATATTTTAAATCTTTCGAGCACATTCGAAATTTTGGTTAAAAATCTTGTTTGTTTTTTTTATTCTCGTGAATATATAGATTTAGCTTCTTTTTTGTCAAGGGGAGATAACTTTTGTCTCTCAAAACAACGCCGTATCAACCATTATTACTAGTTTGTAGATTTGGAGTAAGGTTCTAGTTAATAGAAACAGTTGGTGAAAAGTAGGGTACTGTACTAATAAAATAAGCACATCCCATAACCCTTCTCGCTTGTAACTATCAATTACAATAGGTACCTCTACTAATTCGCTTTGTTCTTTTACTTGATTAAGACAAACTGCATTTAGTGTGTAAGTGTATTTCAATTTGTCTCTGATCTTCACCACAACACAGTTTCCAGTATTGAATTTTAGAAGCAATAACGAACTCCAAGCTGAAAGTGAATTTTAATCGTCTTGAAGTCATGACCAGTCATCTTTGTTATTGATATAACGATATAATTTGTCATCAGTCCCATTTGCGATGTGATATCTATCCTCTTATATGGCAGTAAATGCATTAGAATCTTCTAGAGAACTGTGTACATTTACCCAAAAGCTTTCATTAATTAAACAACATTCCTTCATTCTTCCAAACATGGCTACCTGATACTGGTGAATGAGTTTATATCAGCCATTATTACTAGTTTGTTAACTTGGGGCCATTACGTACCATTCTAGTTAAGAGAAACAGTGATAATAATAGGAAGAATTAGGTATACGATAACAGCTTAGACTCGGCTATTTTATACACCGAGTTATAAAGAAGGCCAGTCACAATTATATCCACGGTTTTATGCTGAGCGAAGGCAAAATATATTTTCAGAAACATGGCTAATTGATTACTGCTGAATGAGTTCGTATCAACCATTATTACTAATCTGTATACTTGGAGCAATTACGTAAGATTCTAGTTAAGAGAAACAGTTGGTGATACTAATAGGAAATTTAGGTAACTGTGGTAATAAAATAAGTACATCCCATATCTCCTCCGGCTTGTTACTATCCATTACAATAATAGGTATCTCTACTAATTCGCTAAAAAAAACAGCATAGCATGATGGAAAAGGTTTTATCGTAAAAAATGTTTATGTTATTATTAAGAGGAATCTCTATAGTATTTTTATTAAATATTTTAAACCTTTCACGCACGTTCGAAATTTTGGATAAAAATCTTGTTTTTTTTTTGTTTTGTTTTTTCGTCAGCTGGTGAGCCAAAATGTTAATATGGATATTTTAGCGACTTTTTTTTTCGGTAAAAAAAGTATATTGATTCGGAAATTCTTCCAAAAATCAAAGAATTGTCGGATTTTAATAAAACTTTCAGGACTTATTCACAAACATAGATATAGATAAGAATAGCCTCAGATAGATAGATAGATAGATAGATAGATAGATAGATAGATAGAGACGTATAGGCTGGACATAGACATTATTTATTCTGACTATTGTCGTTGAAAAAAACAGCAGAGTATGATGGAAAAAAGGCCCCAAACTTGAAAAAAACAGTTTTATCGTCAAAATGTTTGTTATTATTAAGAGAAATTATTATTTTATTAAATTTTTTAATCCTTTCTAGCACGTTTGAAATTTTGGTTAAAAATATTGTTGTTTTTTTTGTTTTGTTTTTAGTTTGGGGGGGGGGCGTCAGTGGGTAGGCCAGAGATTACTATAGGTATTTTAGTGACGTTTTGCTGGTCAAAAAACACATTGATTTGGAAATTCTTCCAAAAATCAAATAATTTTCGGATTTTAATGAAACTTTCAGGACTTATTTACAATTAAGTGAATATTTTTTAGAAAATTAAAAAATTTTTTTTTTTTTTACAACATATTTAATTTTATGAAATCTCGAGAAATTAAATTTTGATCGAAAAATGTGTTTTATTAGTCAAAAGCAGGAGTCTTTGGAGAATGTAAATCATCGTGTGTTTTTTTTTCAAACAGTTACACATTTAACAAAAATCTACTCCGAATCGTAAAATAAAAAATGCAATAAAACTGAAATTATTTAATTAGGAAAGCTTTTAGTTGCTTTTATAAATATTAAGGACACTACTGTTTTAAGAAAAATGTTTTAGATTAAAAATTCATTTTTATAAGAAACTTTTTCATATTTTTTAAATTTTAATAATAATGATTTAAAAGATTGAAATCTATTTAGTAATCAAAAATTGAAAAACTTGATACCTGTCTTCAGACTGCGAAATTTAAAAAAAGAAATTTGATTTCTTTTTATGTATATAAAACGTTGTGATAAATATGACAACAAAGATGAGGACAGTAGTACGAATAATATAAATAGTGTACATAAAACCTCATCGCAGAAATATAGACAGAGACTGAAGAAGGCCGGAACGTAAACGGCCGAAACGTTGTGATAAATATGGCAACAAAGATGAGGACAATAGTACGAATAATGTAAATAGTGTACATAATACCTCATCGCAGAAATATAGACAGATACTGGAGAAGGCCGGAACGTACAACGGCCGGAACGTACAACGGCCGAAACGTTGTGATAAATATAGCAACAAAGATGAGGACAATAGTACGAATAATATAAATAGTGTACAGAATACCACATCGCAGAAATATAGACAGATACGGAAGAAGGCCGGAGCGTACAACGGTCGAAACGTTGTAATAAGTATGGCAGCAAAGATGAGGACAATAGTACGAATAATATAAATAGTGTACATAATACTTCATCGCAGAAATATAGACAGATACTGAAGAAGGCCGAAACGTTGTAATAAATATGGCGAAAAGATGAGGACAATAGTACGAATAATATAAATAGTATACATAATACCTCATCTCAGAAATATAGACAGATACTGAAGAAGGCCGAAACGTTGTAATAAATATGGCAACAAAGATGAGGACAATAGTGCGAATAATATAAATAGTGTACATAATACCTCATTTATGAAATATAGACAGTTAGCATTTGTAAAATTACATTATGGAAAATATATTCCAAGATTTTTAGATTACTGAGTATTAAAAATTACATACAAAGGGCGCTCACATTCATTTTCTTAAATTATATTTTACACAAAAAAAGTCTCCGTAGACCAACAATAAAGCTGCCATCACCTTTTCGACACTTGTCAACAGTTATCAAAGACGTAAGCATGGCTACGGCTGGTTAAAACACAACTACTGTTTGTCTTAAAAATGCATTCTGTGTTATATTAAACTTAAATAACATTTTTTTTTAAATCAGATTAATTTTACATTAAATAAATAAAGTTTCAAAAAAGTATATTTTATTTTTTAAAGATTTTTAATAAAGAGAATTACAGTGCGATGAAAGACAGCTAAAAAGGGGCATTGATCAGTTATTTTAGAAAAAATAATATAATTCGTTTCCAATCAATATAATTTCTATTTGAAATACACCAGTGTATTTTGCTTACTGGAAATAGTAAATTTAATCGTTTAGTTTTCAACTAAAGCTAAAATGAAAGAATCAATAAAGCTTTATCACTTTTAAACCATAGGTATCGCTAATTAGTACCTCCATTAAAATATATATAACGTTTTCAGTACTAAAGCCAAATTAAGCCTTGTAAAGCTTCATAAAATTCTACTTGATGCTGTTACTATATTACAGTATAAAATGGTCCAAAATACGCCCCAGTTTTCGAACACAAATTCGGTTCTCGAACGCAAACGGCGCCAGCCAAATGAACTTGAATGAAACCGAGGAATCTCCGAACACACGGATGCATCAGTTACTCGGTGTTATTAAAGTATGGCATCTACTTGCGCCCTATCGTAAATGACGATGCTCTCATTAATGCTGGAAAAGCCTCAAGAGAAAGGATGACCGGTTTACTGTTTTTTTTTATTTGACATTAAATCAGCTTACAAACATTAAAATCACTATTTGATGAGGTTTGTAATATTTTGTATAAAAATAGATATTGATTTTTATACATAACAAGTTCAGAGTTCACTGCCTTTAACCCTAACACTAACCATAATCTCTCATCCCAACCCTATCCATAACTCCTAAACCTAACCCCTAACCGTTACCCCTAACATACTTCCAACATATGGTAAATATCATAACAGATGAAAATGAATAGTAGATATTATACTATAGTAGAAAATTGAATAGAAGATATACAGTGTAACCCGGATATAAGAGAGTTGTCGGGACCGGAGAATAAATCTCTTATATCCGGGTTTATCTTATATCCGGGTTTGGTCTATTTTGTTTACATTAGCATAGGCTCTAATTTGGAACCAGAGAAAATCTCTCTTATATCCGAGTTTCTCTTATATCCGGGTTTCTCTTATACCCGCGTCTCTTATATCCGGGTTACACTGTACTATAGTGGAAAAATGAATATTACATATCATACTATAGTAGAATATGAACTTATTCATTTTTAAACTATAGATTAATTACGCTTAATTAGTGGAGGTACCTCCATTAAAATATATATAACGTTTTCAGTACTAAAGCCGAATTGATCCTAATAAATCTTCATAAGCTTCTGCTTGGTGTTATTGCTGTGTTACAGTATAAACTGATATAAAATACGTTCCAGATTTCGGTTCTCGAACAAAAACGGCGCCGACCAAATAAACTTGAATCAAACCGAGGAATCTCCGAATACACGGATGCATCAGTTACTCGGTGTTATTATAGTACGATATCTACGTGCGACCTATCGTAAACGACGATGCACTTATTATTGCTGGACAAATGCTCAGGAAAAACGATAACATGTTTTATCTTCTTTTATGTTTGAAAATGACATCAAATCAGTTTACAAACATTAAAATCATTATTTAATGAGTTTATATGTTGAAAAATTAATAATTTGGAATACATAACCAGTTCACTGTTCACTGCTTTTAGCGCTAACCCTAACCCTAACCACTAAATCTAACTTCTAACCCTAACCCTAAATCCTAACACTAAACCTAACGTATTTGATACATCCAACAGTTGATAAATATCATACCATGGCAGAAAATGAATAGTAAAAAGCCTACTATAGTAGCACGAGTTACTTTTTGGCTTCCTTTGACGCTGAGCAAGTTCATTTAGTGCATGTTCTTTTCTTCCTGTTTTTATACATAATTTTATTATCATATACACCCGAAATGTATCCGAAGAAATTTAGTGATCGCGGCAAATTTAAAAAGAATGTTGGAAGAGTCAAATTTCTGTTTGTCTGAGATGAATTGTAATCAATTATTAACTTTATTTCTTTAATTATGTCCATAGCATCCTCAGCATCCTTCTGTAGAAATTTCAACTGTCTCTTCCTGATGTTAAGTATAAGTTTCCCTTTTGTTTCCATTTTCTCTAAAACCTCGTCGTTGCTCACATGTTCGGTCCATGGTATCCTCAGCATCCTTCTGTAGAAATTTCAACTGTCTCTTCCTGATGTTAAGTATAAGTTTCCCTTTTGTTTCCATTTTCTCTAAAACCTCGTCTTTGCACACATGTTCGATATATATATATATATATATATATATATATATATATATATATATATATATATATATATATATAATCATTTATTTAAATATTATAACATAAATATGTTGAATGTAGCTACATTCAACATCATCACTTGATAAGACACCGGGAGTGTTGAAACAAAATGGCTATTTTTGTAGTGATTTTATAACATATTTATGTTATAATATTTAAATAAATGATTATATCTGCTCTACTCTGTATTGAGCACTCTTTAAAGAATAATAATTGTTGGTTATTGGAATTTACTCCGTATATACCAATCCCACACTTGTATATATATATATATATATATATATATATATATATATATATATATATATATATATATGCGTACGGAGGCCTGTTTTATCAATCTGATTTGAAACAAATATTACCTAATCTTTAGAATATCGTAGAACGAAACCCGACCGATTTAGCATCAGTCAAAGATTCTAACCCCTAGGTTATCGGCGCCCGGCAGAGGCAAAGGCGAATTTTACCTATATATATATATATATATATATATATATATATATAGCCGAGTTCGAACTTGAGTCGAATCCATTAAACTCACTCACGTGCCAATAACCCTGGGAAAGGTATGGATCCTCTTCTTCACCCTAAGCTATGGGTAAATAGCAGGACAGATCAGGTTCTGTAGCCTTGGATGGCAACTGGTCTACCACAGAAAGAAATGCCAATCTACTGCGGGAAAAATGTGCCTGGTTAGTCATGTATCGAAAGATACATGTTTGCCTAAACGTGTATCCCGCATGGCACATAACTGACTGATACTATATATATATATATATATATATATATATATATATATATATATATATATATATATATATATATATATGCGGGAGTATGCGTATGAGGGCCTGTTTTTTTTGTTTTTTTAATTAGCATGCCTCTTAATTTGACCACAAAGCGCGAAACATAAAACTTTTCTATTTCATTTGTTCGCCTTTATCTGGACACGATTACTCGCTTGTAAAAATGCTAAAAAATAAAACAAATAACCCCCGCCTATCGATGCCCCCAAAAGAAACCTGCCTGATCGGTCTTAAAATATTAAGAAATGGATATCATGTCGCCGATATACTGATTTAGTTTAATGATTGCCGTGCCAAACAGTGCCTTTCAGTGCATATATATGCTGACGGTGACGATCTGCCTAAGTGAAACCTTGGTAGGTTTGTCTGGCTCATTAGGTTTGACTATATATATATATATATATATATATATATATATATATATATATATATATGTATATACTCTGAATATATATATATATATGCTATGAATATATATATATATATATATATATATATATATATATATATATATATATATTCAGAGCATAGATAGATAGATAGATAGATAGATAGATAGATAGATAGATAGATAGATAGATAGATTGTATGAATCCAAAAATGCTGAGGGGTACTGAGAGAAAAGGCATTTAAGGCAAGCAGTCTTTGCAATAAAGTGCTCTATATCAAAGATACAGCATTAATAGAATTAATATAAGTCAAAGTTTGAAAAACTTAGCTGATTTATGTTGCCTCCAGCATTACGACTTCGGAGATTCGTAGACGGACCCTCCAGGAATCACTCCGTCCACTCCTCAGGAGTATCCAGAATCGAGTTAAAATTTATGAAAATTTATGAAAATTCCGGGTACGTTCTGAAGATTGAACGGACAGGCCCATCTACGAAACTCTGGAGTCGAGATGCTGAAGGTAACATCAATCAGTTCATTGACATAACTTTCCTTATATTAATTCTAATATTTTTACATATATATATATATATATATATATATATATATATATATATATATATATATATATATATATATACTATCAGCTATATATATCCTTACAACTAACTACTGAACGTTACTGTCTTAAGTGGTATCTTGAGAAGAAGCCTGAATTTCACCTACAGTAGTCAGAGAGAAAGCAACAAGAACAATAAAATAAAAACAGAAAAAAACAAAAGAAAGAAAGAAAAATAACCAAAAAGCAGATTAAGGGTAAAAAAATAAATAATATATAGAAATAGAAATAATGAAAAAAGAACTAAAAAAAAAATATGGAAGAAACAAAATGGCGGTTGTGTGAATAGCGCCGAATATTGAATAAAGATAGCGATTCTTTGGGCGTCAAATAAGCAGTAAATACGATTATCTTTGCCTGGCCTTGTTTCAAAGGAATGAATAAAACGCAAGAAACAAAAAACATAACGCAATAAACCTCGAAAGATCTCCCTCCAAAAAAAACACACACAAAAAAAAAAAAAGAAGACGAAAGAAAAACCTCGGCTAAAATCTGAATGCTCTACATGCCTATCAGAATAGAAATATGAAAACCGATACAACTTCCCTTTGAAAAAAGAAGCAAAAAAGATGGACTGAAATGAAAACTGAATATCCGAAGGCGATTCTCTTGAAATGACAATTGCCTTTAATCATTTCGAAGAATTTTTCATATCCCTCAGGATTATTATTATTATTATTATTATTATTATTATTATTATTACAATTATCATTATAATTATTATTATTACTAGTAG
Organism: Acanthosepion esculentum; assembly: GCA_964036315.1. Lineage (NCBI taxonomy): Eukaryota > Metazoa > Mollusca > Cephalopoda > Sepiida > Sepiidae > Acanthosepion > Acanthosepion esculentum. The sequence continues at coordinate 51,121,216 of OZ038516.1, read as the reverse complement.
TAGTAGTCATTACGATCCATGAACGTTATTATTATAATTATCATTATCATTATTATTATTAGTAGTAGTAGTAGTTATTACGATCCATCAACGTTATTATTATAATTATCATTATTATTAGTAGTAATAGTAGCCATTACGATCCATCAACGTTATTATTATAATTATCATTATTAGTAGTGGTAATAGTAGCCATTACGATCCATCAACGTTATTATTATAATTATCATTATTAGTAGTGGTAATAGTAGTCATTACGATCCATCAACGTTATTATTATAATTATCATTATTAGTAGTAGTAATAGTAGCCATTACGATACATCAACGTTATTATTATAATTATCATTATTAGTAGTAGTAATAGTAGTCATTACGATCCATCAACGTTATTATTATAATTATCATTATTATTAGTAGTAATAGTAGCCATTACGATCCATCAACGTTATTATTATAATTATCATTATTAGTAGTAGTGATAGTAGCCATTACGATCCATCAACGTTATTATTATAATTATCATTATTATTAGTAGTAATAGTAGCCATTACGATCCATCAACGTTATTATTATAATTATCATTATTAGTAGTAGTAATAGTAGGCATTACGATCCATCAACGTTATTATTATAATTATCATTATTAGTAGTAGTAATAGTAGCCATTACGATCCATCAACGTTATTATTATAATTATCATTATTAGTAGTAGTAATAGTAGTCATTACGATCCATCAACGTTATTATTATAATTATCATTAGTAGTAGTAGTAATAGTAGCCATTACGATACATCAACGTTATTATTATAATTATCATTATTAGTAGTAGTAATAGTAGCCATTACGATCCATCAACGTTATTATTATAATTATCATTATTAGTAGTAGTAATAGTAGTCATTACGATCAATCAACGTTATTATTATAATTATCATTATTAGTAGTAGTAATAGTAGTCATTACGATCCATCAACGTTATCATTATAATTATCATTATTAGCAGTAGTAATAGTAGCCATTACGATCCATCAACGTTATTATTATAATTATCATTATTAGTAATAGTAATAGTAGTCATTACGATCCGTCAACGGTATTATTATAATTATCATTATTATTAGTAGTAATATTAGCCATTACGATCCATCAACGTTATTATTATAATTATCATTATTAGTAGTAGTAATAGTAGCCATTACGATCCATCAACGTTATTATTATCATTATCATTATTAGTAGTAGTAATAGTAGCCATTACGATCCATCAACGTTATTATTATCATTATCATTATTAGTAGTAGTAATAGTAGCCATTACGATCCATCAACGTTATTATTATCATTATCATCATCATTATTATTATTATTAGTAGTAGTAGTAGTCATTATGATCCATCACCGTTATTATTATAATTATCATTATTAGTAGTAGTAATAGTAGCCATTACGATCCATCAACGTTATTATTATCATTATCATTATTAGTAGTAGTAATAGTAGCCATTACGATCCATCAACGTTATTATTATAATTATCATTATTAGTAGTAGTAATAGTAGCCATTATGATCCATCAACGTTATTATTATCATTATCATCATCATTATTATTATTAGTAGTAGTAGTCATTATGATCCATGAACGTTATTATTATAATTATCATCATTATTATTATTAGTAGTAGTAGTAGTAGTAGTAATAGTAGCCATTACGATCCATCAACGTTATTATTATCATTATCATCATCATTATTATTATTAGTAGTAGTAGTAGTAGTCATTATGATCCATCACCGTTATTATTATTATTATCATTATTAGTAATAGTAATATTAGCCATTACGATCCATCAACGTTATTATTATAATTATCATTATTAGTAGTAGTAATAGTAGCCATTACGATCCATCAACGTTATTATTATCATTATCATTATTAGTAGTAGTAATAGTAGCCATTACGATCGATCAACGTTATTATTATAATTATCATTATTAGTAGTAGTAATAGTAGCCATTACGATCCATCAACGTTATTATTATAATTATCATTATTAGTAGTAGTAATAGTAGCCATTACGATCCATCAACGTTATTATTATCATTATCATCATCATTATTATTATTAGTAGTAGTAGTAGTAGTCATTATGATCCATGAACGTTATTATTATAATTATCATCATTATTATTAGTAGTAGTAGTAGTAGTAGTAATAGTAGCCATTACGATCCATCAACGTTATTATTATAATTATCATTATTCCAAATCCATCAGATTTATTATTATTAATATATTATTAATTATTTATTCATTATTTACCGCTTATCAACGCTTTGTGGGTCATTTAAAGCGGGAGTGTATGTTGGATTTTAAGAATAATTATTTTTTGTGAGTCAATTTTGCATTCATGTCTTTTAAGAATAACAATTATTTTTCTTTCTGCAAGTCCTACTATTTAACCCATAACTTAGGGAAGAGGTGGATTCATGACTTTCAAAGGGTATATGCTCTTAATTGAATCTTAAAAAACCTGACTGGAGTTCGAACTTGTCTCTCCGATTTCACATTCGGAGCCATTATCCAATTACATCATCTGTCAAAATATACCGGGAAAGACAACGAAAACGGTGGCATGAAAATAAATTTAAAAAAAACAGGTAGGAGAAGGGAGATAATTCAACATGTTAATGCTTATCATCACCTTTTGGGGTCTTCTTCTTTTGTGTACCGCGTTCCTTCATGCCATAGGCGATTATGGCTCTCCACAATATTCTACCTTGTGTGGCACATAGCAGTTTTTTTCTCTCTCTGTTAAGGGACCCCTATTCCGTTATCCATTAACTCAAGCTTATCACGTAAATGGCTTGCTGCCTACCCCTGGTTCTCTGTGCCCTGTGAGAGTTCAGCCCTCCTTCATTCATCGACTGTTCAAGGAATTTCAGCTGTCTTTGCCCGATTTTGAGTAGAAGTGTTCTTTCTGTTACCATTTTCTTAATTATTAAATCAGAGAAGGCATGAAACATTAATTATTGAATTCAGTTTTATTGGAAAATACACTAATATATATATATATATTTATATACTTATATTTTACTTATAGAGTTATGTTTAATTCCATTTTGGTTTAAATGTGTCCTTATGGAGTTCTCGACAGTCCCCGGTGGACGGAATAAAGATCTCGGTTCGAAAATCCTACGTATATCACCTGAAGAAGGTCGACGCATACAATGGCCGAAACGTCGTGAACATGACTATAAAGATGAAAACCATGGCCAGACAATGTAAATATTGAAAATATCTAATCTTAGAAACATAGACAGATAAGTAATTTTTTTTATGCATTTCACGCCAAGCAAGGCGGGAGTGTCACTGTCTCACAGTTGCTTACATTGAATGAAGGTGAGAGAAAAACTGTGTATAGGGGGAATGAGGAAAGGATAAAAGATGAATTTACTGAAGACTTTAACTCTTCTTTCCTGTCTACCTTGATTTCTTAAATCTTGTTCTTTTATTGCTCTCTCTCCTTAATAGGAGATGTTTCCCATAATCTCTAACACTTAGAAATCTTTTGGGTCCTAGTGGCTTTATTGTCTTGCTTGGGGTGAAATGATTTTTTTTTAACTAGTATTTTTCCTGTTATCATTTTTTAAAAAGATTTTCTTCTTGCTTACTCGCCCCCGTCCATGGAATTTTCAGTATTCTTCTTCAGGACCACATTTCCACTGCCTCCAGTTATCTCCCTTTCCCTGAAGAGATTGTCCAGCATCCGCCATCATAAAAGACAATGAATAACGCAGTCTTTTCTTTGTTTCTTATTAACGTTTCCCATGTTTCGCAGCACCTTGTTAAGCTTTTGGAATGTCTCTTTCGCTAGCCCAACGCGTGTTCGAATCTCGGTGTCGCATTTTCCATCCACTTTTGCAATTGATAGTTAGTCCATCTTTCTCGCTTTCTTCTACTATCCTCTCTAGGATGCCTTGTATGATTGAGCCATACATCCACACAAGCCCGTCACGTAAGTGGCTCGTTGCCTTCTCTTATCTCTCTTGCCCTCAATATGTCCTGCGATGGTTAAGTTTTCCAAGCCCTGCTTACATCATTATGTATGCAAGGAATTTCAGCTCTCTTTTCCTGATTCTGAGTAGAGGTCATTTTTCCTTCTTGCCATTTTTCTTAAAGATTTTCTTGTTGCTTTCTCGCTTCGTCCATGGAATTTTCAGTATCCTTCTTCAGGACCACATTGCCACTGCCTCCAGTTATCTCCCCTTCCCTGAAGAGCTTGTCCAGCATCCACCATCATAAAAGAAGATGGATAACGCATAGAAATCCAGCACTCTTTTCTCTGTTTCTAATGAACTTTCCCCCTGTTTCTCGATACCTTGCTTAGCTTTTGAAAGGCTTCTTTCGCTAGTTCAATCCGTGTTCGGATCTCGGTGTCACATTTTTCATTTTCCCTTAAAACGCCTTCCAGATAGTTGAACTTCTGTACCTGTCTGATGTTTATACAAGGTGGCCAATGAAAGATATAAAACAAAACATAACTTTTACAAACACATATAAAACTAAAACAACTTTTACAAACACATGAATATCTTGGAGTAGTAAAGTTTGGACCATTTGAATCTTGTATGGAAACATTCTTAAATCCAGTTTCAGAATCTTCTGAAGTGATCTTCTGGCGATACCTAGTTGAACACATTGAAACTGATTGATTCTCACTGACACTCTGCCGTACAGCTTCCACCGCTGCGTCAGTGTGACCTTTTCTTCGACTGATCGCCGACTGATCCAGTTCTTTCAAACCGGGCGGTTGGGTTTCGAATCATCTTATCGCTAGGAGATAGTCTGACATTAAAATGTTGCCGGTATTTTCTCTGAGTTTGAATAATTCATCTTTCATTGGAATAGAAAATCTCAATGAGATTTAATCGTTGTTGGACATCATACGTAGCCATTTTAATCTCCAAGGGATGTTCTGTAACCTGGAAAAAAAGAAAATAAGAAAGATTGAAAACGAACTGGTTATGACGCTTTCAAACCCTTCAGTTTTTCAGTGACCACACTATATCTCCAATTCGTAACTCGCATCCTGGGCTTTTTCTCTTGCTGATGGCCATGGTTTCTGACTTCTTGCAGTTGGTGGTTAGTCCTTTTATCACGCTTTCTTCTACCATCCTATCTAAGAGTTCCTGTAGTTTCCTTTCCAAGTAGGCCATCAAACCTATCATTAATACCGGACTTTTATAAATCTATATACTTAATACCAGTTATGTCAGGTAACTTTTCGAGTTCTGTCAATATGTCTGAGATGAGGTATTATGATTATTTACACTATTTACATTATTCGAACTGTTATCCTCAACTTCATTGCCATATTAACAATGTTCCGGCAGTTGTACGCTCCGGCCTTCTTCAGTAATTTGAATCTCAAAGCGAACCCTTTGCTTCGTCCACCGAGGTAGATTATTCTAGTTCCACGTTTCATGCCTCTTCCGAGTGTCTCAGTTATTTCCCTTTAACTCAACTCTCCAAATCGCTTGATTCAACACTGTTGTAGCCTGGTATTGAACTCACAACTCTTTGGGTCTAGTCACTGGATCTAACCAACCTCTTTAAGCACTGGGCCATGAGCCCGGAAGTGGTATGGCACATGAAACTAGACAATCTACCTCGGTGGACGAAATAAAGGTTTCAGTTCGAAATTCCAATCACCTGAAGAAGGCCGAAGCAAACAACCACCGAAATGTTGTGATTATGGCAATGAATAGGATAACAGTCCGAATAATGTAAATAATATAAATAACTTTTCGAATGTTACTAGTATCATGTAGCCCAGTACTAGCTTCTGCATGGTCAGGCCATCAGCGACTAAACCAATTTCCCCCACCAATCTTTTTCTGGTGAATAGAGTGTCTAGATCAGTGGTTCCCAACCTTTTTGACATGGCGGCACACTGTTGAGTCCTTTAAATTTTCGCGGCACACCTATCACAAAAAATAAATATTTTCCACTCATAAAGCCTTTTTGCAATAAAATAATAAAAAACAAAGAATATTATATAAGAAGAATTTTTATTCGCATAAATCAACTTATCCTGTATTCAATATCGGGTATAAAAGAATAATGGTGAATGTAAGTGGGACAGTTGTGCATAAAGTTAGATTAGCCTGAAATTGAAAAGATTAAAAATGGTTAGGAAAAGGTAAAAAAATGTTTGGGGGTTATGAGCATTACGTAAAACCTCACATAGTACAGTTCTGTGTTACAAGTTTTTGTCTTACAACCTGTGTATTTCGGAATCGTTTTGGTATCGAAATCGGGTCTGAATTATTCAGCTCCGATGCCGATTCCCGATACTTTGAAAAGCTCCTGATATTCCGATTAATCGTCCCATGACTAATATAAACCATAATAACGCTTACCAATCCGTATGCGCGAAACGTTTAGATTCCAGAAATTCGGTGATTTTGAATTGAGCGGTGTCATCATGATTAAGAAATTGAATGTCTTTATTAAACAAAATGAAATTAAATGGCTTCTAGGTATTATCTCTTCGCAGCACACCAGTAATCATTCCGCGGCACACTAATGTGCCGCGGCACAGTGGTTGCGAACCACTGAGAGAAACAGACATACCTGTCAATGGGCAAACATACCTTCTTATAGGATTAACAACCATTTAGTATACTTGGATAAACAGGAGACCACAGCTATGAATGCAGCCAGTGCTGTGATGACCTAGTGTGGCTAGACTGAGGATTTCCTAGCCTGATATCAAAAGGCGATGGCGAAGAGATCCCCCCGATAGAATCAACAGCCACATGTCCGGGATCAAGTCGAGCCTTCACGTTTGAGGCTATCGGCGAGGATTTGATACGGAGAGGGATGGTCTCCGCCAGGTCTACATGCCGAAGACGCTGCTATGCCTGAATGAATATGTCTTCGGCTTTCGACCCAGATATCTCCCGTTAAAATGCGGTGTCAGTGTTATTTCCATCTTTGCGCAATCTAGACAATTCATCCATCGCACCTTGTACATTTACCAAAATTACACGAAAATATCTTGAAATACCGAAGAGTAAATTTATTCAATAAAATCGCCATATTGTCTTCAACCACGGCCTCCAGACGACTTCGGAATCTCCTGCAACTCTTCTGGACGGTCTCCTTGTTTAAGTTGGTGGATGCTGCCATAATCTGTGCCTTCAGTTCATCTTTGGTGTTGCAAAGTGGTTTGTTGGTCTCTCGCTCAACTACGCCCCACACATAATACATCAAGGGGATTGCAGTCTGGGGGGGGGGGGTAGGTGGCCAGATGTAAGGGGTGATGTGGTCGCAGAAATTGTCTGATATATTTACCAAAATTACCCAAAAGTATCTTGAAATCAGTCAGTTATGTACTATGCGTGATACACGTTTAAGCGGTCATGTATCTTTCGATACATGACTGACGAGGCAGATTTTTTCCCGCAGTAGCTTGCCATTTCTTTCTGCGGTGGATCAGTTGACATCCAAGGCTATAGAACCCGGTCTGTCCTGTTATTTACCCATAACTGGGGAGGGAGAAGAAGAGGATCGATACAATTCCCAAAGGTATTAGCACGTAAATGATTGTAATGGATTCGACTGTAATTCGATCTCGGCTCTCCGATTCCTGAATCCGAGCCACTATCCATTACTGAAGTGTAAATTTATTCAATAAAATCGCAATTGGCTGCAACCACGGCCTAGAGACAACTTCGGAATCTTCTGCACCTCTTCAAGACGGTCTGCTTGTTGGTGAATGCTGCCATAATCCTTGCCTTCAGCTCGTCTTTGGTGTTGCAAGGTGATTTGTTGGTCTCTCGCTCAACTACGCCCCAAGTATAATAATCAAGGGAGTTGCAGTCTGGGGAGTTAGGTAGCCAGATGTAAGGGGTGATGTGGTGGCAGAAATTGACCTTGACCGAGTTCTTCTACTTGTGTAGCATGGTGCAGAGTCCTGTTGCCAGACATTTGGGTCTTCGTGGAGATAGGGCATAATCTGGCGAGATTAACAGTCGAACAATGTTTTGATTTTGAATATAAGAAGCACAACTGCAATTGTGTAGCGATTTTGACGTTTTCTATGTAATATCCTAAAATAATATATATGTGTGTGTGTGTGTGTGTGTGTGCGCGCGCGTAAAATTTAAAATTGTTATATTCATAGTGGAAAAGACCTCATAATCTAATATAGAGTGTTTATAGATAGTGTCGACATAGGATTCAACAGTGTATAGTGACTGTCAATTTCTCGCCCTAATGCAATCTTCAGACTGAGTAAAAATGATCCTGAAACGTGATCTCTATATCATCATCATCAACATCATCATCATCATCACCTTGACTTTTGCAATCGTAGGTACGAATCCGAATGCAGAAGCCACACTCATTTCCACAGCGGTCTATCAACGTCAGTCATCAGTAATTCTGACAGTCATACTATCTATCTATCTACATTTCTATCTATTTCATCCTTTTCATATCTCTATCTATCTCGGTCTTTCTATATCTATCTATCTATCTATCTAAATCTCAGTCTGTTCATATCTCTCTAATTCTTGATCTATCTATCTAATTATCAATGTATCTATCTATCTATCTATTGAGCTGTTCAATCTATAAATCTATCTATGTCTTGATTATTTCATCCTATTCATATCTATCTATGTATCTATCTTATTATATTCATATATATTTATCTATCTATCAATTTATAACAGTCTTTCTATATCTACCTCCGTCTTTCTATATCTATCTATCTATTTCAACCTATTCATATCTATATATCTATCTATGTATCAATCTCTCAATCTTTATATATCTATCTATCTGGTTCTATTCTGATCGAAACACGACTGCAATTGCGTTCGATGTAATATCCTAAAATAAAGAATATTCTTCTACTTTGTATTGAGCCTTCTTTTAAATTAAATGTTACGAACGTTGGAATCGTACTCTATCGTTCTCTGATAGATAGATAGATAGATAGATAGATAGATAGATAGATAGATAGATAGATATGATCAGACTGAGATAGATAGATAGATAGATAGATAGATATGATCAGACTGAGATAGATAGATAGATAGATAGATAGATAGATAGATAGATAGATAGATATGATCAGACTGAGATAGATAGATAGATAGATAGATAGATAGATAGATAGATAGATAGATAGATATGATCAGACTGAGATAGATAGATAGATGGATAGATAGAGAGAGAGAGAAAGAAAGAAAGAAAGAAAGAAAGTGAGAAATACATAATGAACAGAATGAGTTAGCAAGATAGATAAATATATATGATCAGACTGAGATAGATAGATAGATAGATATATAGATAGATAGATAGATAAATAGATAGATAGATAGAAAGAAAGAAAGAAAGAAAGAAAATGAGAAATACATAAAGAACGGAATGAGTTAGCAAGATAGATAAATATATATGAACAGACTGAGATAGATAGATAGATATAAACAGACTGAGATAGATAGATAGGTAGAAACAGACTGAGATAGATAGATAGATAGATAGATAGATAGATAGATAGATAGATAGATAGATAGATAGAAACAGACTGAGATAGATAGATAGCTAGATAGATAGATAGATAGATAGATAGATAGATAGGTAGAAACAGACTGAGATAGATAGATAGATAGATAGATAGATAGATAGATAGATAGATAGATAGATAGATAGATAGATAGATTTGCTTTTACGGTTTATATACCCTTTGTTAATTAAAGCCGAACATATTTTTGTATTAAGAAGTTTTTAGGAAAATAACAATGATAGTAGCCATAGCTGAGGGTGATTATATTATATAATAAGCCACATAACAAAACTCATCATCCGAATTCTGACGAATAGCGCGCGCAGCAGAATCAGGCCAGAGATAGGACAAGAACAGTGCGGGTTCATCAAAGACACCAGGACAAGGAACGCAATATTCATGCTCAGAATGTTACCAGAAAGAGCAATACGAATGCAGAAGGACGTGTACCTGTGTTTTATTGACGACGCAAAGGCGTTCGACAAAGTCCGCCACAAGGATCTGTTGGAGCTGCTCAGCAACATTGACATATTCGGGAAAGATATTAGAATAATCAAAAATCTCTACTGGCAGAAAACCGCCTGCATACGGATAAAAAATAAATTCAGCAGATATACAGAAATAGAAAGGGGCGTAAGGCAATGATGTGCTGTCTCACCGGACTTATTCAACCTATACAGCGAGGCAATTCTGAGAGAACTAGAAAGCCTACCAGGATTCATCACTGGCGGCCACAATCTTAGCAACATAGGGTACGCAGATGACACAGAAAGGAAACTACAAAACCTTCTACAGGTAGCGAAGGAGAGCGAGAAGAAGGGACTAAGCATATACTACAAGAAACCAGTCTCAAACGAAGTGTGAACGCCACTGAACAATCAGCTTAATGAAACACGTAACAAAACTCAACATCCGTATTCTGATGAATAGAGCGCCCAGCAGAATCAGCCCAGAGATAGGACAAGAACAGTGCGGGTTCGTTAAAGACACCGGAACAAGAAACGCGATATTTACGCTCAGAATGTTATCAGAAACAGCAATATAAATGCAGAAGGACGTGTAGCTGTGCTTTATAGACTACGCAAAGGCGTTCGATAAAGTACGCCCCAAGGACCTGTTGGAACTGCTCAGCAACCTTGATATATTCGGGAAAGATATTAGAATAATCAAGAACCTATACTGGCAGTAAACAGCATGTATGCACATTAGGAATGAGTTCAGCGATTATACAAAAATAAAAAGGGGCGTAAGGCAAGGGTGTGTCTTCTCACCAGACGTATTCAACCTATACAGCGAGGCAGTTCTGAGAGAATTGGAAAACCTACCGGGATTAACACTGTTAGCCATAATCTTAATAACATATGATACGCAGATGACACAGTACTGATAGCAGACACAGAAAAGAAATTACAAAATCTCCTACAACAATGGATTTGGTTTGTTTGTTTTGTTTTACGGCATATCAACTGCAATGGGTCATTTAATGCCGACAACTTCTTTTTTCTTGGTAATATTTTGTTTTGTCAAAAATCTATTTCTCGTAATATTTTGTTCCTCAAAATGTATTCTTAGTAATATTATTTAAAAAATGTATTGCTGGTAATGCCTAAGAAACCAGTTGCAAACGAATGTGAACGCCACTGAACAATCAGCTTAATGAACCACGTAACAAAACTCATCATTCGTATCCTGATGAATAGAGCGCGCAGCAGAATCAGTCCAGAGATGGGACAAGAGCAATGCGGGTTCGTTAAAGACACCGGAACAAGAAACGCGATATTTACGCTCAGGATGTTATCAGAAACAGCAATACAAATGCAGAAGGACGTGTACCTGTGTTTTATAGACGACACAAAGGCGTTCGACAAAGTACGCCACAAGGATCTGGTGGAACTGCTCAGCAACCTTGACATATTCGGGAATGAACAAACACAGAAAGGAAACTACAAATCTTAGCAACATAAGGTACGCAGATGACACTGGGCTGATAGCAAACACAGAAAGGAAACTACAAAACCTCCTACAGAAGGTAGCGAAGGAGAGTGAGAAGAGGGGACTAAGCATAAAGTACAAGAAGACAGAATGCATGGTCATCAGCAAAAAAGATGTGCTCGAAATACGATTTACAGGTCGGGGACTGTGAAATGAAGTAGGTGCGGAAATTTAAATATCTGGGAAGTGTTCTGACAGGGAACGGTAAGTGCGACACTGAGACCCGATGTCGTATTGGGATGGCCAAAAACGAATTTCAAACGCTAAGCACCTCTCTTTACTTTTACTCTAATTCTCTGTAATCCACTTGCTTGTTAGTTGGCATCTCGGTCCCACCTTTTCACTGTCGAAACAGTTAAATGTAACCGCCTCTTCTACACCAATAGCATCTTCTATCGAACTTCCCGACAGTGAAACTCCCTTCCTCCTACTTGCTTCCCTGATAGCTATAATCTTCAAATATTTAAATGTAATGTCAATCGACATCTTCTGATGCCTTGATCTCGATCACCGTCGTTCTCTTTATCCTGTCATCAAAGACCTCTCTTTACTCTTGCTCTCACTCTCTGTAACCACTTGCGTGGTGCTAGTGGCACTCCTTGCTTGGGGTGAAATGCTTCCCGCCATTGGAACTCTCTTCCTCCTACTTGCTTCCCTGATAGCTATAATCTTCAAACATTCAAATGTAATGTCAATCGATATCTTCTGATGTTTTGATCTTAATCACCGTCCTTCTCTTTATCCTGTCCTCAAACAACCCTCTTTACTATTGCTCTCACTCTCTGTAACGCCCTTGCTTGTTAGTGACACTCCCACCTTGCTTGGGATGAAATCTCTATCTATAAAAGGCACGAATGCACGGCCGCAATTTTCGACGGATTTGCACCAAAATTTACATGCACATGCTCCAAGTTAGTGGGAAAGCCAAGACCGACTTTGCATTTCCCAACTCTCATGGATAGTGGAAATAATCGATTTTTTCATGCTTCTACAGTAGTTTTCATTTAGTTTGCGGCCATTTTCTACTGGTCAGAGTGAGAGCCTATAGCTGGCTGTCACGAATAGGCAGGAAGATTCTATTGGCCAGCGTGAGAGCCAACAGCTGACTGACAGGAAGGTTAACTAGCATGCTAGCACGCAAAAAAATCGATAGCTGCATTCGTCACACGTGAGAAAAATTTAAATCTGCATGGCACTTTACTCCCATTGGCTCATTCGCTTGCTTAAACTCAACGTTGGTTCTGATTCCACAGAACTGGGTTGGGTGTGAAAAAGTATTTGTTGTTAACATTCATTTTTCATTCGGTTTTCCAGTTACGAGTCCTTTTTTAAAGCTGATCGTTTTGTGTTCATTTTGTTTAGTTCTTTTTTCGTAACAGATTTAATGTTTAGTATAGAGCTTAGAAAAAATTCGCAGTGTGAGATAGGCAAGAAGTAAGGCATGTAGCAACATCAGCACGGCAAAGGGCACTTCCTTTAAAGGCCAGAAAGGGCAAAAATATTTTAAGTCAAGTGATAGCGATTGCTGTATGAGTCGTACGATTTTTTAATCAAGCACGGGCAACGCACGGCCATGCTGCTAGTTATGGATAAAAAAATAAAAATGAATTAAACTGCCCCAACTGCATGAATTTAAGCGTGCTACTATGTTGGCATCTCAGTCCCAACCTTTCACTGTTGAAACAGTTAAATGTAACCACCTCTTCTACACCAATAGCATCTTCTCTCGCACTTCCCGCCATTGGAACTCACTTCTTCCTATTTATTTCCCTGATAGCTATAATCTTCAAATATTCATATGAAATGTCAATCAACATCTTCTGATGCCTTGATCTCGATCACCGTCCTTCTCTTTATCCTATCCTCAAATACCTCTCTTTACTCTTGCTCTCACACTCTGTAACCACTTGCGTGGTGCTAGTGGCATTCCTGCCTTGCTTGGGGTGAAATGCTTAAAAAAGACAAATAAAGTCTGGGAAGTGTTCTAACAGAAGATGGAAAGTGCAAATCTGACACCCGAAGGCATATTAGGATGACCAAAGGTGCATTCCTAAAGCTAAGCAGAGTATTAAGAGACAGGAAAGTTTCGTTGGTAACAAGGAAAATAGTACTGAACTGTTACGTGATATTTGTCCTTCTGTATGCCAGTGAATGCTGGACATTCTCCACAAAGATGAAGAAGAGAGTTGAAGCAACAGAAATGTGGTTCTACAGAAGGATGCTGAGCATACCGCCGGCTGAACATGTGAGAAAGGACGAGGTTTTGGAGAGGATGGAAACAAAAATGAAACTTATACTTAACATCAGGACGAGACAGTTGAAATTTCTACAGAAGGATGCCGAGGATACCATGGATCGAACATGTGAGCAAAGACGAGGTTTTAGAGAAAATGGAAACAAAAAGGAAACTTATACTTAACATCAGGAAGAGACAGTTGAAATTGCTACAGAAGGATGCTGAGGATACCATGGACCGAACATGTGAGCAAAGACGAGGTTTTAGAGAAAATGGAAACAAAAAGGAAACTTATACTTAACATTGGGAAGAGACAATTGAAATTTCTACAGAAGGATGCTGAGGATATCATGGACCGAACATGTGAACGAAGACGAGGTTTTAGAGAAAATGGAAACAAAAAGGAAACTTATACTTAACATCAGAAAGAGGCAGCTGAATCTTCCCTGGACAAGTAATGCGAAGGAGGGCTTGGAAAATTTGATACAGACATGACGGAAAGAGGGAAAGATGGATAGAGGAAAGCAAGGTGTGGCATATATAATGGGTTTGAGCAAATGGATGGCAGAACAGGGTTTGGGAGAAATAAGAAAAAGACAAAACTTATTAAGAGCTACAAAGGACAGAAAGATGTGGAGGGCCATGATCGTCTCTGTCCTGAAGGGACACGGTACATAAAAGAAAGATGAATGTAGCTAACCTGTACTGAGATAGATAGATAGATAGATAGATAGATAGATAGATAGATAGATAGATAGATAGATATGAGTAAATTTAGATAGATAGATACATACATATATAAAATTATACATACATAAATACATGTGCAGAGATCAAGCTTAGATAGACATGAGTAAATTTAGAGAGAGAGAGAGAGAGATAGAGAGAGAAAGAGAGAGTGAGAAAAAGTGAGAGGGGGGAAATGAACAGAGATTGGTAGATAGATAAAAAAATAGATAGAGAGAGAGAGAGAGAGAGAGAGAGAATTAGATATGAGTAAATTTATATAGACAGATATGAGCTGAATGAGATAGATAGATAGATAGGTAGATAGAGAAAGAAAGAAAGAAAGAAAGAAAGAAGGAAAGAAAGAAAGAAAGAAAAAAGGAAGAGAAAGGAACATAAACAGAGTTTGTTAAATTGAGAGAAAATGGACATAGATAGATAGATAGATAGATAGATAGATAGATAGATAGATAGATAGATAGATAGATAGATAGATAGATAGATAGATAGAAAACGAAAGAGGGATGGGGAAAATGAACAGATTTTGGTAAATAGATAGAAAATGGGCACAGATAAATAGATAGATAGATAGATAGTTAGATAGATAGATAGATAGATAGATAGATAGATAGATAGATAGATAGATATGAGTAAATTTAGATAGATAGATAGATAGATAGATAGATAGATAGATACATACATACATACATACATACATACATACATGCATGCATATAGAGGAATTAAGCGTAGATACATATGAGGAAATTTACATAGAGAGAGTGAGAGAGGGGGAAGAGAGAGGAGGGAAATGAGCAGAGATTGGTAGATAGATAAAAAATGGATAGAGAGAGAGAGAGAGAGAGAAATAGAGAGAATTAGATATGAGTAAATTTATATAGACAGATATGAGCTGAATGAGATAGATAGATAGATAGATAGATAGATAGATAGATAGATAGATAGATAGATAGATAGATAGATAGATAACGAAAGAGGGGTGGGAAAAATGAACAGATTTTGGTAAATAGATAGAAAATGGGCACAGATAGATAGATAGATAGATAGATAGATAGATAGATAGATAGATACATATGAGTAAATTTATATATAGAGAGAGAGAGAGAGTGAGAGAGAGAGGAGGGAAATGAGCAGAGATTGGTAGATAGATAAAAATGGATAGATAGATAGAGAGAGAGAGAGAAATAGAGAGAAATAGAGAGAATTAGATAAGAGTAAATTTATATAGACAGTTATGAGCTGAATGAGATAGATAGATAGATAGATAGATAGATAGATAGATAGATAGATAGATAGATAGATAGATAGATAGAGAACGAAAGAGTGGTGGGAAAAATGAACAGATTTTGGTAAATAGATAGAAAATGAGCACAGATAGATAGATAGATAGATAGATAGATAGATAGATAGATTACTTATATTTGTACTTTCAGAAAGCTAACTCCTTACGTACATTTTCTGCGTATTTCCTGTTGCCTCTGTATATAGATCCAATTTTCTGTCCATACTCTACTTGTCAATACTAATGGAATAATTTAATCGTCAGCCAAAACTGAAACAAATATGTCGTCGTCGTCGTCATCAGCTTCGTCGTTATCAACTGAATCCTACCTGAGGCAAGTCTTTCAACGCCACCTCCTTGACCTGATTTCGGTCTCCGAGCGAAAGTAATCAACACTCTAATTGGCCGGAATTAGCATCGCGCGGACGCATTATGTGCGCATGACTGGAAGTGAGTGACTGGCCGTGACCACGCATGCGCTGGCTCTCAACTTGCAACTTCCGGGGATTGGAGATGCATACCGATATCTGGAAACGTGTGGGGAGCGGGACGAAATAAAATGGAATCGCAATAAATCTGGAACGATTGCAGATATCCGGGGCCTGCAGAGGAAACGAGGGATTAAAATATTTTCCCGTCACGCTTGTGAGATAAACATTCGACGCAGTTTCTATACCGTTATGTGTTCAGTCGCCGTGCCTAGGTATTGTCCTGGGTATGACGATAAACTATATCCGGCAGCAAGGCCTCTGATCGGGAGGTTTTGAGTAGAGTAGAACCACCTCTTTAGTACTGTTATTCCCAGATCCACTCTGACCCGGGGTGGTAGCACTTGTAAGGGTCCCAGCTATGGGCAAATAGTTAACCCACAAACTGGGGTCAAAAACTATGAAAGTATAAAAATAGACTTTTATAGTAAAAATTTCCAGCATAGATTTTAATAGTAAAACCAAAAAAACAAAGAATTCTAGCAATATAATTTAATTGTAAAAAATTCTAATAATAGATTTTAATAGAAATATTTTAGTAATACATTTTTAAAAATATAAATTATAAAACTCCCAAGACAATTAAATTTCGGAATTAAATGACCCATACGGATGTTGATATGCCGTTAGACAAACAAAACCTAGCCAAAGCATACCTAGGTAAATGATCAGAGAATAACTAAAAATAAAGCAGTATATTTTGTCTAGTGCTTCCACTACAGTAGAATCCCTGACAACCAGACTAAGAAGGCCTTCCGGATATGAGAAATTTGTTACAAAGTCCGGATATGAGAAGATATATTTAGATTAAAATAAAAGAACTGAAATCAGGTTTTACATTTATTTTCAATGTTTTATAGTAAACAAAATAAGCTAATGGTGATTGAAATATAACTGAATTGACTTTAAGGAAAAATAAATAAATTATGTAATGTTAATGAAAACTCATTAAATTAAGTATGCCACGTATGCAAAACAAATAATGTAACGAGGATTTTTTTAAATCGCTGTGGCATGATGATTCTTTCTCTTCTAATATTATTATCAACATTTTCCGCTTTTCGTTTTGCTTTTGTTCTTGAAAGTTTTTAAACGAAAGACACTTTTTAACTCTGCGTGCGTTATTGCAATCGTCATAGCTGAATGCTGGATTTCTTTCCATAAAACTGACAACCTTTTCAATAGCTTTTTCAATTTCACTTCAGGTTTCATCATAATCATGATTTTTATTTCCTTGTTCATTGTGACAGTGTGAACGCTGGAGAATAGTTTATTTGGAAGATTTTATATCATACAATGTTGACTTTCCTATGTTGAACTCAGCAATTAGTTACAATGAACTTTCACCAGCGTCTAGTCTGTTTAAAATTTCCACTTTTTGTGATAACTTCAAAGTTCTTTTCCTCTTATTCCCATCATCTTTTGCACCAGGGGTGAAATAAGCATAAGCAATTACCCAAAATAAATTTCCTGAAAAAGAGAAATTTTAAAACAGTTACATATCACCCAAATAGTTCAAATATACACATCAAAATCATGTCCTTGTATGTGGGATTTCGGATATGTGGCACTCCAGATATGAGGGATTCCGGATATAAGGGATTCTACCGTATATATTGAGAGGTTTTTGATAAAACCCAAAGAAGAATCTGCAGTGTTATTAATCCTGACCTGGCATCTCGGCTTCGGTCACTTTCACACCGCCGCCAAAATAATTGTACTAGTGAATTTTCCTCTGTGATAACTAGACTTTAGGAATTTAAGCACAGTGCGACATAACGATTGACATTGCATTTAAACTTTTCAAGGTCAAAGTTGACTGGCAAACAAGAAGCCGGATGGGATTTTTACAAGTACGAAAGAAGAAAGTGTTAGCATAGAACTTAATTGGGCGAGAAATGGATGGTTAACTTTAACGCCTCTAAAACAAAACTGCTCTCTATTAACCACCACAAGGATCCATCCCTGCATCCCATTAGAGTGTCTGAAGACAAACTTCTCGAGAGCTCCTCTCTGCGGCTGCTCGGTCTCCCGCTGTCCTCTGATCTGAGATGGAACAAATACATAGAGTCAGTTGCATCATCCACCGCAAGGATGTTGGTTCCTTGTGCCGAGCCAGGAAATATTTCTCCCCGGAATCGATCCTCCAAGTCTATAAATCGACCATTCGCCCTTGCATGGAGTATTGCTGCCATATATGGTCTGGTGGCCCTGCTGTTTGCCTCAGGGTTCTTGATAAGATCCAGAGACGGATATGCAATGTAATTGGCCCTGATCTGTCATCTCGTCTGCAGTCGCTCTCTCACAGACGCGATGTTGCCTCGCTCTGTCTTTTTTACAAATACTTTCACGGTAATTGCTCCGAGGAGCCGCTTTCGCTGGTTCCTAGGCCGAGAATTTGGTCTTCAGACATTCTAATGGGATGCAGGGAAGGATCCCTGTGGTGATTAATGGAGAGCAGTTTTGTTTTGGAGGCGTTAAAGTTGACCAGCCAATTCCTGCCCCAGTTGACAACCGATTGAAGGGAATCAGGAAGATCATTTATGAATATAAGGAACAGGGTAGGGCCTAGGATGGAGCCTTGCGGAACACCTGCGTCCGTGGGATAGGAGCTGGAGGAGAATCCATTGAGAACGACCTTCAGTTCACGGTTTGACAGGAATGATTGTATTAGGTCCAACAATCGGCCTGTAATACCATATCCCTGAAGCTTGCGAAGAAGGCCGGCATGCCAAACCCTATCAAACGTCTGGGAGATGTCAAGGACCACAGCGAAGTTCATGACAAAAATTATCATGAAAGTAGAAGACACAGGGAAACTACTGTAGTTGGAAAGCGCCATGATGATGAGAGGCAAAAAGTATCCTCTTTTGGATGCGTTAAAATTAACAAGCATTTCTTGCTCCAGTTAACAACAGATTGTGGTTTATTTTTGTTTTTTTAAATCATCTTCCAATTTGACTTTAACAAACCTATCAGATTTAATGTGAAGACAGGAGTATATAGAATTACCGATTTGAGAACTGATTTAAGAACTAC
The DNA here is from genome assembly GCA_964036315.1 of Acanthosepion esculentum. Lineage (NCBI taxonomy): Eukaryota > Metazoa > Mollusca > Cephalopoda > Sepiida > Sepiidae > Acanthosepion > Acanthosepion esculentum. Next base: position 51,101,848 of record OZ038516.1, on the reverse strand, counting down.
ATTTTCTATGGGTACAGGTGCAAATTGTCTCTTTGTATGCAATGCACGGACATTTGAATCGTCTTCAGTCTGGTCAGAGTATTTGTGAATCAATGTGCTCGGGTCTTGTTTAACAGTCTCTGTCTTCACGATTCATTTGCCAACAGTCTGTATATCCTCTTCCATATTGTGGTAAATTACCAACGGTGATATATT
>OZ038516.1:51039153-51096653 GCA_964036315.1 Acanthosepion esculentum | reverse complement strand
AGGTCTATGTCTGATCTTCTATAGAAACATTGGTCAGTTTTATACCTGTCCCTACAAAATCATTAGGCGTGTTCATGTCCGACTCGATGCAAAAACATTGGTCAGGTCTATGTCTGATCTTCTATAGAAACATTAGTCAGTTTTATACCTGTCCCTACGAAAACATTAGGCGTGTTCATGTCCGACTCGATGCAAAAACATTGGTCAGGTCTATGTCTGATCTTCTATAGAAACATTAGTCAGTTTTATACCTGTCCCTACGAAAATATTATACGTGTTCATGTCCGACTCGATGCAAAAACATTGGTCAGGTCTATGTCTGATCTTCTATAGAAACATTAGTCAGTTTTATACCTGTCCCTACGAAAACATTAGGCGTGTTCATGTCCGACTCGATGCAAAAACATTGGTCAGGTCTATGTCTGATCTTCTATAGAAACATTAGTCAGTTTTATACCTGTCCCTACAAAAACATTAGGCGTGTTCATGTCCGACTCGATGCAAAAACATTGGTCAGGTCTATGTCTGATCTTCTATAGAAACATTAGTGAGTTTTATACCTGTCCCTACGAAAACATTAGGCGTGTTCATGTCCGACTCGATGCAAAAACATTGGTCAGGTCTATGTCTGATCTTCTATAGAAACATTAGTCAGTTTTATACCTGTCCCTACAAAAACATTAGGCGTGTTCATGTCCGACTCGATGCAAAAACATTGGTCAGGTCTATGTCTGATCTTCTATAGAAACATTGGTCAGTTTTATACCTGTCCCTACAAAAACATTAGGCGTGATCATGTCCGACTCGATGCAAAAACATTGGTCAGGTCTATGTCTGATCTTCTATAGAAACATTAGTCAGTTTTATACCTGTCCCTACAAAAACATTAGGCGTGTTCATGTCCGACTCGATGCAAAAACATTGGTCAGGTCTATGTCTGATCTTCTATAGAAACATTGGTCAGTTTTATACCTGTCCCTACAAAAACATTAGGCGTGTTCATGTCCGACTCGATGCAAAAACATTGGTCAGGTCTATGTCTGATCTTCTATAGAAACATTGGTCAGTTTTATACCTGTCCCTACAAAAACATTAGGCGTGTTCATGTCCGACTCGATGCAAAAACATTGGTCAGGTCTATGTCTGATCTTCTATAGAAACATTAGTCAGTTTTATACCTGTCCCCACGAAAACATTAGGCGTGTTCATGTCCGACTCGATGCAAAAACATTGGTCAGGTCTATGTCTGATCTTCTATAGAAACATTAGTCAGTTTTATACCTGTCCCTACAAAAACATTAGGCGTGTTCATGTCCGACTCGATGCAAAAACATTGGTCAGGTCTATGTCTGATCTTCTATAGAAACATTGGTCAGTTTTATACCTGTCCCTACAAAAACATTAGGCGTGTTCATGTCCGACTCGATGCAAAAACATTGGTCAGGTCTATGTCTGATCTTCTATAGAAACATTAGTCAGTTTTATACCTGTCCCTACGAAAACATTAGGCGTGTTCATGTCCGACTCGATGCAAAAACATTGGTCAGGTCTATGTCTGATCTTCTATAGAAACATTAGTCAGTTTTATACCTGTCCCTACGAAAACATTAGGCGTGTTCATGTCCGACTCGATGCAAAAACATTGGTCAGGTCTATGTCTGATCTTCTATAGAAACATTAGTCAGTTTTATACCTGTCCCCACAAAAACATTAGGCGTGTTCATGTCCGACTCGATGCAAAAACATTGGTCAGGTCTATGTCTGATCTTCTATAGAAACATTAGTCAGTTTTATACCTGTCCCTACGAAAACATTAGGCGTGTTCATGTCCGACTCGATGCAAAAACATTGGTCAGGTCTATGTCTGATCTTCTATAGAAACATTAGTCAGTTTTATACCTGTCCCTACGAAAACATTAGGCGTGTTCATGTCCGACTCGATGCAAAAACATTGGTCAGGTCTATGTCTGATCTTCTATAGAAACATTAGTCAGTTTTATACCTGTCCCTACGAAAACATTAGGCGTGTTCATGTCCGACTCGATGCGAAAACATTGGTCAGGTCTATGTCTGATCTTCTATAGAAACATTAGTCAGTTTTATACCTGTCCCTACAAAAACATTAGGCGTGTTCATGTCCGACTCGATGCAAAAACATTGGTCAGGTCTCTGTCTGATCTTCTATAGAAACATTAGTCAGTTTTATACCTGTCCCTACGAAAACATTAGGCGTGTTCATGTCCGACTCGATGCAAAAACATTGGTCAGGTCTATGTCTGATCTTCTATAGAAACATTAGTCAGTTTTATACCTGTCCCTACGAAAACATTAGGCGTGTTCATGTCCGACTCGATGCAAAAACATTGGTCAGGTCTATGTCTGATCTTCTATAGAAACATTAGTCAGTTTTATACCTGTCCCTACGAAAACATTAGGCGTGTTCATGTCCGACTCGATGCAAAAACATTGGTCAGGTCTATGTCTGATCTTCTATAGAAACATTAGTCAGTTTTATACCTGTCCCTACGAAAACATTAGGCGTGTTCATGTCCGACTCGATGCAAAAACATTGGTCAGGTCTATGTCTGATCTTCTATAGAAACATTAGTCAGTTTTATACCTGTCCCTACAAAAACATTAGGCGTGTTCATGTCCGACTCTATGCAAAAACATTGGTCAGGTCTATGTCTGATCTTCTATAGAAACATTAGTCAGTTTTATACCTGTCCCCACGAAAACATTAGGCGTGTTCATGTCCGACTCGATGCAAAAACATTGGTCAGGTCTATGTCTGATCTTCTATAGAAACATTAGTCAGTTTTATACCTGTCCCTACGAAAACATTAGGCGTGTTCATGTCCGACTCGATGCAAAAACATTGGTCAGGTCTATGTCTGATCTTCTATAGAAACATTAGTCAGTTTTATACCTGTCCCTACGAAAACATTAGGCGTGTTCATGTCCGACTCGATGCAAAAACATTGGTCAGGTCTATGTCTGATCTTCTATAGAAACATTAGTCAGTTTTATACCTGTCCCTACGAAAACATTAGGCGTGTTCATGTCCGACTCGATGCAAAAACATTGGTCAGGTCTATGTCTGATCTTCTATAGAAACATTAGTCAGTTTTATACCTGTCCCTACGAAAACATTAGGCGTGTTCATGTCCGACTCGATGCAAAAACATTGGTCAGGTCTATGTCTGATCTTCTATAGAAACATTAGTCAGTTTTATACCTGTCCCCACAAAAACATTAGGCGTGTTCATGTCCGACTCGATGCAAAAACATTGGTCAGGTCTATGTCTGATCTTCTATAGAAACATTAGTCAGTTTTATACCTGTCCCTACGAAAACATTAGGCGTGTTCATGTCCGACTCGATGCAAAAACATTGGTCAGGTCTATGTCTGATCTTCTATAGAAACATTAGTCAGTTTTATACCTGTCCCTACAAAAACATTAGGCGTGTTCATGTCCGACTCGATGCAAAAACATTGGTCAGGTCTATGTCTGATCTTCTATAGAAACATTAGTCAGTTTTATACCTGTCCCTACGAAAATAATTAGGCGTGTTCATGTCCGACTCGATGCAAAAACATTGGTCAGGTCTATGTCTGATCTTCCATAGAAACATTAGTCAGTTTTATACCTGTCCCTACAAAAACATTAGGCGTGTTCATGTCCGACTCGATGCAAAAACATTGGTCAGGTCTATGTCTGATCTTCTATAGAAACATTAGTCAGTTTTATACCTGTCCCTACGAAAACATTAGGCGTGTTCATGTCCGACTCGATGCAAAAACATTGGTCAGGTCTATGTCTGATCTTCTATAGAAACATTAGTCAGTTTTATACCTGTCCCTACAAAAACATTAGGCGTGTTCATGTCCGACTCGATGCAAAAACATTGGTCAGGTCTATGTCTGATCTTCTATAGAAACATTAGTCAGTTTTATACCTGTCCCTACGAAAACATTAGGCGTGTTCATGTCCGACTCGATGCAAAAACATTGGTCAGGTCTATGTCTGATCTTCTATAGAAACATTAGTCAGTTTTATACCTGTCCCTACGAAAACATTAGGCGTGTTCATGTCCGACTCGATGCAAAAACATTGGTCAGGTCTATGTCTGATCTTCTATAGAAACATTAGTCAGTTTTATACCTGTCCCTACGAAAACATTAGGCGTGTTCATGTCCGACTCGATGCAAAAACATTGGTCAGGTCTATGTCTGATCTTCTATAGAAACATTAGTCAGTTTTATACCTGTCCCTACGAAAACATTAGGCGTGTTCATGTCCGACTCGATGCAAAAACATTGGTCAGGTCTATGTCTGATCTTCTATAGAAACATTAGTCAGTTTTATACCTGTCCCTACAAAAACATTAGGCGTGTTCATGTCCGACTCGATGCAAAAACATTGGTCAGGTCTATGTCTGATCTTCTATAGAAACATTAGTCAGTTTTATACCTGTCCCTACGAAAACATTAGGCGTGTTCATGTCCGACTCGATGCAAAAACATTGGTCAGGTCTATGTCTGATCTTCTATAGAAACATTAGTCAGTTTTATACCTGTCCCTACAAAAACATTAGGCGTGTTCATGTCCGACTCGATGCAAAAACATTGGTCAGGTCTATGTCTGATCTTCTATAGAAACATTAGTCAGTTTTATACCTGTCCCTACGAAAACATTAGACGTGTTCATGTCCGACTCGATGCAAAAACATTGGTCAGGTCTATGTCTGATCTTCTATAGAAACATTAGTCAGTTTTATACATGTCCCTACAAAAACATTAGGCGTGTTCATGTCCGACTCGATGCAAAAACATTGGTCAGGTCTATGTCTGATCTTCTATAGAAACATTAGTCAGTTTTATACCTGTCCCTACGAAAACATTAGGCGTGTTCATGTCCGACTCGATGCAAAAACATTGGTCAGGTCTATGTCTGATCTTCTATAGAAACATTAGTCAGTTTTATACCTGTCCCTACGAAAACATTAGGCGTGTTCATGTCCTACTCGATGCAAAAACATTGGTCAGGTCTATGTCTGATCTTCTATAGAAACATTAGTCAGTTTTATACCTGTCCCTACAAAAACATTAGGCGTGTTCATGTCCGACTCGATGCAAAAACATTGGTCAGGTCTATGTCTGATCTTCTATAGAAACATTAGTCAGTTTTATACCTGTCCCTACAAAAACATTAGGCGTGTTCATGTCCGACTCGATGCAAAAACATTGGTCAGGTCTATGTCTGATCTTCTATAGAAACATTAGTCAGTTTTATACCTGTCCCTACAAAAACATTAGGCGTGTTCATGTCCGACTCGATGCAAAAACATTGGTCAGGTCTATGTCTGATCTTCTATAGAAACATTAGTCAGTTTTATACCTGTCCCTACGAAAATATTAGGCGTGTTCATGTCCGACTCGATGCAAAAACATTGGTCAGGTCTATGTCTGATCTTCTATAGAAACATTAGTCAGTTTTATACCTGTCCCTACGAAAACATTAGGCGTGTTCATGTCCGACTCGATGCAAAAACATTGGTCAGGTCTATGTCTGATCTTCTATAGAATCATTAGTCAGTTTTATACCTGTCCCTACGAAAACATTAGGCGTGTTCATGTCCGACTCGATGCAAAAACATTGGTCAGGTCTATGTCTGATCTTCTATAGAAACATTAGTCAGTTTTATATCTGTCCCTACGAAAACATTAGGCGTGTTCATGTCCGACTCGATGCAAAAACATTGGTCAGGTCTATGTCTTATCTTCTATAGAAACATTAGTCAGTTTTATATCTGTCCCTACGAAAACATTAGGCGTGTTCATGTCCGACTCGATGCAAAAACATTGGTCAGGTCTATGTCTGATCTTCTATAGAAACATTAGTCAGTTTTATACCTGTCCCTACGAAAACATTAGGCGTGTTCATGTCCGACTCGATGCAAAAACATTGGTCAGGTCTATGTCTGATCTTCTATGGAAACATTAGTCAGTTTTATATCTGTCCCTACGAAAACATTAGGCGTGTTCATGTCCGACTCGATGCAAAAACATTGGTCAGGTCTATGTCTGATCTTCTATAGAAACATTAGTCAGTTTTATATCTGTCCCTACGAAAACATTAGGCGTGTTCATGTCCGACTCGATGCAAAAACATTGGTTAGGTCTATGTCTGATCTTCTATAGAAACATTAGTCAGTTTTATACCTGTCCCTACGAAAACATTAGGCGTGTTCATGTCCGACTCGATGCAAAAACATTGGTCAGGTCTATGTCTGATCTTCTATAGAAACATTAGTCAGTTTTATATCTGTCCCTACGAAAACATTAGGCGTGTTCATGTCCGACTCGATGCAAAAACATTGGTCAGGTCTATGTCTGATCTTCTATAGAAACATTAGTCAGTTTTATATCTGTCCCTACGAAAACATTAGGCGTGTTCATGTCCGACTCGATGCAAAAACATTGGTCAGGTCTATGTCTGATCTTCTATAGAAACATTAGTCAGTTTTATACCTGTCCCTACGAAAACATTAGGCGTGTACATGTCCGACTCGATGCAAAAACATTGGTCAGGTCTATGTCTGATCTTCTATAGAAACATTAGTCAGTTTTATACCTGTCCCTACGAAAACATTAGGCGTGTTCATGTCCGACTCGATGCAAAAACATTGGTCAGGTCTATGTCTGATCTTCTATAGAAACATTAGTCAGTTTTATACCTGTCCCTACGAAAACATTAGGCGTGTTCATGTCCGACTCGATGCAAAAACATTGGTCAGGTCTATGTCTGATCTTCTATAGAAACATTGGTCAGTTTTATACCTGTCCCTACAAAAACATTAGGCGTGTTCATGTCCGACTCGATGCAAAAACATTTGTCAGGTCTATGTCTGATCTTCTATAGAAACATTAGTCAGTTTTATACCTGTCCCTACGAAAACATTAGGCGTGTTCATGTCCGACTCGATGCAAAAACATTGGTCAGGTCTATGTCTGATCTTCTATAGAAACATTAGTCAGTTTTATACCTGTCCCTACGAAAACATTATACGTGTTCATGTCCGACTCGATGCAAAAACATTGGTCAGGTCTATGTCTGATCTTCTATAGAAACATTAGTCAGTTTTATACCTGTCCCTACGAAAACATTAGGCGTGTTCATGTCCGACTCGATGCAAAAACATTGGTCAGGTCTATGTCTGATCTTCTATAGAAACATTAGTCAGTTTTATACCTGTCCCTACAAAAACATTAGGCCTGTTCATGTCCGACTCGATGCAAAAACATTGGTCAGGTCTATGTCTGATCTTCTATAGAAACATTGGTCAGTTTTATACCTGTCCCTACAAAAACATTAGGCGTGTTCATGTCCGACTCGATGCAAAAACATTGGTCAGGTCTATGTCTGATCTTCTATAGAAACATTAGTCAGTTTTATATCTGTCCCTACGAAAACATTAGGCGTGTTCATGTCCGACTCGATGCAAAAACATTGGTCAGGTCTATGTCTGATCTAACTATAGAAACATTAGTCAGTTTTATACCTGTCCCTACGAAAACATTAGGCGTGTTCATGTCCGACTCGATGCAAAAACATTGGTCAGGTCTATGTCTGATCTTCTATAGAAACATTAGTCAGTTTTATATCTGTCCCTACGAAAACATTAGGCGTGTTCATGTCCGACTCGATGCAAAAACATTGGTCAGGTCTATGTCTGATCTTCTATAGAAACATTAGTCAGTTTTATACCTGTCCCTACGAAAACATTAGGCGTGTTCATGTCCGACTCGATGCAAAAACATTGGTCAGGTCTATGTCTGATCTTCTATAGAAACATTAGTCAGTTTTATATCTGTCCCTACGAAAACATTAGGCGTGTTCATGTCCGACTCGATGCAAAAACATTGGTCCGGTCTATGTCTGATCTTCTATAGAAACATTAGTCAGTTTCATACCTGTCCCTACAAAAACATTAGGCGTGTTCATGTCCGACTCGATGCAAAAACATTGGTCAGGTCTATGTCTGATCTTCTATAGAAACATTGGTCAGTTTTATACCTGTCCCTACAAAAACATTAGGCGTGTTCATGTCCGACTCGATGCAAAAACATTGGTCAGGTCTATGTCTGATCTTCTATAGAAACATTAGTCAGTTTTATATCTGTCCCTACGAAAACATTAGGCGTGTTCATGTCCGACTCGATGCAAAAACATTGGTCAGGTCTATGTCTTATCTTCTATAGAAACATTAGTCAGTTTTATATCTGTCCCTACGAAAACATTAGGCGTGTTCATGTCCGACTCGATGCAAAAACATTGGTCAGGTCTATGTCTGATCTTCTATAGAAACATTAGTCAGTTTTATACCTGTCCCTACGAAAACATTAGGCGTGTTCATGTCCGACTCGATGCAAAAACATTGGTCAGGTCTATGTCTGATCTTCTATGGAAACATTAGTCAGTTTTATATCTGTCCCTACGAAAACATTAGGCGTGTTCATGTCCGACTCAAAAACATTGGTCAGGTCTATGTCTGATCTTCTATAGAAACATTAGTCAGTTTTATATCTGTCCCTACGAAAACATTAGGCGTGTTCATGTCCGACTCGATGCAAAAACATTGGTCAGGTCTATGTCTGATCTTCTATAGAAACATTAGTCAGTTTTATACCTGTCCCTACGAAAACATTAGGCGTGTTCATGTCCGACTCGATGCAAAAACATTGGTCAGGTCTATGTCTGATCTTCTATAGAAACATTAGTCAGTTTTATATCTGTCCCTACGAAAACATTAGGCGTGTTCATGTCCGACTCGATGCAAAAACATTGGTCAGGTCTATGTCTGATCTTCTATAGAAACATTAGTCAGTTTTATATCTGTCCCTACGAAAACATTAGGCGTGTTCATGTCCGACTCGATGCAAAAACATTGGTCAGGTCTATGTCTGATCTTCTATAGAAACATTAGTCAGTTTTATACCTGTCCCTACGAAAACATTAGGCGTGTTCATGTCCGACTCGATGCAAAAACATTGGTCAGGTCTATGTCTGATCTTCTATAGAAACATTAGTCAGTTTTATATCTGTCCCTACGAAAACATTAGGCGTGTTCATGTCCGACTCGATGCAAAAACATTGGTCAGGTCTATGTCTGATCTTCTATAGAAACAATAGTCAGTTTTATACCTGTCCCTACGAAAATATTAGGCGTGTTCATGTCCGACTCGATGCAAAAACATTGGTCAGGTCTATATCTGATCTTCTATAGAAACATTAGTCAGTTTTATATCTGTCCCTACGAAAACATTAGGCGTGTTCATGTCCGACTCGATGCAAAAACATTGGTCAGGTCTATGTCTGATCTTCTATAGAAACATTAGTCAGTTTTATACCTGTCCCTACGAAAACATTATACGTGTTCATGTCCGACTCGATGCAAAAACATTGGTCAGGTATATATCTGATCTTCTATAGAAACATTAGTCAGTTTTATACCTGTCCCTACGAAAACATTAGGCGTGTTCATGTCCGACTCGATGCAAAAACATTGGTCAGGTCTATGTCTGATCTTCTATAGAAACATTAGTCAGTTTTATACCTGTCCCTACGAAAACATTAGGCGTGTTCATGTCCGACTCGATGCAAAAACATTGGTCAGGTCTATGTCTGATCTTCTATAGAAACATTAGTCAGTTTTATATCTGTCCCTACGAAAACATTAGGCGTGTTCATGTCCGACTCGATGCAAAAACATTGGTCAGGTCTATGTCTGATCTTCTATAGAAACATTAGTCAGTTTTATACCTGTCCCTACGAAAACATTAGGCGTGTTCATGTCCGACTCGATGCAAAAACATTGGTCAGGTCTATGTCTGATCTTCTATAGAAACATTAGTCAGTTTTATATCTGTCCCTACGAAAACATTAGGCGTGTTCATGTCCGACTCGATGCAAAAACATTGGTCAGGTCTATGTCTGATCTTCTATAGAAACATTAGTCAGTTTTATACCTGTCCCTACGAAAACATTGGGCGTGTTCATGTCCGACTCGATGCAAAAACATTGGTCAGGTCTATGTCTGATCTTCTATAGAAACATTAGTCAGTTTTATACCTGTCCCTACGAAAACATTAGGCGTGTTCATGTCCGACTCGATGCAAAAACATTGGTCAGGTCTATGTCTGATCTATAAAAACATTGGTCGCTTTTATACCTGACAATACAAAAAGATTATACGTGTTCATGTCCGACTCGATAAAAAAACATTGGTCAGGTCTACGTCTGGTATATAAAAACATTGGTCGGTTTTATACCTTCCCCTACGAAAATATTAGGCGGGTTCAAGTCCGACTCTATGCAAAATCACTGGTCACGTCTATGTCTGATCGTCTATAGAAACATTGGTCAGGTCTATGTCTGCATCTATACAAAAAAAATTATCGCGTTTTTCCGTGTACCTCTACGCAAACAATGGTCGCGTTTATGACTGAGTCTCTATTCAAACATTGGTCTGGTTTGTTATTGTTTACTGATTTTCGAAAATTTTTGACAGCAGTATATTATTGTTCTTGCTGTATATGAAATAAATATGTTGGGTAATTTGGCGGTTAATCAAATAGTAGTATTAAATTCTTATATTGGTCACACAAGTATGACAATCTCTCCTAGGTTGACTTGTCAAATTTAGTGCATTTTGTGCACAAAAAAAACTACATAAAATGATTGACATGGCGGTTAAACAAATCCATAAAAATAAATCCTTCGAGTGAGCCAAAAATCCCCGGCTGTTAGAACAAAATGGCAGATTGTTATCAGCTGTTTTTCCTTTTCTTATCACTTTCTGTTTCTCTTTATCTTTCTTTCTTTCCTCGCTTTTTCTTTCCGTTACATTATTGCTCGCTTTCTTTTTCGTTAGTTTGCAAATTTCTCTTGATCTCGTTCTTTATGTCAACAGCCTGACCTGCGCCAAAACCTAGTGGCCTTGATGGTAATGTTGGTCACTTCCGCTTTATGTTCTAAATCAGTCTCCTCTTTGGATTTCAGACGGTCTTTCTGAGAACTCCCCCTATCAGTTGCAAATCATTAACCTCTGGCTACGCCTGACACGCGACGAGATTACAAACGAGACCGCAATAGAAGCTTAAAAATTGGTGAACTGACTAGCAGGAAAACCCGACACACAGCGAAGTTTGTGTTTGGCGAGGTGGATATGGCGCATGGCAATAACATTAATAAGATACCGAAACTGATGGCTGTAATGTGCAGTGTCTATCTGGTAAATGGGCGATCATAGCACTCCACAGCTTCCCATGCGTTGTAGCAGTGTCTTTTTACAATCCTCCCAATACCTGTTCTATTAGGCTACTCTCTGTTTCCCTCTGTCAATAGGCCATGTGAAGTTCAAATTCTCCAGGCCTTCTTTCCTCACTGTAACAGAATTTTCAACTTTCTATGGTTTTATGAATAATTATCCTTTTTGTTTCCGATTATTTTTAAAACATTCTCATTGCATACACGCTACGTCTATGGCATTCTCAGCATCCTTCTGCAGATATATATCTCTGTTGCGTCAAATCTTCATCTGTGAAGATGTTTTCTGACATTAGGACGTGGATAATCATGGCTCTCAACAACGTCCTAATTCCTGTTCTGCCATATATTTATACAAGTTAATTAGGTATTTTAGTTTCTTTTTACTTCTGTCGGTATGCCCTGTGAGTTTCAAATTTTCCAAGCCTTTTTTCCTCATTGAGTCAGAGAATTTTCAACTGGTTCTGGTTTCATGTATAATTATCCGTTTTGTTTCCATTTCTCTTAAATCTTCCCCATTGCTTACATGCGCTGTCCTTGGTATCCCCAGCATCCTTCTGTGCATACACATTTCTGTTATCTTAAATTTTCTCTTAATGTGCGAGGATATTTGTGGGCAGTCATGGCTGTCCACAACTACCATATCTTTGTAACTCTGTGTAAGATTTGTCTTTTTTGTTATATCTCCTAATCCCTGTTTTGCAAACAATTTACACAAACTCGTTAAGTTATGCTTTGCTTTCATCTGTCCCTTTACCGTAAGTATACCCTATGAGTGTCAAATTTTCCAAACCTTCTTTCCTCATTATGTGTCCTACAAATTTCAACTGTCTCTTTCTGTCTTTTCTAATTAGAAGTCTCCGTTTTGTATCTTTCTATATTTCTGAGATGAGGTATTATGTACACTATTTACATTATTCAGACTATTGTCCTCATCTTTGTCGCCATATTTATTACAACGTTTCGGACATTGTACGCTCCGGCCTTCTTCAGGTGATTGAAATGTCGAACTGAACCCTTTATTTCGCTCACTGGGGTAGACTGTTCTAGTTCCATGTGCCATGTTTAATGGATGTCAGTTATCAGTTATCTCCTGTTAATCCCTCTCTCCAAGTTCTCTACTGCCTTAAATCTCCTGAGCCGATCAAGCATAGAAATGAATACAATATGGGACCCAGTAATAAGGAGTGCCAGAGAAAAGCGATAATAACAACAAAAATTGCAATATGAGCTCTGGTAAAAAACATTTAATGATAACAGCAAAATATTACAATATGAGCACTGGTAAAGAATAGTTAATGAAGACATTAGGTTTATAATACCCAGAAATTCATACGCAGTCCTCAAGTGGCACAGTGTATAAAGGCGTTGGTTAGATCCACTGAAAGGACCCAAAGTGTGTGAGTTCAATACCCGATTAAGGCAGTGGAGAACTTGGAGAGGGGAATTTACAGGCGATAACTGATAACTGACATCCATTAAACATGGCATGTGGAACTAGAACAGTCGTCGCCAGTGAGCGAAATAAAGGGTTCAGTTCGACATTCCAACCACCTGAAGAAGGCTGGAGCGTACAGCTGCCGAAATGTTGTAATAAATATGACGACAAAGATGAGGACAATAGTCCGAATAATGTAAATAGAGTCTCCGTTTTCTTTCCATTTTCCATCAAATCTTAGCCGTTGCTCAGATGTCCATTCTACGGTATTCCAAGCATCCTTCTGTAGAATCACATTTCCGTCACTTCAAGTCTCTTCTTCATCTGTGAGGAGAGTGTTCAACATTCACCATCATAGAGAAGGACAAAAACGATGGAAACTTTTGCACACATTTAATATACAATATTTTTTTTTTAAACTTGACTTATTTGTGTATTATTATTATTATTATTATTATTTACACTAATTAAGTTCGGACTATCACAACATATCGGCTATTGCGCTCTCCGGCCTTCCTCAAGTGTATATCAATCTGGAATTCTGAACTGAACCCTTTATTTAATCTACGGGGGTAGTCTTTTCGTGTCTGGGGATATCGTCAGGTTCTTATTTTTATTGAAGTGCTGTTCAGTTACTTCCCGCCTGCAACTGAGTTGTGAGTTCAATTGCATTATTTACACCATTTATATTCGGACTATTGTCCTCATCTTTGTTGTTGTTATCACAACGTTTCGCCCGTTGTGCTCTCCGGCCTTCCTCAGGTGTATATTGATCTGGGTAACCTACAGGGAATTCTGAACTGAATTTTTTTATTTAATCTACCGGGGGGTAGACTGTTCTACTGCCCATGTCTAGGGATATTTCGTTTAGTTCTTTTTTTTTAGTACTGGTCAGTTATTATTGGGCCGTTTTCAAGTACACACTGACTGGGCCCAGGAATTGAACTCACAACCACAATATTACCAAATTCACGAACCAACGCTTTACTCCACTAAGCCATTTCCTGTACTGAACTTAGAACTTTCGGCTATTGTGTGCTCCGGCCTTCCTCATTTGTATATCATCAGGGAATTCTGAACTGAACACTTTATTTAATCTACGGGGGCAGACTGTTCTCGTTCCAATGTTCAGGTCTACGGATATCGTCAGGTTCTAATTTTTATTTAGTTCTGTTCAGTTACTTCCCGCCTGCAACTGTAGCAGTTCAATATTCTTTGTTTCTTAATACATTGCTTAGATTTGGAAGGTACCTTTTGCTGTTCTAATATCTCTTCGGATTTATGTGTCATATTTTTCATCTTCTCATAAAACATTTCCTGGATATTTAGATTTAATAAGCCCAAATACGCTAATTAGTATTAAGAAACGTACTCACCGTAGAGTAATGGATAGCGGCTCGAGTTGAGGAATCGGAGAGCTGAGTTCGAATTCCAGTCGAATTCATTCACTTACGTGCTAATATCCTTGGGAAATCCTCTTCTCCCCCGCCTCCATCTTTTGGTAAATAGCAGGACAGACTGGGTCCTGTAGCCTTAAATGGCAACTGGTCTACCGTAGAAAGAAATGGCAACCTACTGCGTGAAAAAAAATCTGCCTCGTCAGTCATGTATCGAAAGACACATGATCGCCGAAGCGTGTATCACGCATGACACATAACTGAGTGATTATTATAATTATGCTTCTTTCTTCTTTCTCGGTCTTTTGGCTAAGATGGTGGGGGCTAAAGACAAACTCCGGGACGAGCTCGGTCTTACGAACGAGGAGTTTCGCTCCGTAGTGCCGTGGGCGCCCGGGTTAAAATGCCTCAATAACGACGAGACCTCACTCACCTGGCAGGTGTTGCGAGAGGCTCTCTGGGTCGGCAAGAAGCTTTACGCAGCGGGGCTAGTGGCCACGCCAATGTGCGTGCGCTGCGGTGACTGGGAGGAGTCCATTGCGCACGCCTTCCTTCACTGTAGTGTCGTACACCCCCTGTGTCGGCTGATTGAAGACTACATGGTTCGCATCTTGGGCGGAAAGTTCTTTGTCCTTGATGCCAGCACCGTTTGTTCCAATGTGGTCCCGCGTTATGTCAAAGGACCAGCAGTGTGTACTCTTGTGTTTGCTTGGCATCATGCGAATGGTTGTGTGGACGACGCGACAGAAGGAATTTCACGGAGCCGAGAAGTTCTCCTCTTCTCAACTGGTCGCTTTCTTGAAGCATCAGCTTCAAGTTAAGATCAGGACGGAAAAGGTGCGTCTCTCTTCGCTGAAATTCGGCAAATGTTGCGTGAGAGTTTCGCAATTGGTGCGTGTGAGAGGAGCTGACCTTGAGTGGTTGTTAGACGCAACTTAGGAAAAAGGATTTTGAGCCACGGCTTGAAACCTCAGTCACCCCAGACTTGACCAAGGTAAGATTGACCAACTCTGTCAGAACTAGCTAGAGAATGCAAGCTTAGGCTCCCTTATTTGCCCCACATGAATTTTATTACCCCATCCCCTCCCAAACCCTTTTAGGTGACAGATGTTCTTGTTCTCTGGAATGATCAGACATGTCTGACATTTCTTCCCAGTTAACCAGGATTTCTGCCGCATTCTCACCATTGCGATGGGCCCGATACTAACACATGTTTATTTTTCAGGTTTCATTATGTATATTCATTGTATCCCTCGCCCTGTTTTTCTGTAAATAAAATTTCATATTCGGATTCTAGTGGAATACTTGAGGTATTTTGGTAATTGCAGTGCGAGAGTTTCTGTTGCAAATGTGGTATTGTGGTGAAAGGATTATTGTCAGTACGATTGGGTCCATGAGAGCGACGAGCTATTTTTGAGTTAAGACTAGAGAAGACCACTCCTTTTCCCCCTCCCCCAACTTCGCCCTTGTGGCACATTTTGTTATTTTATAACGAATAAATATTAAGATCAAAGTGTAGTATCCGTTCCCGGATACTCGCTTAATGATCGCCTTTAGGCTGGGATTCGATCACTGATACATGCCTGGGACAGGAATCCGTCCCTGCGCTGGTAGTATCGCGGCTACGTCTAGCTATGACCAGCTTTGACCAGCTTCGCCCACCGGCTTGGACAAGCCAAGACCACCGGCCCGAGAGGAAACGCTCGGGTCATACCCCTCTCTCGCCCCACGTTAAAAACCGACCTTGTGTCACAACCTGGCTCGGTGGGGTGTCAAGTAGATACCAAGTGTAGTATCTGTTCCCGGATACTCGCTTAAAGATCGCCTTTTGGCTGGGATTCGATCACTGATACATGCCTGGCACAGGGATTCGTCCCTGCGCTGGTAGTATCGCGGCTACGTCTATCTATGACTAGCTATGACCAGCTCTGACCAGCTTGGACAAGCTAAGACCAGCTAAGACCAGCAAAGACCAGCGGCCCGAGTGAAAACACTTGGGTCCCCACGTTAAAAACCGACCTTGTGTCACAACCTGACTCAGTGGGGGGGGGGTTCAAGTAAATACCTCTCAGTCTTTTGGCTAAGATCAAAGTGTAGTATCTGTTCGCATCAGCTTACTCCTGATACTCTCTCTTTTCTCTTCTATCTTCCCTTCTTTAATTTTCTCACAGAAACCAAGCAATGTCTTTTCCCCTATTTCCACGTATTCAAAACGGAACGGTCCTTTATTTATGTGGTATTGGTAGGGCGTAACGGTCGTGCGAACTAACGAAGGGAGGGGCAAGCACAATTACAATAGGATATAATAATTATTATTACTAGTTTTAACCAGTGAACATTTCATGGCTTTTGTATTTGAAAATAGAACAGTAAAATATCCGTAGAACTTCTATCGCATCGTTAATATTAGAGCTTAACAACTTTTTAAAAAATATTGCAATAATAACAATCATCCTACGCTTGAGAAAGGTATGAATCCTCTAATTCTCCCCCAGCTATGGATAGATAGCTGGACAGATTGGGTTCTATAGCCTTGGATTGCAACTGGTCTACTGCAGAAAAAATGGCAAACTACTGCGGGAAAAATCTGCCGCGTAGGTCGTGTATCGAAAGATACATGATCGCCTAAGCGTGTATCACGCTTGGTACATAACTGACTGACGGTGGAGTAATGGATAGCGGCTCGGATTGAGGAATCGTAGAGCCGAGTTTGAATTCCAATCGAAGAAATGGCCTTTTCAGTCATGTATCGAAAGATACATGATCGCCTAAGCGTATATCACGCGTGGCACATAACTGACTGACACATTGTCTATAGCTTGTAAGATGATCTTCCTGTTCCTCGACTGATGGTATTGATCAGATTGACAGTGGCCATGACGGTGTTAATAATCTGAATAATAGCAGCAGTGGCAGCAGCTATAGATGTATTTTTATGAGCAAAGACAATGAAATGGGTGACGTTGACGATGACTCCCAGATATAAAGGGTTGTATTTCTAGACAGGAATTCTGCCAGTTTTTCTTACCATCCCAACCAACAAGGACAACTATCACCGTCACGCGCTTCGACCATTCCATCTGCCGAAGTGATTAACCATGTAGTTTTATGATAAGTATCTATCCCAGAACGGAAGATAGCAGCCCATTGACCTTAACCCAATGCTGACCGCTAACGTTCAAGCAGCTTGTCCAAATCTGAGTTATCAGGAAAATAAAGAAAAAATCGGAAATGTAATTAGTATGCGATAAATGAAGGAATTAAAAAGAAAGAAAGAAAGAAAGAGAGAGATTGTAATGCAAGAAAGAAAGAAAGAAAGAAAGAAAGAAAGAAAGAAAGAAAGAAAGAATGCAAATGTACGAAAGAAATAAAGAAAGAAAGAAACCCGGAAATGTAATTAGTATGCGATAAATTAAGGAATTAAAGTGAAAGAAAGAAAGAAAGAAAGAAAGAAAGAAAGAAAGAAAGATTGCAAATGTAGGAAAGAAAGAAGTGAAGAGCAATAAGTTGATAAGTTTCAGACGAAAGAAAGGAAGCAAGAAAGCAAGAAAGCAAGACAGAAAGAAAGAAAGAAAGAAAGAAAGAAAGAAAGAAAGAAAGAAAGAAAGAAAGAAAGAAAGGGGGATAAACAGATAATATCAGGAAAAGGCGTACGCGATAATGAAAGAAAGTCAAATGTAACAAAGAAAGAAAAACTAAACCAAAAAGGAAGAGTACACGGGAAAGAAAGAAAAAAAAAGAAAGAAAGAGTACAAAAGAAAGGAAAGAAGGATGAAAGAACTATTATAAATGTAAGAAATAAATAAATAAAGTCAACAAATGTAAGAAAAACGAAAACGAAAAAAAAAGAAATGTAAGAAAGAAAGAAAGATTACAAATAAGAAAGAAAAAAACAAAATAGTACGAAAGAAAGAAATATGGAGATAAAAAGATAATATCAGAAGAAGAGCATAAGAAAGAGTGCCAAGAATGAAAAAAAGAAAGAAAAAAGAAAATCGGAAAGTCAAATGAAATTAAAAAAAAAGGAAAAGTCGGTGGCTCAAAAGTAAAAAGAGAAGAAAAAGAATTGATTTGTAATGAATAAAAAAATGGCGTAAAATCAAAATACCGGAATCGATGTTTTAAAAAATGACAAAGCGACCATGCTCTAGAAATGTCGGTAAGCAGGACAGGTTCAATTATTGTGCTATGGTCGGGTAGCTGTAACATAAGTCGTCTAGATAGTAGTGTGATCAATGTAATTATTTATGAGTTTGATTTGATCAGGAATACAGTTCCTTAAATGGCATTTGAACTCGTAAATAATGTTGGTTCTATGAAGTTTTGATTTGTGTTATTTTTATGATAAGGTTTGCTGTTTTAAATTTTTGTAATAGATAATTTAATTTTCTTGTTCGAGTCAACTGGGGTTGTATGTTTCTTTATTATATTTCTAAGAGAATTCGTTTTGCTTATAGTTGGCATGTGTTTGGCTTTTGTAGATGTTAATTTTATTGTTTTTATCTGTATGTTCAGTATCGTTATTAGTTACTTTGGAAAGAAATAGTCACATCTGATGGTCGATGAGGTAGTAGGGAAAACCATTGTGCTGACCGTGTTCCGAAAATAAAACATTCCTATAATTTTAAACACATACATAGAAAAAACAGCATATTTAGTTTAAAAAAAAGGGAAAAGAAAAAGAAAAATTGCCCTTGATAATGGCTAAAAGAATATCCGAATGCGTTCGAATATGCAGAACTTTTGGACCAGGGAATGATGTTTGTCTGAACACTTTCTACGGTAGTAGCGATAGAGCAGTGAGCGACTAGCCACACCCCGCCGGCTAGGTGCGACCTGTTCCAGCTAAACAGTCGAACTCTCTGCTTTCGGGCAGAGAGGAACCTGGACGAGGCTTCGCCGAAAGGCAGAGTCTCGTTCGGGGAGGTAGACTGACTCTGAACAAGTTTTACGGGTTCAAATAGGGAATATTTTTGTCCGAGCCATGTAGGCTCGGAAAACCCACGTTAAACCCGGCCTTGTGCCACATGCAACCCTCGTGGGGGTGGGGTAGCTAGATATTATAGCCATATCCCGCCTGTGAGAGAGACAGAGAGAGATTGGAGTGTGGATATTGTAGTAGTGATTACGATATTTATTTCTGTTAAAAATACAGAAAATGTGGCACAAGGCCTAAAAAAAGGGGGATCAGGGAAAGGGCGGTCTTCATCTTTCTTAACTTTAAACTTAGCTAGCTGCAAACACTGACCCAAGCATACAAACAATATTCCTAACACCAAAACAACACATTCTTACTTACCTTTCTTACTACATCCACCAAAATACCTCATTGTCTCAATGAAAATCCTTAATAGTCCCAATATGTAGAAATCGTTGTCTGTGGGAGTGGATTGAATAAAACAAGTTAAAAAAATCCCCAATGACTATGTACAATATGAATATAATCTATTTACAAGAAACTAAACAAAATCATGTTAGTAATAAACCCCCACCCACCCACAATCCTTAAATATGGCAGAAACATCAGTTCACTGGACGAAATCAATGCGGGACTATAAAAAAATATATGAAAAAACTCACACAGACACGCACTCATTCAGACACGACAACATAAACGAAAAACACACAAGCGAAAAACGAAAAGCGCCCCGCATCCACCAGAGAACTGACATCACTGACCACGTAACGAGGGATGGAGATGGGGAATTGAACTAAAGAAAAAATAGGGACAGAAATAAAAGGGGCCAATGAGCAAACACATCCTAGCTAAGTTTACAGCTATGAGTGGCTGCAGCACACCCAGAGCTGAACTTAGGCTCGTTCTAATCGGGTTTTTTTTTGGGGGGGGGGGAGATATAAAGGATCCATTCAGTCAACGTGAATTTTCTGTCCAATTTTCAACCAGTTAATTATTCGATACACGCGTTGGTGATCATGTATCTTTCGATCCATGAATGACTAAGCAGATTTTTCCCGCAGTAGGCTGCCATTTCTTTCTGCGGTAAACAAGTTGACAGCCAAGGCGAAAGAACCCGATCTTTCCTGCTATTTACTCATGGGCGTAAAGGATTCATACCTTTCCCAAGGGTATTAGCACGTAAGTGAATGTAACGGATTCGACTGGAATTCGAACTCGGCTCTCCGATTCCTCAATCCGAGCAGCTATCCATTAACCCACCGTGCCTCCTTTCAAAATATAGCAAAATCATTATAAATTCTTAGTAATGCATGAGATAATTACTGACAACAAACAATGCTTTCTTTCTGATTATCTATTAATAATAATAATAAGTTTTCTTTCAAAATCATGAATACAAATGGTCCGATCCTTTCAGTGACGCCTGTATTGTTTCCTAATCCCAAACACCACCAGTTCTTCTTCTTCTTCTTCTTCTTCTTCTTCTTCTTCTTCTTCTTCTTCTTCTTCTTCTTCTTCTTCTTCTTCTTCTTCTTTTACTGTCACAATCATCCCTTCTTCTTCCTCGTCTTTTCTTCTTCTTCTTTTTCTGTCACAATCATCCCTTCCTCTTCTTCTTCTTCTACTATCAGAATCATTCATTCTTCTTCTTCTTCTTCTTCTTCTTCTTCTTCTTCTTCTTCTTCTTCTTCTTCTTCTTCTTCTTCTTCTTCTTCTGTCACAATCATCCCTTCTTCTTCCTCGTCTTTTCTTCTTCTTCTTTTTCTGTCACAATCATCCCTTCCTCTTCTTCTTCTTCTACTATCAGAATCATCCATTCTTCTTCTTCTTCTTCTTCTTCTTCTTCTTCTTCTTCTTCTTCTTCTTCTTCTTCTTCCTCCTCCTCCTCCTCCTTCTTCTCCTCTTCCTCACCCTCCTTCTCCTTCTTCTTCTTTCCCTCCTTCTCCTTCTTCTTCTTTCCCTCCTCCTCCTCCTCCTTCTTCTTCTTCTTCTTCAATCATGGCTCTTTACATCTTTATCTTTCCTGTCTTTTTATCATTTCTCCCACTCACTCTCGTTATGGGATGTTCTTCGCTACTTTTCTTTTCCCCTGCTTGCCTTCAATATGCCCTGTGTCTGTCATATTCTCTGAGCCTGCTTTCCTCATTATGTGATCCAGATATTTCAAATGTCTCATTCTAGTTCTAAATGCAAATGTTCTTTTTGTTTTCATTTTCCTTAAAACTTCCTCGTTACTCACATGTTCGGTCCATGGTATTTACAGCATCCTTCTGTAGAAGCACATACGGTTCTGTAAATAATGCTTTCATTGATTCCTGACCAATGACAATACTTTTTTCTTCTTGACTTCCAGCGCATTTCTGTCGTTATAGCACGCATAAGGAAGCCTCTTGCTTTTAAGAAGAACTGGTATTTTCGAAAGTAATAATTGGAAAAATATTCCGCTAAAAAAAATAAAAAGAATGAAAAAATTAATGTATAGAAATTTACGAAAGTTTAACAGAGTCTGGATGTTGAAAACAAAGAAAAGAATACTGAACTTTAATGTAATATTAATCCAGATAATCGACAGAGAATGCTGGGCAATCTCTTTAAAGATTAAGAAAAGACTTGAAGTAACAGAAATATGGTTCTACAGAAGACAGCTGAGAATACAATAGACTGAACATGTGTAGCAATAAGTTCTAGAGATAATGGGGAAAAAGGATAAGAAGTTCTAGAGATAATGGAAAAAAGGACACTTGTACTTAACATCAGGAAGTGATAGTTGAAATTTCTAGGGCCCATGATGAGAAAAGAGGGCTTCGAAAATCTGATACTCCCAGGACATATGCAAGTGGGACAGGAGAAAATAATGCATAACCTACCTAGCGAGCTGGAATAAATGGATGTCGGGGCAAGGTTTAGGAGAGAGAACAAAAAGAGGAAATTTAATAAGAGCTAGGAAATTGTGGAGAGCCATAATCTCTATCTATCCGAAGAGACACAGCAAAAAGAAGAAGATGCTGAGCAGATGTTAGTTACAATTTCTGGGAGATAGCGCATTCTGGCGTGATCACTCATTGAAAAGACGAATCGTCGAACTTGGAATTTCTTGTTTCCTTACAAGAAACCTCGACGGCTTCCAAACGGTTTCGGCTACCCAATTTGACTCGCAAGATATGGGTCAACCTATGTTGTGCTTTTTCAATATCCAATAGAGTTGCGTGCTAGGATCATATCCCCTGGTTGATATTATAAAAGAATCACGTCTTTGAGAAATTAAACCTGGTGAGATTGAACCTGAGTTTCATGGTAGAAACGTTAACGTTCTAAGCTCTTAGCAACTTGTAATGGTAACTCAATCGATAGCTAAGTCTTTGCTAAGTCTTAGATGAATGTCTGTACAAAGAAAGAAAGACAGAAAGAAATGGGAATGAAAAAGCACGAGTAAAAGGAAGAGAAAGAAAGACATAGGGAAAGAGGGAATAGGAATGAAAAAGTATAAATAGAAGAAAGAATGAAAAAACAAAGAAAGGGAGAAAGAATAGGAATAAAAAAAAACATGAGTAGAAGAAAGAAAGAAAGAAAGAAAGAAAGAATGTGAATGAAAATATAGGAATAAGAAAGAAAGAAAGGAAGAATCGGAATGAAAAGGCATGAGTAGATAAAAGAAAGAAAGAAAGAAAGAAAGAAAGAGAGGAAGAAAGAATGGGAATGCAAAACATGAGTAGAAGAAAGAAAGAAAGAAAGAAAGAAAGTAAGAAAGAAAGAAAGAAAGAATGGAAATGAAAAAAAAACGTGTAGAAGAAAGAAAGAAAAAAACGGAATGAAAAATATAGGTATAAGAAAGAAAGAAAGAAAGAAAGAATGAATGAATGAAGGGAAATGAAAAACATGTGTAGAAGAAAGAAAGAAAGAAAGATAGAAAGACAGACAGACAGACAGAATCGGAAGGAAAATATCGGTATAAGAAAGAAAGAACGAAAGAATGGGAATGAAAAACTATGTGTAGAAGAAAGAATGAAAAAAGAAAGAAAGAGAAAGAAAGAATAGGAATGAAAAAGCATGAGTAGATGAAAGAAAGAAAGAAAGAAAGAAAAAAAGAAAAAAAAGTAAAACATAATGAATGAAAAAAATGGTGTAAGAAAGAAAGAAAAAGAGAGAAAGAAAAAGATTGATAATGAAATAGCATGAGTAGATGAAAGAAAGAAAGAAAGAAAGAGGATGAAAAATGTGTGTATAAGAAACGAAGAAAGAAAGAAAGAATGAATGAAAATGAAAAAGTATGAGTAAAAGAAAGAAAAATGAAAGAAACAATGAGAGAAAGAAAGAATGGGAATTAAAAAGTATGAGAAGAAGAAAGAAAAAAATGAACAAAAGAAGAAAGAAATAGAAAGAAAGAAGAAAAAAGTAATTCGACAAAAAGAAATGATCATTCTTTAAAAGACGGCTGAACGGAAAAAGAAATAGAAAAAAAGAAAAGCGATAAATTTGTTTGGAAATGAATGAAGATCCCGTAGAAAAAGAAAGAAAGAAAGAAGGAAAAAGAAAAAAGAAAATCATGTACTAAAATAATAAAGAAAGAAACAAAGACTTTGAATCATGGCTTGATTTTCTGATAAGGCCTCGGAAATGGGAAATTCTAGACTTAGATAGGGAGAATGGCAAATGTTAGAGAGTGCAAAATAGCGGTAGGAAAAAAAAATAAAGAGAGAGAGAGAGAGAGAGAAAAAAAAAGAAAGAATGAAAGAGAGAGAGAGAGAGAGATGCCCAAAGAATCTATCTAGTGTCACGTGTGTCGCAGACCGAGAAGCCGTAAAATGAAAATCCCAGTTTAATTGCTTCGAGTCAGACTAACAACGTCAGATCACTCAATGGCGATTTCTCTAAGCCGGTCGAAATAAGCAGCAGGTGATTGTGCCATCGTCACAATGACGACGATGTAGACGGACTGGAAATGAAGAAATTGCCGGAATTAACTTTACCAAAGGTTTATTTATTCACATACACACACACACACACACACACACACACACACACACACACACACACACACACACTCACTCACTCACTCACTGACACACACACACATACATATATACACACACACACACACACATATATATATATATATATATATATATATATATATATATGTATGTGTGTTGTGCATGTTTCATTAAAAACGACAGACAAGGTACTACGATTAAGCTTTTTATTTAATTTTTCTTGTGTCCTAACAAGTATTTACTTTTTTAGAAAAACTATACATACTCTCTGTCCAAAAAAGAAAATACTTGTTCGACCACAAGAAAAATTAAATAAAAAGCTTAATCGTAATACCTTGTCTGTCGTTTTTAATGAAACATGCATAAATGAAGGATTGCTGCCTAAATACAATATATATATATATATATATTATAATTATTTTAAAAAAATATGATTCCTTCGCTACATAAGAGTTCTCATGTTTCATAAACGAGAGCCGAAACCCTCAATATAATTATTAAAATTAAATTGAATTAAGGTATCAAGCCCTGTTTCATCTTCAAGCGAAAATTTAGGAATAATCAAACTTGGAAGTTTACGCATCTTTATAAGCGTGTTTGTTCGCAAAATAATTACTATGGAAACGGCTGGGGCGACCATTTTGGTTAGGTGGTCTAACAGTTAATTCTTATCCACATATCAGTCACCTTTTGAAAAGAGGTCGAGCCGAGGTAGGGTGGGGTATCTATTTCAAAGCGGATGATGGCAATCGTGTACGCTCTCCGTCTGGTCAGTTAAGGCGAAAGATAACTTTTTGGCTCCATGACATGTCTTGAAGTGTCTTCTGTATGGAGCACTGTTTTTTTTTAAATAAAAATAAAATCGAAATTGCTAAAGAACTCCTCATTATTTACCTAACGTGCGCATCCACTACCGAGAATTGAAACCCTGACAGCTAGGTTGTCAAGTGAACACCCTACCAACTGTTCTACGGGCCTCGGTAACGATGAAGTAGCAAAATCAGACTCAATATAGCGCCGCTCACTCACAAATTCCGTGGTGGAACCCAACTGAGATTCTCTCTAACCATAGAACTGTGTCCCCGGGAGCCACGATTTACTATCACCAAGCCGCGCCAACTTGAGCATTAGAAGCTTGTGAGTCTGATTTTGCTACCTCTTAAAGTTAGCTAACCTTTTCGTTTTTCATTTTATCATGAGTGGTAATAATAAAATTAATTTTTGTCTGTTTATGGCAGCAAAAAAATTTTGTACCACCAACCCTATCTTTATATATATATATATATATATATATATATATATATATATATATATATATATCAAGGCATAAAAAACAATTTTTTTATTAAAGGCCATGATAGATTTAAAATAAAAACACCAGTTAACCGGTTTCATCCCCTCTCATCAGAACTCTTAACGGGGAATAGAAATTATGAAGAAAATATCTGTTATGGATTACATCAATGAATGGGCAGGGAAGAAAGAGATAAATAAATAAAATAAAGAAAAAAAGTGTATATAATCAAAGTAATACCACCAAAGATGCTAGAGACCCAGCACAGCAAGCCCAAGCAAACAGTCCCTTTGTTTGCAAAGAGACGGTCGCCTAGACCTGATGTACAAAGTCTCCAACACCCTAAGATGGAATACTCAGTGTGACCTGGTTTTCCGTTTTTCCAACGCACAAGTAGGATTATTTATGAAATGATCCGCAATCGACAACTCATACGTATTTCGAATGGAATCGCCCAACGAAAAATTTTTATTTAATATTTTCGCAGGTCCGTGTTGTTTAATTCTAGCGTCCAAACGCTGTGTCATTCTACTTATGTAGTCGCATCCACAACTACATTTGCAATAATAAATAACAGAATTAATATGGTGCGGGGGTAGAACATCTTTACACACAGATGAAAGGACAGACCTGGTTTGAAAAACAACACGGACGTTCGCTGCAAAATAACATTCACGTGAACTACATAAAATCTGCTTGGCAGATTTCATGTAGTTCACGTGAATATGTATATATATATGACTATGTATATATATATATATATATATATATATATATATATATATATATATATATATATATGCATATGTATATATATATATACATATGTATATGTATATATGTATATGTATGTATATATGAATATGTATATATATATATATATATATATATATATATATATAGAGAGAGAGAGAGAGAGAGAGAGAGAAAGAAAGAGAGAAAACGGACTAAATCCCATACATTTTTATTTTGAATTTTGTTTAAATGTTATTTTTGATGGATACTCATATTCGAGTAGAAGCCCTGTTTTTAAATTAAAAAGTATTTTTTTATCCAACTACATATACCCGCCTGAATAGTCGAGAAATCTTGTCAGAAAAATATGCGTCCTCCGACAGTATTCGAAACTGCATCCTCTATGGAGAACCGTCATTGGTTCTGACGTGCTTGACTGCTCAGCCACGTAGGAAGTTAAATCAATTTTTACTTATGCTGAGTGAGTACTGTGATTGGATTAACTAGCGCTTCAGGGGTAGTTTAGTTACTTCCCCTGAAGCTTTAGCATGGAGTTGTTGAGAGTTTTAAGAAATATGTATTAAGACTATTAGTGCAAATCTCGATATGTAAAGCTATCTACTATAAGCATTTTAAAATATTTGTGCAGTATTCATAATTAATTTTATGGATGTTTGGTTTCAATTTTTTGATATAGATAGCTTCGAATTTTAACTTATGTTTATAATTTTCATGAAAATTATAGATGTATTTTCAACAAGAATTTTTCTGAATTTCGATTATGGACAGGTAAGCTGTTGTAAATGTTTAGAAATATTGGACGCATCATTCAAATGAAAACTCAGCCGCAGAGACAACATAGTCGTAGTGTAGTCAAAATCAGATATTTAAAATTATAAACAATGATGTTTTTTCGGGAACACTTTAGTTGGTGTTAGAGTCATTACGAATGATTGAATTAGATATACTAGATTTAGTGTAGTATATAATTATTTTTTTACTAGTGTCTATGGTGGAAATGTTAGTATTTATTCATTTTGCGGAGGGGATATTTTCGTCTTTTTTATTATTAGAATGCATTTCGTTGCGGTATAAAAGATTAATATGTTGGAGGATAGTTTAAAACGTATTGTAGTATATTTGCTTTGCATCAAATTCTCTGATAGAGCATCTTATTTGTTCATCAACAATATAATGAGGGAAGTTATTATTAATAAGAATTTGTTTTATATTTTTTAGTTCACTGTAAAAATCTGTTTTGGTTTGGTTTGTTTTGTTTTACAGCACATCAACCTCAATAGGTTATTTAATGCCGATAACTTTTTTTTCCTGGTAATATTTTGTTTTGTCAAAAATCTATAGCTGGTAATATTATTTTTAAAAATGTATTGCTGGTAATACATTTTTTTTATTCCTTCAAAAATTTATCTCTGGTAAGAATTTTTACAAAATAATTCTGGTATTAAAATTATTTTTTCATTTTCTTAATGTTTTTACCCCAGTTTGGGGGTTAACTATTTTGCCCATAGCTGGGACCCTAACAGGTGCTACCACCCCTGGTCAGGGTGGACCTGGGAACACCAGCAATTGAGAGGTGGTTCCTCGCTGCTCAAAACCTTCTGATCAGAGGCCTTGCTGTTGGACGTAGTTTATGTTCTTACCCTGGACGCGGATGTAGTTTATCGCCATAAGCAGGGCTGAAAATCTGTTTTGTGGATGAATTAATTTTTGCGCGGTTTATTAAGTTTTTATAATTGCTAAGGTACTCAAAATAAGTACCAACACGGGGATTTTCTCTCTTCCTTTAATAATGACACGAAAAAGCTTGTCTGTGAATGCGAAAGGATCTAATTGAGTAAACAAAAGTAAAGAAAACTTGCTTAAATGAACTCAATGAAACATGGTTCAATAAAAAGATGCCGCCAAAATATACGCAATATATTAAAACTGATCCACAAAAAGAGCTCAATGTATTTATTATAACAAAATATATAAATTACACAACAAAATCTCTCTCTCCCTCCGCTCTCTCGCTCTCTCTCTCGCTCACTATATATATATATATACATATATATATATATATATATATATATATATATATATATATATATATATATATATATATATACATATATACATATTTAAAGACATTTATGATATGTTTAACGTTCTTTTAAGAGATACAAGTATTTAAGCAAATGCTCTGTTTTATAATAAAAAGAACGTTAAACATATCATAAATGTCTTTAAATAAATTGTCGGACTATGTCCAATTCAAATATATATATATATATATATATATATATATATATATATATATAAATATATATATATATATATATATATATAAAAGATAAGATAATATATATATATATTGAGAATTCGGAATGACGTCAATATATATTTGAATGACGTCAATTTATATATATATATATATATATATATATATATATATATATATATATATAATATCTGGATAAAATAAATGAAACAAAATTGGGTGTTTTTTTTATGAAAGTATTTATTTCTGTGTTTTTGTATATATTTATTTATTTAATATTTCAGACCACGTAGGTCTTTCCTCAGAAATCCATATATATATATATATATATATATATATATATATATATATATATATATATATATATATATATATATAATATTGAGAAAACAACTGAAAAGTTGCAAATTAAAAAAATTGAATGTTTTTTATGCTATATATATATATATATATATATATATATATATATATATATATATATATATATATATATATATATATATATATATAAAAATTGACGTCATTCCGAACTCTCAAACGGAAAAACATGTATCGAGCAAATATACGTGTTTTTTTTTTTGTTATTCATTCTGAATATTTTTTAACTTCTTAATCTTTGTGCTTCAACTTGTTAACTGACATGAAAAAAGTTCAAATTTTACCCAATTTATGACAAAAACAATAAATGCTCAAAAAAACTACACGTCGTTATGAGGAAAAGAGTTTAAAATGCAAAATTAATAAATGCAGTTAAATATCTATTTACATATTTACTTAGTCGGAGTAGATAGGTTTGACTATCGTCCGTTTCACCCTCCTCCTCGTTTTTTGAACAGGGGCACTGGTTTATCCCTTGTTTCCTGTCTAGGATTGAGTTTCAGGTTCCCTTTCAAAGTATTTTTCTTCGTTTTCACTTCCGGTGGCTCTTTGCGTCTTGGTGGCATTATCGGTTTGCTTGCGTGAACCTCTAATTTTGTAAACCTCCATCTGGTGTGGCACTTGAGTCTTGCACAGAGTAAGCAACATTGTAAAAAATCTCTAAAATGCAAGGGTTAAATAATTTTAAGAATACCCGCGATAAAATCTTCTAGATGACAAATAGGCAGCCAGAAGTAACGATACCGATATAGACAGACACAAACCTCCGAAGAGTGCTGGGATAAAGGCAGAGACGGGGGTACTACAAATGGCTATTTAACCTATAAATATAGATCCTATTTAACATGAATGGCCAGGCAATCAATAGAAAATAGTGTGGACTCAATATGTAGTTTAATTTAAAAGAGACTTGTGACTACTTAGTGTCTAGTTGTCCAGTCATTGTACCGAAGGAATACAAAGGTCGCTATGATAAGATTGAGCAGTATATCATTGGGAGATTTACAATATTACAGTATGTCATTGGCTGAGAAAGTAATATCATTTTAAACCAATCATAGAAGGACGTGAGGTTGCTGTTCTTTGCGGCGTTACCATATGTATTTTTATTTATTTTTTTTGTTAAGCTTATCACCCCAAGCAAGGCTGGAGGCAACCAGCACGCAAGGGGTTACAGAAGGTAAAGGAGGAAGATAGGAGATCGATAGGAGTGGTAAAGGAGAGGATGTGGAGAAAGATAGTGGATCGATCAAGGCAAGGGGGTGACAGAAGATTTGGAGCGAGAGCAGATAGGAATGAAAGGTGAAAGGATGTGGAGAAGGGAAGTGAATAGATCAAGGCAACTAGAGATGTCAATTGACGTTACACTTAAATAGTTGAAGATTATATTTGTCAGGGAAACAGGAATAAGGAAGGGAGTTCCACAGGCGATATGTGCTAGACGTGAAGCTATTGGAGTAGAAGAAACGTCTACATCTAACAGTTTCAACGGTGAAGGGGTGGGAACGGGATGCCAGGCTCGTAGAACGTTTAAATTCATGAAGCCAAGGAACCAGCGAAAGCAGCTCATCGGAGCAATGACCGTGAAAGTATTTGTAAAAAAGACAGAGCGAGGCAACGTCGCGTCTGTGAGAGAGCGACTGCATAATGGAAGATATGCAGACCAGATATTATTATTAAAAAGATTACGAATATACACGGTTTAAACAATTTAAAATCACCTGGTAAGAAAAACTAATGCATAACCAATATGCACTCCGATTGGGGAATCGGAGAGCTGAGTTCGAATTCCAGTCGGATCCATTACATTCACTTACGTGGTAAAACCCTTGGGAAAGTTATAAATCCTCCTCTTCTAACTCCCAGATATGGGTAAATATCAGGACAGACTGGGTTCTGTAGCCTTGAATGGCAACTGGTCTACCGTAGAAACAAATGGCAACCTACTGCGTGAAAAAAAATCTGCCTCGTCAGTCATGTATTGGAAGACACATGATTGCCAAAGCGTGTATTACGCATGCCACATAACTGAGTGATTATTATAATTATGCTTGTTTCTTCTTTCTCGGCCGTGTGGGAGGTCAAGTAAATCCACGGCCTTTTGACTAAGATCACGGTGTAGTATCTGTTCGCAGATTACTCGCTGAATGATCGCCTTTAGATACAGGCCGGTCGCAGGGATTCGTCCCTGCGCTGGTAGTATCGCAGCTAAGACTAGCTATGACCAGCTAAAGACCAGCTTGGACAAGCTAAGACCAGCTAAAGCCAAAGCACTGCGGCCCGGGTGAAAACTCGGGTCCATTCCCCCTCCCTTCCCACATTAAACCCTGACCTTGTGTCACAATCTGATCCTGTGGGAGGTCAAGTAAATCCCGATCACGGTGTAGTATCTGTTCGCAGATTACTCGCTGAATGATCGCCTTTAGGCCGGGATCGATCACTGATACAGGCCGGTCGCAGGGATTCGTCCCTGCGCTGGTTGTATCGCGGCTACGTCTAACTAGCTATGACCAGCTCTGACAAGCTATGACCAGCTAAGACCAGCCATGACCAGCTATGACTAGCTATGACCAGCTCTGACCAGCTTGGACAAGCTAAGACCAGCTAAAGCCAAAGCACTGCGGCCCAGGTGAAAACTCGGGTCCATTCCCCCTCCCGTCCCACGTTAAACCCCGACCTTGTGTCACAACCTGACCGTGTGGGAGGTCAAGTAAATCCACGGCCTTTTGGCTAAGATTACGGTGTAGTATCTGTTCTCAGATTGCTCGCTGGACGATAGCCTTTTGGCTGAGATTCGATCACTGATACAAGCCGGTCGCAGGGATTCGTCCCTGCGCTGGTAGTATCGCGGCTACGTCTAACTAGCTATGACCAGCTTGGACAAGCTATGTCCAGCTAAGACCAGCTATGACTAGCAATGACCAGCTCTGACCAGCTTGGACAATCTATGACCAGCTAAGACCAGCCATGACCAGCTATGACTAGCTATGATCAGCTTGGACAAGCTAAGACCAGATAAAGACCAGCGACTCGGGTGGAAACACTCGGGTCAACCCCACTCCCTTCCCACATTAAACCGACCTTGTGTCACAACCTGACCGTGTGGGAGGTCAAGTAAATCCCCGGCCTGTTGGCTAAGATCAAAGTGTAGTATCTGTTCGCAGATTACTCACTGAATGATCGCCTATGGGGCCGGGATTCCTTCTCCGATACAGGCCGGCGGCAGGGATTCGTCCCTGCGCTGGTAGTATTGTGGCTATGTCTGACTAGCTATGACCAGCTCTGACCAGCTTGGACAAGCTATGACCAGCTAAGACCAGCCAAGACCAGCTATGACTAGCTAAAGCCAAAGCACTGCGACCCGGGTGAAAACTCGGGTCCATTCCCCCTCCCTTCCCACGTTAAACTCCGACCTTGTGTCACAACCTGGCCATGTGGGAGGTCAAGTAAATCCCGTGTAGTATCTGTTCTCAGATCGTTCGCTTAATGATCGCCTTTTGGCTGAGATTCGATCACTGATACATGCCTGGCACAGGGATTCGTCCCTGCGCTGGTAGTATCGCGGCTACGTCTAGCTATGACCAGCTTGGACAAGCTAGGACCAGCTAAGACAAGCCAAGACCAGCTATGACCAGCTTGGACATGCTAAGACCAGCAAAGTCCAGCGGCCCGGGTGGAATAACTCGGGTCCCCACGTTAAAAACCGATCTTGTGTCACAACCTGACTCGGTGGGGGGGGGGGTCAAGTAGATACGAAGTGTAGTATCTGTTCTCATCAGCTTAATCCTGATTCTCTCTCTTTCCTCGTCTATCTTCTCCTCTTTCATTTTCTCACTGAAACCAAGCGGTGTCTCTTTCCCTCTTTCCACGTAGCGTTGTGAGTGAAACTGGGTAGACGGAATCCCTGGGGGCCGTCGATAGCTAGTACGAAGACACAAGTCAGTGTGACTGAGGGTTTAAGCGTGCTGGCCTTGTTCACATTGTTGATCGCGCTAGATAACACGCTTCTCTCTCAGAGCCTTAGTTCTGTAGCTAATGTCTGCTCAGCATAGTTGCAGTGTAAACAGCAGGTGGACTCTGTGGGTGTTGAACAAACACAAAATGCGCCTGAGCGAGCGTCTGCAATAGGGATTAGCAGGTCGCCCTAGTAGACGTGTACCCTAGAATACGAGTGGCTTACCATTAACAGGCTCAAAGACTATGCATCTGAAATTATTACATTGCTAGA
Organism: Acanthosepion esculentum; assembly: GCA_964036315.1. NCBI lineage: Eukaryota > Metazoa > Mollusca > Cephalopoda > Sepiida > Sepiidae > Acanthosepion > Acanthosepion esculentum. The sequence continues at coordinate 51,063,660 of OZ038516.1, read as the reverse complement.
AAAGTAATGTCCGATTTTACAATCAATATTTATTCCTGGATTAATGTGTTTAGAAAGTCTAAAAATCTATATATTTCTGTGATCGAGTTTATTCATGCCTTTACGATAAAACTCTAATTTTTTTTTTTTTAAGCGTATCACCCCAAGCAAGGCCGGTGGCCACTATCACGCATGGGGTTACAGAAGGGTTGGAGGAAGAGCAGATAGGAGTGGTAAAGGAAGGGATGTGGAGAAAGAGAAGGACGGAGGGTCGATCAAGACAGGGGGGTTACGGAAGATATAGAGCGAGAGCAGATAGGAATGAAAGATGAAAGGAAGTGGAGAAGGGAAGTGGATAGATCAAGGCAATTGGAGATGTCGATTGACGCTACACTTAAACCGTTGGAGATTGTATTTGTCAGGGAAACAGTAATAGAGAAGGGAGTTCCATAGGCGAGATGTGCGAGACATGAAGCTATTGGAGTAGAAAAGACGTCTACATCTAACAGTTTCAACGGTGAAGGGGTGGGAACGGGATGCCAGCCTGGTAGGACGCTTAAATTCACTAGGCTTAGGGACAAGCGAAAGCAACTCCTCGGAGCAATTACCGTGGAAGTACTTGTAGAAAAGGCAGAGCGATGCAACATCGCGTCTGTGAGAGAGCGACTGCAGACGAGATGACAGATCAGGGCCAATCACATTGCATATCCGTCTCTGGATCTTATCAAGAACCCTGAGGCAACACGCAGGGGCTCCAGACCATAAATGGCAGCAATACTCCATGTAAGGTCGAATGGTAGACTTATAGTCTTGGAGGATCGATTCCGGGGAGAAGAATTTCCTGGCTCGGCACAGGGAACCAACTTTTCTTGCGGTGGATGATGCAATTGACTCGATGTATTTGTTCCATCTCAGATCAGCGGACAGCGTGAGACCGAGCAGCCGCAGAGAGGAGCTCTCGAGAAGTTGGTCCTCAGACATTCTGATGGGATGCAGGGATGGGTCCTTAAATGATTGGATGTTACGAAATTTTTTAATGCAACTTCCTTAACACTTTCACTGCTACTTATTTGCCCAGTGCTGCCTCCATCCGCCAGCCATTTTCAGAGTCATCGTCATGCTGGCCTCATTTTCGTCAGGAATATTTTCAAATTAGATACGAAACTACCATGACGTAGAGAAAAATCGAGGCTGACTAATAATCCCGTATTTTACGATAGATGGCGCAACGGGACACTCATACCAGCGGTATGCAAAAAAACGTAGGTTTCCGTACTTAGCCAGCTGGAACAAGATAAGAAAAACGAAGACCTCCGTAGTTAGAAGCGGAAGTGTTAATTAATTAATGTGTGAATTTATTCACGAATTAATGTGTTTAAATCAGTCAAAATAGAAAACCTGAAAATCTTTGCATTTCTGCTATCGAGTTACAAGTTTATTTATGCCTTTACGATAAAACTCTAAAGGTTTGGACGTCATAATATCTTTGAATGCAGTTTTTAAGTCTTCTTTGCCTTTTGGCTTAAAAAGTTATCAAGATGCTTAAAACAGTGGTAGTTAAAGACCAGGGGAATATGGTTGATGTGACAACGTTTCGTATCCCAAGTCGGTGAGCCTCTGCGGTGTTATCCTGGCAACACGTGGCAGACCAACTGTCGGAAAGCTGAATTGAACATCGACGATTTACTAGCTCCAGTCACATTTGGCTTAACTGAATATGCATTTAATCCAGCTGCTGTCATTAAACTTCAGCAGTGATGCCTTATCATGTGTCTTTCGAAAAATGACTGACGAGGCAGATTTTTTTTCCCGCAGTAGGTTGCTATTTGTTCCTACGGTAGACCAGACTAGGTTGGAGAAGAAGATGATTCCTACCTTTTCCAAGGGTATTAACACGTACGTGAATGTGAGTACATTCAGTTATTTTGTCTTCACTCGTTCCCTTAGTTAGCATGGTCGTTACGCCCTGCCAATACCTCATAAAATAATGAACTATTCCGTTTTGTATACGTGGAAAGAGGGGAAAGGACACTACTTGGTTTCAGTGAGAAAATGAAAGAAGGGAAGATAGAAGAGGAAAGAGAGATAATCAGGATTTAGTTGATGAGGACAGATACTACACTTCGATCTTAGCCAAAAGACCGAGAAAAAATGAAAAGGCCTAATTATAATAATCAGTCAGTTATTTGCCATGCATGATACACGCTTAGGCCTGAAAACCTGAAAATCTATGCATGCTTGAAAATGTGGTAGTTAAAGACCAGGAGAATATGGCTGATGTGACAACGTCTTGTATCCCAAGTCGGTGAGCTTCTGCGGTGATATCCTGCCAACATGTGGCCGACCAACTGTCGAAAAGCTGAATTGAACATCGACGATTTACCAGTTCCAGTCACATTTGGCTTAACTGAATATGCATTTAATCCAGCTGCTGTCATTAAACTTCGGCAGTGATGCCTTAGTTATATTCTAGAAAGTTATAATGGATAAATCCAATGACAAAGGGTGGACGGACATTTGCGTACTGGGCTTTTGCTTCCCGGACAATTATGCACCAGACAGTTGCGTCCCTGGACATTTGTGTCCCTAGACAAATGCGTCCCTGGATAATTGCGTACTTCTGATAAGTTTTTGAAGTTACTATATTTTCTTTTTGCAATATCGTACCCAAATTAGATAGACAAGTATAAATAGAGAATAACTGTCGAACATTGGGCTATACCTAGCAAACCCGGTTGCTATTAAGGATACGGAGAGCTCTACTTCGACTACTACTACGCAGATAGATATGCGAAACATAACACTTTTCTTAATAGTTGGTAATTGCAAATAATTTTTTTAAACAATTCTAAACAAGCAAAAAGGTAGTTAACATAAATTTTGAAAAAAAAAAAAGAGTTGTTTAATATAGAAAAAAAAAGAGTTGTTTAATATAGAAATTTGCACACCAATACTCTAAACAAGCAGAAATGTAGTTACCATAAATAAAAAAAAAGAGAGAAAAATTTACTTTTTTAAAGCAAGAGAAAATTAAGCTAGCAGTTTCAGTTCACTCCAGCAGTGAGTACCACAAACATCTAATAGATTCTGGATTTTACAGATTATATTTTTATAATGGAACCCATGGCTAAGTTCCGAAGATCAAACACTAGTGGAAAAATATTTGTGGACGAGGAAAATTACAGCTACCACTATCATAAGAAAAACGCCGATGAAACAAAAACATACTGACGATGTGTAGAGCGATCTCGAAGCACTGTTAATCTGTCATTGCATTTTAAACAAAAATCAACTTTTAACTTTTTTATACCTTTTCTTCCTTTTTAGAAAGAATTATGATTGCTACATCTGCTTTCTTTCAAAATTTATTACAACTGCCTTTAAAATCTTCAAAATTTGAATTTTGAAAATTTCAGTTTTGCTATTTTAATTTGGAACCATTAGATTTGGTTTGGTTGGTTTAGTTTTGTTTTGTTTTGTTTTACGGCATATCAACATCAATGGGTTATTTAATGCCGACAACATTTTTATTGCTGATAATCAACAACTATCAAAATATAAGAATCGTGAAATGGAAATCTCAAGAAAGTGGCACATGAGGACATCAATAATTCCAGTTGTAGATCGAGCACTCGGATTGGTTGGAAAAGGTTCCGATAGACACATTAAAGGAATTACTGGTAGTCTAAAGAAATACAAAAAAAAATTGTTCTCACGAGTACAACCCACACATTACGAATGGCTTTATCTATGTAAAATATGTTTTTGTTTTTTTTGTTTTTAGTTTTTTCCAGTTGCTCAGTGGAAAATGTCATGACGCCATTTCTGACCTTAGGTGTCTGGAAAGAAATGAGTACACGCCAGAAATCAAAGTAAATAATAATAATAATAATAATAATAATAATAATAATAATAATAATAATAATAATAATAAATTAAAGACCACAAACAAAATAAGTGCCTCCTTATTGATATGGCAGTCCCTGCAGACTGCAATGTATCTTTGAAGATATTCGAAAAACTGTCAAAATACAAGGACCTTGAAATAGAAATCTCAAAAATGTGGCACATGGGAACATCAACAATCCCTGTTGTAGTTGAATCCCTTGGACTGGTTGGAAAAGATTCCAGTAGTCTAATTGAAGGGATCCCTGGAAGTCCATGCCTCAAAGAGATGCAAAAAATTGTTCTGACAAGTAGAGCCCACACTTTACGAAGGGCTTTAACTATGTAATTATTTTTTTTTTCTTTCTTTGCAGTGGAAAGTGTCATGATGCCATTTCTAACCTTAGGTCCCTGGGCGAGACCCGGAAAGAAATGTGTAAACGCCAGATATCAAAGATAATAATAATAATAATAATAATAATAATAATAATAATAATAATAATAATAATAATTTTCTTCTGATGCATGCGTTTGGATTCAAATTCTACACAAACGAAGATACTTTTTAATAAACCTTAATACTACTACTACTTCTACTACTACTACTACTGCTAATAATCATAATAATAATAATAATGGAGTTAAAAAATTTTCTTCAGATGCAGAGGTGAAATTAATTTATATTCAAAATCTATAAAAAGCGAAAATATTTTTCTGCACCTTAATAATAATAATAATAATAATAATAATAATAATAATAACATCTTCGTGTAAATGTTTGTCAAGCATCATTGCGTTTTTGTGTCTTTTTTCCTGTATTGAATTACAGGACCTGATCGGAAATCAACTGGTTCTAAAGTTCCATGGTTGCATATTTCGAAAGAAAATAATCATGAAGACGGGTCCTTCTCGTTTCACGTGTGTGTGTACGAGAAAAATGTGTGTGTGTACGTGAAAAATGTGTGCGTGTACGAGAAAAAAGTTGAACACGAACTCGTCCAAGTGTGGACGATTTACTTATGGACGTACTGGTGAAAAGTAAATAAATAAAACATAGACGAAAATGAAGGGGAAAATGAAAAGTAAAAAAAGAGTTACTGAGTAAAGAAACAGCCCGAGAAGAAAAAAGAAGGAAGAGAAAAGAAATGACGTAAAAAATGTAAGTAATTAAATAAATAATAAATAAATAATAAAATAAATAATAAACAAATTAATAAATGTAAATAAATAATAAATAAAATAAATAATAAGCAAATTAATAATTATAAATAAATAATAAATAAATAATAAAACAAATAATAAAATTAATAAATATAAATAAATAATAAATAAATAATAAAATAAATAATAAACAAATTAATAAATGTAAATAAATAATAAATAAATAATAAAATAAATAATAAACAAATAAATGTAAATGAATAATAAATAAATAAATGCATAATAAATAAATTAATAAATGTAAATAAATAATAAATAAATAATAAAATAAATAATAAACAAATTAATAAATGTAAATAAATAATAAATAAATAATAAAATAAATAATAAACAAATAAATGTAAATGAATAATAAATAAATAAATGCATAATAAATAAATTAATAAATGTAAATAAATAATAAATAAATAATAAAATAAATAATAAACAAATTAATAAATATAAATAAATAATAAATAAATAATAAAATAAATAATAAACAAATTAAAAAATGTAAATAAATAATTAATAAATAACAAAATAAATAGTAAACAAATTAATAAATGTAAATAAATAATGAATAAATAATAAATTAAATAATAAACAATTTAATCAATGTAAATAAACAATAAATAAAATAATAATAAACAAATTAATAAATGTAAATAAATAATAAAATACATAATAAACAAATTAATAAATGTAAATAAATAATAAATAAAATAAATAATAAACAAATTAATAAATGTAAATAAATAATAAACAAATTAATAAATGTAAATAATAAAAATAAATAATAAAATACATAATAAACAAATTAATAAATGTAAATAAATAATAAATAAATAATAAAATACATAATAAACTAATTAATAAATGTAAATAAATAATAAATAAAATAAATAATAAACAAATTAATAAATATAAATAAATAATATATAAATAATAAAATAAATAATAAACAAATTAATAAATGTAAATAAATAATAAATAAAATTATTAATAAACAAATTAATAAACATAAATAAATAATAAATAAATAATAAAATACATAATAAATAAAATAATAAATCTAAATAAGTAATAAACAGAGAAATAAATGATGTAAAAAATGTAAATATTAAAAAATGTAAAGAAATTGTGTAAAAAATAAATAAATAAATCAGTGATGAAAATGAAGAGGAAAAAGAAAAGTAAAAAAAGAAATACTGAGTAAAGAAAGAGACCGAGAGAGAAAAAACGAAGGAATTATAAAGAAATGATGTTAAGGAAAAAAGATATTTTTTAAAAATGCCAGGGATTTTTTTCTTAAAAGAAGGAAGAGAAAATTTCTGTTTACTGGGACTATAAAAGGACACTATATGCGAACCTTGTATTCTCAGTTGAATAAAGTTTTCTTAAAGCCTACACCTGCGTACTTTTGTCATTACAATAACATACTTCAATTATAATTTTTAAATAAATATTATTCGCTCTACTCAATATTGAGGACTTTTTTTAAAAAAATAGTGAAACAAAATGACATATTAAGATAACATTGAAATAAATAAATGTGCACAATTGTGGGAAAGAAAGAAAGAAAGAAGGAAAGAAAGAAAGAAACAAACAAACAAAGAACATAGGGATGAAAGAAAAAGTTAAACAATTAAAAGGAAGAATATTAAAATGAAAGAAAGAAGCCAACTATCTGAATGAGAACCCTGAAAGAAACGAAGAAAAAAGAACGAAAAGAAAGCAAAAGAAAGAAAGAATAAATGAATGAATGAGAAAAAAAAAGAAAGAAAGCCCCTTGAATAAAAAATGTAAAGAAAAGGAAATGTGAAACGAAAGAAAACAATAAAAAAAAAGAATAACGAAATATGTTGAATGAAAAGAACAATAAAAGAAGAAAAATACAATTTTAAATAACAGAAAGAAAGAATGAATGAAAGCCAACCATTGGAATAAAAATCCTAAAAGAAACGAAGGAAAAAAAAAGAATGAAAAGAAAGACAAAGAAAATCAACAACCCACGTTTGGGCGAGAATGAGACCGAACACGAATGCAATGAAGTGTCTCCCATTAAAATGTCATCTAAATCGGTTAAGGATCTAAATAGAGAAATATGGAACGTTTTACTGAATGTCCCTATCTCTCAAACACCTGAGATTGCATGCTGAGTAGTAATTTCAGGTGTTGCTCAGTGGATTTCGGAGAGGTGGGTGGGAATCATACAGAGTTCTCTTCAAAACGGCTCCCCTAACTACAATAAAAGCAACTTACAGATTTCAAATTACGAAAAAAATTAAATTGTTATTAAATGTCTAAATAATTATGTAAACTAATCAAAATTTGTACAGAGATAAAATCATGCCTAAAAATAGAGATGAAGTAATTTACAACCGCTGCAGAGGACCAAAACATATTCATTTGGAATAAATGATGCAGGTCAAACATGTTCTTTATTTGAAAAACATGTTGGGTTAAATGGTCTTTCAGTCTTTGGAATGCAAAACACGATTGATAGATTATATTCACTGCAGAATTTGTCAATATTATCGTGCGCCTAATGCTCAAGAATGGTATGAACATCACCCAGCGAAGAGGTTGCTATTCTTTGGAACTTTACCATTCGTGCTGACAGAAAAATAAAACTAGGTGTCTATTTAGACAGCAATCCCTCTTTTATACATGTTTCATTAAAGCCTACAGATAAAGTACTATGATTAAGCATTTTATTAAATGAAAAATGCAAATACAAAGGCATCACTCAATAACATCAACTATGAACACGGCCACAATGTGCTGACCGTGTTTGGAACATAAAAACATTCCTACAACTCTAGATAGTCTATATTTCTGAGATGAGGTATTATGTGCACTATTTACATTGTTCGGACTATTCTCCTCATCTTTGTCGACATATTTATCACAACGTTTCGGCCGTTGTACACTCCGGCCTTCTTCAGGTGAAAACGTTGTGATAAATATGGTGACAAAGATGAGAAAAATAGTCCCAATAATATAAATAGTGACCTCTAGATACATACATATTTTTTTTAAATCCATACATTCAATAAAAATAAAAGCATCCTTGATAATGGCTGAAAGAATAGCCGAAAGCGCTCGGTCATACAAAACATTCGGACAATTTCTACATAATTAATGTCCATAAAAGAAAAAGAAATTATAAGAACACAAGACTGAGTAAAGCAAATCTTTGAAAACGGAGGTCAACGCAAACAGTCAACAAACGAGACGGTTAACAAGGCTAAGAACATCACCATATCTTCATTAACGAAATTCCCGATGTTATCAGTTAACATCTATGTATTTATACTGATGAAAAAAAAGCTGTTTTTAATCATTTCACGCCCAAGCAAGGCAATAAAGCAACTAAGACGCAAGAGATTACAGAGTGTTAGAGAATTAAAAAAAAAACATTAAAAAAAGAGAACAATAAATGAACAAGAATTTTTAAAAAGACAGTAGATAACGATTGACGTTACACTTGAAGTTTTGAAGGTTTTGGTTGTTTTGCTTTATGGCTTATCAACCTCAGTGGGACATTTAGTGACAACAAAATCTTTGAAATAGATACATAGTGATAGTTTGGTAAAAAAAAAAAAGGTGTGTATGTATGCACATATATTTGAACCGTTTTTCAATTACTCATATTTTTTGGTACAATCACATGTATTGTTTTTAATATTTTTTTTTTTCAAAAACGTATTGCTAGTAATAGTTTGTTTTTTTTGTTTTGTTTTTTTCAAAAATTAATATCTGGTAATAATTTTTTGCTAAGTATTTCTGGTATTAAAACCTATTTTTACACATTTTAATGCTTTTTACCTCAGTTTCAGGGTTAACTATTTGCCCATAGTTGGAACCCTAACAGGTGCTACCACCCCGGGTCAGGGTGGACCTGGGAACACCAGCAATTAAGAGGTGGTTCCACGCTCCCCAAAACCTCCTGATCAGAGGCCTTGCTGTTGGATGTAGTTTATCGTCTTACCCTTGAACGCGGATGTAGTTTATCGTCATACCCGGGACGCCCCATTGGGAGGGGGTCTTACCGCTCTGCAGAGGTGCAGTCGGCGTATTCTACATCCCCAGCCGACAGGTCGGAAGTTTTGAAGATCAAAGTTGACTGGGAAGCAAGAAGCCGGAAAAGAGTTCCACAAACGAGAAATGCGAGAGAAGAAACTGTTAGCATAGAATTTACGGTTAACGTCTAGCCATTTCAACCATAAAATGATGAGACCTAGCTGCCAATCTAGTACTGCACTTAAATTTCATAAAGTCTAGGTACCAGAGAGGAAAGTTCATCAGAACAATTACCATGAAAGTATTTATAGAGAAGGTGAGAGAAGAAACTGTTAGCATAGAACTTACAGTTACATCTAGCCATTTCAAGCATAAAATGATGAGACCTAGCTGCCAATCTAGTACTGCACTTAAATTCATAAAGTCTAGGTACCACAGAGGAAAGTTCATCAGAACAATTACCATGAAAGTATTTATAGAAAAAGCACAGATAACCTACGCCACAGAAATGATTGGAGTCGAGATGCCAAGTCAGGACAAATATCATTGCAGATACTAGTTTGTATTTTATCGAGAATAGAACAGGAGAACCAGATCAGATGTCGCAGCAATATTCAAAGCATGGATGGATGGTAGACTTAAAAATATGTAAGATAGGTTCTGGCGAAAGCACGATACAGTGAACCAACTTTCCAAGCAGAAGACCTGCCATATTTACTCCTAGTACATGTGATAGGTCCGACAAAGTAAAACTGACAGCTACTCTCAAAAATGACTTAAAATCAGTTGTTAACTGGGGTAAGAAATGGCGTGTAAATTACAACTCCTCAAAAGCAAAACTGCTATCATTTAATCATCATAAAGAACCATTTTTCTCAATAGCTTGGGTGAATCAAGTATACAGGGTGATCCCCCACCCCATAATTTAGAATATTAATATTTGAGTAACTACATATCCCAGGCAAACGAAATTAAATAGGATTCATGTTGAACTATAAAAGATTTCTTTATCAAAATTCGAACAAGATATTCAAATGGATGTAGATTTTATAACTGATTTCACAAATGTTCAATATGTACACCATCCGTGACACGACACACGTCAAATCGGTAGTCTAGCTCCTGCCAAACACGTCGTAGCATGTCTCGCGTAACATTCTCCAGCACCTCAGCAATTCTCTGCGTAAGTTTCAAGAGGCTTGTAGGAAGAATGGGGATATAGACCTGTCCTTGGTGTCAAGTCAGGTGAACATGATGGCTAATTCAACGGCACATTGTCATTATCACTGGCACCCCCGACCCGTCTTACTGGTAGATTCTCATTAAGATAAGTCCACACAATCAACTTTGCATATTTTGTGAAAATTCGTAATTGGACTACAAAATGATGTAATTTGTTTGGATACCATATATACATACATACATACATACATACATACATACATATATATATATATATATATATATATATATGTCATTCACAGACAGTACTGTTTCGCTGTATCACAGCTCCTCAGTGCGACTAGACATCCGAATGCCTCAAGCCAGGATTGAAACACCACTGATTTGGTGTCAGCCAGAGCTATCTTCACTCGGTAGAGTTACACAACTAAATCTAACGTTTTGTTCTTACAAATATAAACAAATGCCAAACAGCCAAAGTGCTCCATTCATTTTACTGAAGAGCTTTGCATTAGCGCAGGTGGCTGTTGTTTATAGAATTAGCTTATCACTCAACAGTGCTCAATTGAAATGTATTTTCAAGAGCTAAATATATATATATATATATATATATATATATACATATATATATATATATATATATATATATATATATATTTATAACCACGTTCTAACCACGACTAAAGATCTCAATGAAGCGTGAAACAGTTATTTGAGATCTTATGAAAAAGTCAAGAAACTGTTACTCATGTAAGTAATTGTGCACACAAACATCATACACACACACACACATATATATATATATATATATATATATATATATATATATATACATATATATATATATACTCTTAAGGTGTGCTATATATATATATACTTCGTGATTGATTTGGCTATTGTTGGATCAAGAATTCGAAGGTTTTTCGACACGAGTATAGTTACCTATATATATATATATATATATATATATATATATATATATATATATTATGTTTGTGTGCACAATTACTTGCATGAGTAACAGTTTCTTGACTTTTTCATAAGACCTCAAATAACTGTTTCACGCTTCATTGAGATCTTTAGACGTGGTTAGAAGATCGCATTCATGTAAAACTGACAGTCACCTTGAAGTGTTGATTCGTATCTATCTATATAAATCTCAGTCTGTTCATATTTCTCTAATTCTTGATCTATCTATCTATCTATCTCTTGAGCTGTACAATCTATCTATCTATCTATCTATTTAGTCGGGAGATTCTTTTTTGAAACGTAACCTTTTGGGGGAAGAGGAACATGATTTTCATTTGTCGTGTTCTGATTCCACAATTTATTCCTCGGTCTTTGCTTTGTTAGCAAAGGCGTGATAAATATCAGATAGTGTGTGTGTATGTGTGTGTGTGTGTGTGTGTGTGTGTGTGTGTGTGTGTGTGTGTGTGTGTGTGTGTGAGAGAGAGAGAGAGAGAGAGAGAAGGAGAGTGTGAATGAAAAAGAGGGAAACAGAGTGAAAGAGAGAGAGAGAAACAGAGAGAGAGATATGGCAAAAGATATAGGGAGGGATATAATTCAGCATATGCCTCTTTCTCTTTTTGACTAAGACGTGATATATATATATATATATATAGAGAGAGAGAGAGAGAGAGAGAAAGAGAGAGAGAGGGGGGTAGAGAGATATAGAATTAAGAGAGAGATGAGAAAGAGAGTGAGATTCGAATTCAGAGAGAGATAGGGAGCGAGTGTTAGAAAATCAGAGAGAGCGATAGCAAGCGAGAGGAAGAGAGAATTCTTCATATAGGCTGTAAATCTCTCTCTCTCTCTCTCTCTCTTTGTCATCCTTGGAAAATGGTCAGGTATTGTCATAGCTTTAAAGACGGCTTTTTTATGCTCTTTTTAACAGCTGCTTCACTGTCCCCCTTCAACATCGATTCAGAAAAGATAGCTCGATAGTTTCCGATTGTCAATAATGAGTCAATTACCATGGCAACAGAGAGGATGCGAACAGAGAAGAAGAAGAAGAAGAAGAAGAAGAAGAAGAAGAAGAAGAAGAAGAAGAAGAAGAAGAAGAAGCAGCAGCAGCAGCAGCAGCAGCTAAAAAAAATGCCAGGGTGTGCGCAGATGGATAGGGATGGGCATTTCTTTAACCGGTATACTCTGTGGACATCAAAGTTGATCAGGTCACAAGGGGTGACGAGATAAGGACAGAGGCCAGTGTCGCAAATGCCCGGGGTCCCCAGGGTGCTTCCATAATGGTCGAAATTAACCCCAAATCTGAAAGCAGCTCAATGCATGGCTCTCGGCTGAGCCGATCAATAACATCAGTACACAATTTATAATTTGGAGATTCATCAATCTATCCGGACTTCTGTCGATACTCAAAGCATCCGCTACTAAATGCCCAAATCAGACTTTATTCTCAATATGCGCTTAATATAAACGTTTTCGATATTCAAATCAAATGTCTGCCATATATATATATATATATATATATATATATATATAAAATATAGTTTTACGGTATACTATGTTTATGGGTTAAAGTGTTCAATAACAGGGATAGTCAGTCAGTTATGTGCCATGCGTGATACACGCTTAGGCGATCATGTACCTTTCGATACATGACTGACGGAGCAGATTTTCCCGCAGTAGGTTGCCATTTCTTTCTGCGGTAGAATAATTGCCATCCAAGGCTACAGAACCCGGTCTATCTTGCTATTTAGCCATAGCTGGGGAGAGAAAAGAGGATTCATACCTTTCCCAAGCGTATTAGCACGTAAGGGAATATAATGGATTCGACTGGGATTCGAACTCGGCTCCCCGATTCCTCAATCTGAGATAGTACACCGAAAACAAGTCAAAATCACTACACAATTAAAGTCGTATTTTGCTGCGCATCAAAGCATCTCATCAGGTGATTGTATACGACTGGTGACTCTAAATTACCGGCTATAAATTACAATCGCCTGATGAGATGCAGTGATACGCATGGAAGCACGACTGCAATTGTGTAGCGAGTTTTACATATTTTCGCTGTAATATCTTAATATATATATATACATATGTAATATATATATATACATATGTAATATATATATATAATATATATATATATATATATATATATATATATATATATATATATATATATATATATATATATATATATATATATATATATATATATATATATATATATATATATATATATATATATATATATATATATATCTTCGGCAGAATTGAGTCACTGTCAGTCACTGTGTGTTTATCTAAATCTAAAAATAAACACGCTAAAATTCACCTTCATTCCTGCCGTGCGCCAATGGCTTAGTGGTAGAAATTCCGACTGAAGCAAATTCAGTCGGGTTTCGATCCTAGCTAGAGGCAACCGGACGTCTAGCCACACTGATGAGCTGCGAAACAGTCTGTCTGTGGATGACAAAAATTTTGGCTCCTGAAAAATTAATTTCGGTTGAGCTCTTTGGTTTGAGGTGTGAATTTGTAAACAGTGACTATTTAAGCTAATACTGCACGACTCTTCGGCAGAATTGAGTCACTGTCAGTCACTGTATGTTTATCTAAAAATAAACACGCTAAAATTCACCTTCATTCCTGCGGATAGGGATGGGCATTTCTTTAACCGGTATACTCTGTAGACATCAAAGTTGATCAGGTCACAAGGGGTGACGAGATAAGGACAGAGGCCAGTGTCGCAAATGCCCGGGGTCCCCAGGGTGCTTCCATAATGGTCGAAATTAACCCCAAATCTGAAAGCAGCTTCATTGTCTGTGGATGACAAAAATATTTATATATATAAAGCAGATATAAGCGATCAGTCTATTTTCCGGTTGAGAGTGGACTGAGTTTTTTTCGTTAATTCAACCTCAAGATCGATTATTTGCGAATGGAAAAGAGGCCCTCTGAGGCCCTGTCAACGGATGTATAAAGACAACGCCCTATTGCACAACTTAGTCATCCTTTGTGGAACAATGTTTCAAAATTCGATTCGTAGGATTCAACTAATTGTCCATGTTTTGTTCTTTTCTGTTTTCAGATATTAGCGAAAATTTGTTTTTCGTATTTTTACTCGGCCAGGAATTGAACACGGTACGTTGCCGTGTTGACGCAACAAAAAGTCGTGGAAGTAACCACTTGTCAGTCAGATAGCTGGTCATCCACCAGACAAGTGTTTACTGTTTTCTCCCTGATATATTTAAATAGCTATTTTTCGGTAGCGAAAGATATTTGTTGCTTAGCGGAAGCCTTACTTGTTTCTGCCGAGAACAAGATGGCGCCAATTTCTCTGAACAAGTTACAGTGAATGGGTGACCATTTGATTAAGCAAATCCTCTTTGAAACTGGAAGACATAAAGGTAGGAACAATCAATTATTATTAATTAGTTGATGTATTTTATTGTTTACTGTGTGTCTTATTATGCCTCCTGTTAGTATGGAGATCTTTTTTTTCTTCACTGGAGTCAAGAAACACAAGGTCGTCTGCATGTTAGAAAATTAAATTTAGGAAAAATTTAACACAGAATATTTGAGCAGTTCTTTTTTTAAGAAATATGAAACTAAAAAAAGTGAATTAACTACGGAAATTAAATTTGAATTTTTAAAAAATTGTAAGTAACATAATGAGTTTTGGCAAAACAAAAAAAAACTTTAATTCCCTCAACTTTTTTTGCAAATGTTTACGTATGTGTGGGTGTATTTCTGGTTTTCCCTTATTCTTTTTTTCCTGATATATAAAGTTCATTCTGTAGGGAAAACCTACGCATACATACTGACAGACGTGTGTCTAATATATATATATATATATATATATATATATATATATATATATTTGTATATTTAGGCAGCAATCCTTCGTTTATGCATGTTTCATTAAAAACGACAGACAAAATACCACGGTTAAGCTTTTTATTTAATTTTTCTTGTGTTCGAACAAGAGCTTTCTTTTCTGGACAAAGAGTGTGTAAAAACTGTTCAAATGTTTTATAGTTCCGAGCGCTTTCGGCTATACCTTTAGCCATTATCAAGGATGATTCGATTTTTCAACTTAATTGAGTGTGTGCATTATGTCTTAGTATGTAGTAGGGATGTTTTAATTTCCGAATACGGTTAGCACATTGTGGCCTTGTTCGTAATTAATATTGTTAAGAGTTGGCTTTTTTTATTATTATTAAGGCTTCCATTATATTTAATCTTTTTTTTTTTACAGTTGGATGCAGTTAATATATTTTTTTTCTTCTAGTACACCTATCTGTTCATAGCTCCATTAGAATCCATTTAAACACACACACACACACACAAACTTACCAGACTTCATTAGAAACATACTAGTAGAATGCACAAATATAATAACTGCATCCACCTGTAAAAGAGGATTAAAAATAATGGAAGCTTTAATAAAAAAAAAGAAAAAAACAACTCTTAACAATATTAGCTACGAACAAGGCCACAATGTGCTAACCGTATTCGGAAATTAAAATATCCCTACTGCACACTAAAACATACACATTATGCACACACTCAATTAAGCTGAAAAATTGAATCAACCTTAATAATGGCTATTGTAAATTATCGTCATTTTAGTGGGGTATAAGAACAAGTAATCTTCCTTTTAATATAAAAAGGAAAATATTAAACACACCTACGCCGATCTTTCTCAATCCATCATATCTGCCCCGATTTTGCATTCTAACGTAAACGATGACAAGATATCATAGGAAATGAATTAAATCCGACAAATATTTTAATATATTTTCTCTTTATACGTTATTTTTTATGGATACACTTATTTGAGTAAATTCTCCGTTTCTTTAATTAAACAGTGTTAATTACATTTACCAGCCTGAATTTTCTAGAAATTTCGTAGAAAATATGCGTTCCCCGATAGGAATCGAACCCGAGTCCTATACCCAACCATCACTGTCTGGTGTTCTACGATCCTTCAGCGACAGAGAACTTCCGGTTAAGCCTTGCTCAAATTACTGATTTTAAACACACACCTACGCCGATCTTTCTCGATCTATCTTATCTGCTGTGAATTCGTAACATAACGTAATCGGGAATTCGAGCTTTTTCTTAACCGGAATTTCTCTGTGGCTGAACGGTCATAGCACCACACGCTTAATGGTGGTTCTGTGTAGGATGTAGGTTCGATTCCTATTGGAGGTCGCATATTTTATTCGAAATTTCTCGAATATTCAGGCTGGAAAATATAATTAATACTGTTTAATTAAAGAACAGAACATTTACTCAAATAAGTGTATCCATAAAAAAATGACACAAACAAAATATATTAAATCTAATATATGATCGCTACATCATCCACAGTAAATTTGCGTCCAACTTCTTGCTTTTCTTGGCAGATCTTCTATTATAACAGTGTGGGATATTAAATAACAAAAGCGATGGTAACATGAACAAAATGAATGTAAATAAAACCGACTTGATGATATACGCAAAACACATATTTTTTTTAAAAAATCATCTTTAAATTTAACGTTTTCAAAGTCAACGTAAACCTAAATTTAGTCATGATGAAGTCATAAATAACGAAACGCATCGCATTGATAACTTTTTACACCTTGTCATACATCTCTCCGCTAAAATTCTTCGTGATATATATTTAAAAAAATCATATATCGTTACCCCCATATATATAATGTTTTTAATAGTACAAAAAAATATTATGGCTTTAAAGGCAATAATTCTTTTTACTATAGGCCATGATAATTTTAAAACAGAAAAAAGTCGACCGTTTTTTTTGTTTTTGTTTTTTTTGTTTCCCTGACCATTCATTCACGTCATCCGCGACAGACTTTCTTCTCGGAATTTGTTTCCCCGTTTACAGTTCTGACGAGAGGGGACGAAACCGGTCGACTTTTGTTTTAAAATTTATCATGGCCTATAGTAAAAAATGTCTTGCCTTTTAATGCCATAATATATATATATATATATAAAATATGCATGTGTATTTGGGCGACAATCTTTCTTTTAAATATCTTTGATTAAATATGGCAGACAAGGAAAATTTACTTAATTTGTTTTAGTTTTACAGTGTTCTTAAGTTTTTATTACATATATCTATCCCCTCTTTCTCTTTCTCTCCCTCTCTCCTTTCTCTTTCTCTCCTTCTCCCTCTTTCTCCCTCCCTCTCTCCTTCTCCCTCTTTCTCCCTCCCTCTCTCCTTCTCCCTCTTTCTCCCTCCCTCTCTCCTTCTCCCTCTTTCTCCCTCCCTCTCTCCTTCTCCCTCTTTCTCCCTCTCTCCTTCTCCCTCCTTCTCCCTCTTTCTCCTTCTCCCTCTTTCTCCTTCTCCCTCTCTCCTTCTCCCTCTTTCTCCTTCTCCCTCTCTCCTTCTCCCTCTCTCCTTCTCCCTCTCTCCTTCTCCCTCCTTCTCCCTCTCTCCTTCTCCCTCTCTCCTTCTCCCTCTCTCCTTCTCCCTCTCTCCTTCTCCCTCTCTCCTTCTTTCTCTCTCCTTCTCCCTCTCTCCTTCTTTCTCTCTCCTTCTCCCTCTCTCCTTCTTTCTCTCTCTCTCTCTCTCTCTATCATGGTATAACAATATACTCTTTATACATATATAGAAAGAATATATATGTATATACATACAATGGTGGTGACGATAATAATGATAATAGTAATACAAATGATGATGATAATAAGAGTAATACAGATGATGATGATAATAAAGCAAACAGTAATACAGATAATGATAACAATGATAGCAGTAATACTGATAATGATATTGATGATGATGATGATGATGATGATGCTAACAGTAATACAGATAACAATAATGATGTTGATAATGACAATGGTAACAATAATAACCATTATGATAATAACAATAAAGATGATGTTGATGATGATAACAATAATAATGATAATAAAAATGATACTACTACTACTACCACTAATGATAATAAAATAAATGATACTACTACTAATAATAATAATGATAATGATGCCGCCTTTAATAGGAATCATTAGCATAACTATATCCGTATTTTTCTTTGAGCTGGGCATCAACTCGAGGAGCACGGTCGGCGAAGAACGGGAGACTGGGTCGGGGAAACACATCCCAGATTGACAAGTCCGCCATGATGGATAGTCGATAGTGACCTCTGGTGGAGGACCTTGCATCCAACGCCAATGGCGGTCATGACGTCATCGGGCCCTTTCTCTCAGCTTCAACCTTTCGGAATAGAACTGCAATTACGCGGCCGGCGTCTGCATGAATGTGACTTGTTTGAATAACATGATCAGCGGAGGATTACTGACAATGGTTTGCAACGATCTTAATCAGGATGTGATGGCCCCCCAGAGTCGAAGAGAAGAGCCAATAGCTGGACGCGGACCCGAGCCAAGTAGCTCTAACCCGACCATGCCAAACCCCAGACATGTAGCCCTTCCCGTCCTGATATCTCACAATCTTTCTTCGAAAAGTATGGGCGCCAATTATGGATAATTTTCTACAGCCGACAATGTTTTCGGCCTGATGTTACATCGGCAATCTGATACAGTTACAGTTTAATCCAACCATACTTTTGCTAACCTGATATCAAGACCCTTTAAGCAAAATCTTCCTCTCTCTCATTCATATATATATATATATATATATATATATATATATATTGAACAGTAAAAATTATTAAAAAAATTAAAATCTTCAGACACACTGGGTTGTAGATTAATATTCTTTCGTGTTTACTATTATTATTTCATTTAGATTCCTCGATTAGTTTCGGCCAACATGGCCATCATCAGGAGAAAAAATATTTCTGCTTGCTGGTAGCAGTAAACTACAGAAATGAATGTCTTGAAGAAAATGAACTTTTTTCTGTAGTTATCATTTGTTTTTTTTATCTTTTTAACATGAATTTTTAAACATTCATTGTGTTGGTCAAACAGTCTCTTTTAAGTTATTTGAGATAAGAGCTGGCTGGATCCATGCTTCTCTGAATTACCTTGGTCAGTCTGACAGTTTTATTGGTTCCTGAAGAGGGGATGTGTGTCTGTTAGGTGTGTGTGTGTTATTTGGTTCTTAGAGAGTGAGTATGATATGTGTAAGCGTGTACATTACTGCGGGTGTGTGTTATCATTTGGTTCATGAGGGAGTGAGTGAGTATGATGTGTGTAAGTGTGTATATTCGTGTGGGGGTGTATAAGTGTGAGGCCTCAACACCTCCGTAAGCATGTCTGTCTTGTGTGGGTGAGAAATGTGGGTAGGTTTTGATTTGTAGGGCTATATATTAATACTATCTATATTGTTAAATTTATGGTGTAGCCCGGCTGGATAGTGTGTTTTTAAACGTCGTTTCCACTTATTTTCATGGAACTCTAAAATCTTTCTAATGTTATCTGCTCTAAACTTTTCTATTTTCTAGGCGGAAATATATATATATATATATATAACAAAATATTTGTAAAAACAACCGTCCAGCTACCACGATTTCTAACAATTATTAGCGCTTCAATTTTTTTTTTTTTTTTGCATTTTCACATTATGATGAGGCTATTTTTCTTGTATTTTCTGCTAGTATATTACTGATGGAGTTTGAACTGGAAACAAGTCAGAAAAATGTACCAGAAAATAGGCGAACTTAGCAACTCTTATATATATATATAATAAGTAAAAGTTTGTCACATTTCTGATTGATGTTGTATTTAGCATCCCGACACCAGAGTTTCGTAGACAGACTTAACCCTCCACTCTTCAGTGGGTATCAGCAATTGACTGCTTATATCATTTTTTCTTATGCTCTTATCATTGATGCAACTTTTTTCCGTCTGTGCGTATATATATATATATATATATATATATATATATATATATATATCTTATGAAATGGACCCAAAAACTCTGAGAATTCCAATAAGATATCTTTAAACACTTTAAGATACAACGGTTCAAAGCTTAATCTAACAAATGAACTATTTTGTTACACAATATAGATAATTTTGCTGTTACACCCGATATATATATATATATATATATATATATATATATATATATATATATATATTATGAAATGCACAAAGTCCGACAATTATTTTAAGGCATTTTTATGTTTATATATTCTTTTTATAGATACAAATATTTAAGTAAATGCTCTGTTTATAATAAATAGTATTAACAACATTTACCGGCCTGAATGTCCGAGAGATTTTCATAGAAAATATTAGTCCTCCGACAGAAATCGAACCTGTATCCTATACGGAACCGTCATTTAGCCTGACGTGCCTTTTACCGATTTGGCCACAGTGTGACTTTACCTTTGGGTACTCTATGAGCAGATATGAATGTACGTGAGAGAATCATGGAAGTTTAGACAATAAAATCGACTTTGCTATCCGAATGCTCCTTTGTGGCCAAATCGGTTACTTAAATATTTGTATCTATAAAAAGAATGTATAAACATAAAAATGTCTTAAAATATATGCAAGCTTCATTACATATGACAGACAAGGTGATTTGGTTAAGTTTTTTATATAATTTCTCATATGACCTTATAATTTTCTTATTTTCAATAGATAAATTATACAAAAACTGTCCAAATATTTTATTTTTCCGAGCGCTTTTGGCTATACACTTACCCATTTTTCAAGGATGATATATATATTAACTGTTAACTGGAAATAGATTGTTGTATGTATGTATTTAACATTATAGAATGTTTTCTTTTCAAAACACAGTCAACATATTGTGTCCATGTTAACAGTTGATATTACTTAGTGTTGGTTTTTTCTTTTAATTAATACGGTTTCCATGATTTTTAGCCTTTTTTTTTTACATATAGACTACTTTCATCTTGTTTAAAAATCAGGAATGATAATTACCAACAAGATAAAACTAGATTTAACATTATAAAAAATTCACAACACCAGTAGACAAGAGCAAAAAAGGCTAATTATGTATTACAAATATTTAAAACCGACAACCTTATAGTTAAAAATAATAATTCACCTCTTAGAACAAAATTAAATAGAACAAATATTATTTACGAATTTAAATGTTCATTAAGGAACCGAGTTCCTGATCATTCAAAATTCGTAAAAAATTATATTGGCCACACTACAACATGTTTGACAAGAAGACTCACACTACAACTTTGTGACCATAGCTCAATTAGGTCTCATTTAAATACTCATGGAGACCTACAGAGCCCTATTCGCAACATAAATGTTGATAATACAAATATATTAGCAACGTGTTAAAAAAATGGCTAAAAATAATGGAAGCCTTAATAAAAAAAAACACTCAGTAATATCAACTATGAAGATGGACACAATATGTTGACTGTGTTTTGAAAATAAAACATTCTATAATATTAAGTACATACATACAATCCATTTCCAGTTAACAGTTACTATATATCATCATTGAAAATGGTTAAATGTCTAACCGAAAGCGCTCGAGAAAAAAATAACATTTGGACAGTTTTTGTATAATTTATCTACTGAAAAGAAAAAAAAAGAAAATCATATGAAAAATTATATAAAAAACCTAATCAAAACAATTTGTCTGTCAAATGTAATGAAGCTTGCATGAAATAATGATTTCTGCCTAAATAAACAATATATATTATAAAGTTTTATATTGGATCTACTAAGAATGAATTTAAATTAAGATGTAATCAACATCTGACTTCCTTCAATAATATTAAGTATCGCAATCAAGCATCCATATCCAAATGTTTTTGGCATATAAAAGAAACAAATAAGACACCCACATTAAATGAAAACTAATGAAAAAACGAGAGCATGTAGATCTTTTAATGACCCATGTCCTTTGTGCCTACATAAAAAATTATATATTAAGTTTCTGAAAGGTAAAAATTTATTAGAACAAAGAAATGAAATAGCAGTTTTTTGTAGACAGTTTATTCTAATATTTTAATTTTACAGTTCCATATATAGTTTATTAGTGAGTATAATAAAAATATGTAAATATAAATAATGACTTAATCATATTTGAAAACCCCTTTAAGAAAATCTCGATGTAGCTTAAAAATAAGAAAATAAATAAATAAAAATAAATAAATAAAAATGCCATTTGAATTGTAGTCAAAAACTAGACTGTGATGACATGCCCGCATAACCGATTTTCTGTTATATATTATATACTTATATAATACTTGTCTTCATTCGCCATAAAAGCCAACACCCACTTAATAAAAAAAAATTGAATTCTTATTCCGCCACCAATTTAAAATATATAATACTATTTGGCTTATAAATAGTGTAAATTTTTTTTTTCCCGAAAATTATCCTGCATCGCTTGAAAATGGAACTGAACTTAAAATTTAAAGTTTAATTTAAGATTTAGTTTTTGGTTTCAAAACATGGTAATTTCTGTGTCGTGATGAATACATATTTTTTTTTAAATAATTATATATATATGCCATTATATACTGAAAGAAATGTTGTTACGGTAACTGGCAAAGCTGGTGTCGGTTATCTCAACAAATATGGTCAAAATAATCTCCATGAAATAGGATGGATACAACATATAATCTAAATATAAACCTGCTGAATGCCATTTCATGTATTAGTATTAAAAAAGATGGGGAAGTGGTTGACTGAAGAAAGATTACATGGAGAGACGCCAGCGATATCGACGCACAATGTTTAAGGATACTTATAAATATAGAATATGCTACTGTACCAAGACAAGTCAACTTGAAGCTGTGGTGGGTTAGCTGATTCACACTGGGTGGGGGGGATTGTAAGAAAGGCAGTGGAGTTCACGGCCAGCACGCACAATGAAATAGAATAAACCGGTTTCCCAACCAGGCTTTTCAGGTGAGAGTGGCTTGATACCCAGCGTGGTTAACAAAAAATAACTTTTTTAAGCATTTCACCCCAAGCAAGGCGGAAGTGCCACTGGCACGCAAGGAGTTACAGAGAGTGAGAGCAAGAGTAAAGAAAGGTGTTTGAGGAAGGGATAAAGAGAAGGAGGGGTATCAAGATTAAGGCATCAGAAAATGTCGATTGACATTACATTTGAATATTTGATGATTATCGCTATCAGGGAAGCAAGTAAGAGGAAGGGAGTTCCACTGTCGGGAAGTGCGAGAGAAGCAGTTGGAGTAGAAGAGGCGGTTATATTTAACCGTTTCGAGAGTGAAAGGTTGGAACCGAGATGTCAGCCTAGTAACACGCTTAAATTCATGCAGTTTGGGATTTACTGGGTAAAACTGATAGTAACATGGTATCGTCAGGCGGTAAATTTTTGTCAGTCTTGTGTGTTAAATTGCCTGCCATTTTCTTCTTTTTTTAAAAAATTGAACGATTTTTTCATTAACTTAACCGTTTTTTGACAATATTTTTTATTCAAACTATATATTTGAATAGATTTTTTTATCCATTATTTCTTTATTACTAGGTAGTTACTCTGTCTCCCCACTAAGACATGTTGTGACACAAGGACATTTTTTAAGGCGGGAACCCGAGCACGTACACCCGGGCCAGGAACAAAAATTGCCTGGAGCCTTCGCAACCGTCGGTTGCGCTGGCCTCGACGCGAGCACCGATCCCTCTCTCTGGTGTGATGAGAGAGCGCGACCACGGACAGCTTTTCCCCAGGGCTGGGCACCTCTCAGTATAATTTTCCTCAGTTACGACTCTGTCCTTTGAAGGAGTCGCGCCTGGGTGCACTCTGCTCAAAAACAGAGACGCAACTGAGAGATGATAAATAAACGCGTTACAAACTACTCTGAAGAGCGATTTGCTTTTATTTCTTTATTACGCTTGTAGTTAATTTAGTGGATACACGTGTTTGAGTTGCTATTCCTGATTTTTATCATCCTGAGTATGACGATAAACTACATCTGGCAACAAGGCCTCTGATAGGGTAATCGGAGGTTTTGAGGAGTGTGAAACCAACTTTTAACTGCTGTTGTTCCAAGTTTGAAACTACCTCTTGCGGACGGATGTTGAAATTTTTGTTTTGTTCAACATCGTTATTATTCCAAGTATAATTACCTTTCATTGCAATTGTTCAGATCTTTTGTAACTTGTTAGCCGACATTGGACCATTTGCTAGTGCTAATGAGTTTCCAGTGTTTGTTTTGCAAAACACAGACGTTGTTCTTATTACAGTTGATTAAACTTCTTTCATTCCATTCGCGTTCATGTAGGTAACTTCCTGTCGTATACCTTATGGTAAAGAAGGGCTGCTTATTCTTCTAATTCCTGTATTGATTATTTTGAAAAAATCCTGGGCATAAA
>OZ038516.1:51029153-51036653 GCA_964036315.1 Acanthosepion esculentum | reverse complement strand
ATTATATATATATATATATGTGTGTATTATATATATATATATTATATATATATGTATTATATATATTATATATATATATTGATAACTTTATATAAATATGTGTAAAAAAGGAAAATTGTAATAACTTATTAAAAAAAAAGAATATTAAATATTTATAGATGTAAAGATAAGAAAGATATATATATATATATATATATATATATATATATATATAAGAATAAGTAATAATTAAAATATATAATTATAAAAATAAATATAAAATCGAGAATAAATTAATAAATATAGAAATAGAAGTAATTAGGGATCTAACGGTATCTTTATAGAGAAAAAATAAAATCTTAAACTAAAGATAATTGCTGAAGTGTTAAAAATAATAGCGAAAACAAAGACTAGATAAGCGGGTCAGGGGTGGTGGTAACTCTATGAATTGTTAGATTAATTTGGTTAACCAGAATCGAAATATTTAAGAAATGTTTTTCCTATGTGTGCATGTGGTCATAAGTTCATTTCGTTTGTTCTGCAGATTGGGGTTATCAATATGTCTAAGGGTAAGTTTTTCCAAGAGGCAAACGTTACATTTATTTCTCTTGCCACTAAAAGGTTTCGTTTTAGCTATGTAATTCCAAGTTACTAATAAGATGTAGTTAACCGTGTTCATTTTCCAAAAACATCTAGAGAAATATTTGTAGTGTTGTTGGGATATTGACTATTGATAAGCGTCATTTTGTGTTGGTAATACCGGTTTTTCCAGTAGTTTGCAGTGGAACCAAAATAAAATTTAGTTTCGCCATTATATCTAATATTAGCTTTATAAACAATGCTTTTAAACATGCATTTGGAATTCAGATCTTTTTTTTTCTCCATTTAGAAGATTTTTCGATATTGTTATTGTCATGGGGTTGTTTAAATGCTTGTTTAATATTATATTATTATGTGATATATATTGTTCAAGATTTTTTATACAGCTATAGCTAACTTTAATGTTTTTTTTTGTTTTTTTTTTCAGTATTGAGATATTGTTGAAATGTTTATGGATTAAATTAAGAAAAAATTTACCGCTGTTAGTTTTGACATTACGGTTAAACGGTGGGTTAAACAAAATTGTTGCGTTTATCTATGCTTATACCTGTTATTAATCTTGTTTACATTGAATCAATAGCTCCATCTACCTAAGGAAAGTTGGTTCTGTGTGTCGCGCAAGAAAGTTTTTCTCGACTGAGTCCATCCTTCAAATCTATAAATCAACTGTTCGCTCTTGCATGGCATACTGCTGCCATATATGGTCTGGAGCCCCCGCTGTTCGTTTCCAGGTCCTCGACAAAATCCAAACGGATATGCAGTGTGATTGGTCCTGATCTGGCATCGCGTCTACAGTTACTTTCTCACAGACGTACCGTAGCTACCCTCTGTCTTTTCTACACGTACTTTCACAGTAACTGCTCTCACAAGCTTCTTTCGCTGGTTCCCAAACTGCACGAATTTAAGCGTGCTACTATGTTGGCATCTAAGTCCCACCCTTTCACTGTCGAAACGGTTAAATTTAGCCGTCTCCTCCACTTCAATAGCTTCATGCTTCGCACTTCCCGTCTGTGGAACTCCCTTCTTGCTTCCCTGATAGCTATAATCTTCAATTATTAAAATGCAATGTCAATCGACATCTTCAGATTGACTTGATCTAATTCCCCGCCCTTCTCTTCATCCTTTTCTCTATCACGCCTCTATACTCTTGCTCCCACTCTCTGTAACACCTTGCGTGGGGTGAAATACTTTAAAAAAGGAAAAGTATTTTAGTTTAACTTTGTGTTTGCTTTTTTCTAAGACATCTACATAGTTCATTGCTTGTCAAAAATATTTTTATTGCTAAAATTAACTGAACGTCTAAATTGTACTGATTCGTGTAAATTATTTAAAATTTTAAGGTGATGGTTACAGTCCTTGCTGAAGTATCTATGGTTGTACAGTTCTTTAGTGTAAGGTTTATATATTCCCACGGGTAGGTCAAAAATGACATCTAGAAAGTTGATACCGTTGGTGTTAGTAGTTATACCTAATCTATTATCCTTGAAGAATTTGTTGTTTTTTTTGGGGGGGGGGTTCCAAGTTTTTTGTGGGGGGTTCCAAGTTTGTTGTCGGTTGGTATCCCGTCATCCCTATATAGACCAGTGTTGTAGATATCAAATGCGTATCTGAGTCTCCAAAGTAGTAGATTTTCCGTGATCGACGGGTAAATTTTTTTATTTTTTTATTTTGGAGAACCAGTTAATAGCATCAACTGTTTTCCTCCACAGATTGTTTCCTAGTGCTTCCCTGGTATAGTTTCAGGCTCGTCCGAGTATTGCCTTGCTAACTTTACCGATTCTGTTTTTTAGAAGGATTTAGCAGTCGAAACTGTGGATTATTAGGCAAATTTTCCTTATAGCTCTCTATCTGCCGTAGATTTCAAATAGTTTTACAGTCAGTAAAAGAAACACCAATAAAATTCGTGCTGGACGGTCGTGCTCGCTTAACAGTTACAACAGAATATGAGTTCTGGGTGGCTCACAGGAGTTTCATGGTGCCGTAGTAATCTAAATATATACACAGATACATCATGTGAAAACCACCGAAAAAACACATTAACTAAGTGGCTAGTCATATTTATTTAAATATTTTGTTTTAATTTTCAGTTTTTGTTATGATATTGAATATTTTTCTTGCCTTTTCATTCATTTATTTCTTAAAGAGACTTATTATTTATCTACTATAAAGTATTGTTAATTACGTTTCTTCTTTAGAGAATGTGTCAGCCGTTCGACATCAAGAGTGTAGCAAAATTTTGTTTCAAATATTACATATGTATTCGTTGTAATTTTAAATTTGTTTCATGAACGCTTAGCATAGACCATTTTGATTGGTTGAACCGATTATCAACATAACATGACTGGCTACTTTACATTTCTATACTTTCCTTATATTTTATTTGCTTGTTCCCTTCCTTTTCTCTGTAGACTATATCTTACGTCTTTCTTGCTTGATCTTTCTTTTTCGCGGAAAAAGAGGTTGTTCGTAAGTAAATAATAATAACAACTGTAATAACCCTCATTTACCACAGCCTGATGAGATGTGATAATACACATCGAAACATGAATGCATTTATGTAACGGTTTTATACAGGTTCTAATGTAACATCCTATAATAAAATACATACACACACACATATATATATATATATATATATATATATATATATATATATATATGAGAGAGAGAAAGAAAGTCATCAGACACTTTGTCACAGCTGATCAGTGTGGCTAGAAATCCGATTGCTTCAAGCCGAGATCAAAACCAAGCCGATTTGGCATCAGTCTACCCACAAGCTATTGTGGCACGGCAGACAGTAAGGGAAATATTAACGTTTTTACTCTATGAAAGACGACAATGGCTAGGAGAGCTCGATTCTAGTTGAAGAGCATTGCATTAGCAGCAGCATCTACTGTTTATAAAATCACCCCTTCCTCTCCGAGAATTTTGGGTAGCCATCCCTCTTTAATACATGTTTCATTGAACAATACATGCAAAGCACTATTATTTTACTTTTTATGTTTTCTTTTTTATGCATGCAAATGTTGTTTTTTTTCTTTTTGACTTAATGAATGTAAAAGTTTTTGATTCGAACAATTTCGGGTGAACTGTCAGCCATTTTCAATGATTTTTTGTGTAAAATTATCAGTATAAAAATTTCTTTGAAATTGTCCAATAATATATATATATATATATATATATATATAAATCTCAATTATGTGGTGCGGGTTCAATTTATATTACGCGAATCATTCATACGAAAAGCAGATAATGAAGTTAATGATATGGCAAGAATCACTCTCGCAAACAATTTTTAATAATAAAATGCATTAACTTCGAATCCGTTAATGAATGGTATGATCCTTGTTTATAAATTCCGGTTTTATCAGGTCTTATTTATAAACAAGGATCATACCATTCATTAACGGACTAGTCTTGTGTCTATCGTCTCTTCGTGTTGACTTAAATATCGTCTAATCCTAAGTATGTTTCTAATATATATATATATATATATATATATATATATATATATATGTTAAATAATATTAATACAATATCAAAATATGTTACCCTGTTTCATTCCTTAACCTTCTCTGCTGCATTCAGCTCTCGGCTTATTTTATATTTTAAGCTTTTATTTTCATCCGTATATGTATTCTCAATGTCAATAACTTAAATAAACTACAACCATGTAAAATAAGTGCATTTCTGCAATATTTTATAAAGTAATTAATATTTGTTTCTAATCAGACTCTTTACCTTTAAATCAGCTAATATTCCTCAAATAAAATTTTTTAAAATGTATATTTTATTTTTGAAATATTTTTAATAAAGAGAATTACATTGCGATGACGGATGGCTGAAAGTGGCGTTAAAATCAGCGATATTAGCAATTTCAAAGTGAAATCTCCTTCCAATTAATTTAAATATGTTTTGAAATACGGACTTCATTTATATTGAAGTATCTTCCTTACTGAAAATATTAAATTTGATCTATAAGCTTGAAATGAAAACTAAAATAACAGCTTCAAGAAGGATTTTTCATTTTTCGAAATACATTTTTAACATTAGATATTGCGTTTCTGTGGCAGTGCCTAAATATATATTGTTTTTCACTATATATCCGTTTGTCTCAATACTTATTCTATGTATTACAATATAATTTCAAGCAATATATTCTATATAGTCACTATATTCCCCCTCTTTCTCTCTCTCTCTACATACATATATATATATATATATATATATATATATATATATATATGAAGCAGGTAATCGATCCGTTGATATATAATCTGGCTGGATCCTAGTAATATTAATTGTTAAAACTGAGCCACAGAGCTCGATGTATTTATTATAACAGAGCATATGTATTTTTTACAGAAAAAAACAAAACAAAAATTACCTCAACATAGAGGATAGTCTATTTCACGGCGTTCTATACGCGGCTATCATCAGCACCTAAGTGTCTGTCTCGGAGCATTGTTTTAAATTTATTTTCAATGTCAGTCCTCCTCTGGTAGACGCCTTGTTAATGAGAATGGTTTGTTTGCGATTTGTGGGGGTGTAAAGTATCTTATCCAGAAGGAAGCGGTCTGGGGTTGGAGTTTATTTATAACCAGAACCTTTCGTTGTTTGTAGTTTAATATCCGTTCCTACTATGTTGTTTGTAGTTTAATATCAGTTTCTACTATATATATATATGATATATTATATTTGAGATAAAGTGCTCAAAATCCGAGATAGAGCGTATGTAAATATACAAATTGTACAGTGAAGTCAACAGTTATAGGCGACAGACTATTTCATGCTAAACACAATGATCAAGCAACAGATGTGGCCTGATAATTGCGTTTAGCATGAAACGTTAGTCGAAATATTGGTAGGTAGTTTCTGACTCATTATGATCTCTACTTAGAGTATTGAGCGCTTTACGTGTTTTCTTATTTTACTAGATTGTTTTTTATTCTTTTAGCTATGCATTGCGGTGTTGGGCGATTTTTTTCGACCAACACTGATATACCGGTCGGTCGTGTATAGGTATTAAAATAAACACACACACACACACACACACACACACACACACACACACACACACACACACACACACACATATATAACGTAAATCATTCATACGAAAAACAAATAATGAAGTTAATTATATGGCAAGAATCACTCTCGCAAACAATATTTAATAATAAAATACAATCAACTTCGAATCCGTTAATGAATGGTATGATCCTTGTTTATAAATTCCGGTTTTATCAGGTCTTAATTATAAACAAGGATCATACCATTCATTAATGGACTAGTCTTGTGTCTATCGTCTCTTCGTGTTGACTTAAATATCGTCTAATCCTAAGTATGTTTCTAATATATATATATATATATATATATATATTAAATAATATTAATACAATATCAAAATATGTTACCCTGTTTCATTCCTTAACCTTCTCTGCTGCATTCAGCTCTCGGCTTATTTTATATTTTAAGCTTTTATTTTCATCCGTATATGTATTCTCCGTTTGTTTGGGAGCTTCTTTAAACCGACTGCTTGCCACTTATTTCATTCTTCGCTTCCCTACCGATTTATTCAAAGAAATGTTGAATATCTTTATACTCTTCTGCCAGATTCATAATGAAAATTATTTTTAACACGTTTTTTTTTTTCCTTTTTCAATCAGTGTTTTCCAGAAGTTCCCAAGTCGGTTATTTCTAAAATATCAAAGATGTCTTTTTCTTTCTCGTCTTGAATTAGTTTCTAAAATTCCGATCCAATTTCGGAATAATATATTTAGATGCTTCAAACTGGATTTGATTTCGATTCGACTTTTATTATGCGACATTGAACTTCATGTCTTCTTCAAAACACACTTACCAAGCTAAATTTATTTAAACACATTTATCTATCACTTCAGCCTTATACTTTAACCTGAAGGAATTTTCTTAAAATATATTCAATTCTGTTTCTGTCCTTGCCAATTTTTCAATTATTTTTGTCTAGTTTTTTATTCTTCTTTTTTCTTATTTTTTTTCTTATACTCTTCATTCATATTCTATTGATATTTTCTTATAGATTTTCTTTCACATAATTTTTCTATATTTTTCTTTTTCGATATATCTTCTTTTTTTTCCCCTTTTTATTTCATTTCCTCCTCTTTATTGGGTTTTCCTTTATTTCTCTCTTGTTTTTGCCTCTTTTTCTTTTTCTTGTTTTCTCCTTTCTCTCTCTTCTTGTTTTCTCCACTCTCTCTCTCTTCTTGTTTTCTCCATTCTCTCTCTCTCTCTCTCTTCTTGTTTTCTCCATTCTCTCTCTCTCTCTTCTTGTTTTCTCCATTCTCTCTCTCTCTCTTCTTGTTTTCTCCATTCTCTCTCTCTCTCTTCTTGTTTTCTCCATTCTCTCTCTCTCTCTTCTTGTTTTCTCCATTCTCTCTCTCTCTCTTCTTGTTTTCTCCATTCTCTCTCTCTCTCTCTTCTTGTTTTCTCCATTCTCTCTCTCTCTCTTCTTGTTTTCTCCATTCTCTCTCTCTCTCTTCTTGTTTTCTCCATTCTCTCTCTCTCTCTTCTTGTTTTCTCCATTCTCTCTCTCTCTCTTCTTGTTGTCTCCATTCTCTCTCTCTCTCTTCTTGTTGTCTCCATTCTCTCTCTCTCTCTTCTTGTTGTCTCTCTCTTCTTGTTGTCTCTCTCTTCTTGTTGTCTCTCTCTTCTTGTTGTCTCTCTCTTCTTGTTGTCTCTCTCTTCTTGTTGTCTCTCTCTTCTTGTTGTCTCTCTCTTCTTGTTTTCTCTTGTCTCTTTACTCCTGTCTCTTTCTTTTCTCTGTTTTCCTTTTTTTCTCATTTATTTCAACTCAACGGGGTTTTCAGTGATTCTTAGGACATATGGTGTCAAGATGGCAAAATGTCATGTCTTAAATATCTTAAAACCTGTAAAAAAGAA
>OZ038516.1:51004153-51014153 GCA_964036315.1 Acanthosepion esculentum | reverse complement strand
GGCCATCCCGATACGTCTTCGGATCTCAGTGTCGCACTTTCCGTCCTCTATTAAAACACTTCCCAGATATTTACATTGCATATCACGTAACATTCCAGTGCTCTTCTCTTTGTTTCTAACGAAATTTCCCTGTCTGTTAATACTCTGCTTAGCTTTCGGAATGCATCTTTGGCCATCCCAATACGTCTTCGGATCTCAGTGTCGCAATTACCGTCCTCTATTAAAACACTTCCCAGATGTTTACATTGCATATCACGTAACAGTCCAGTGCTCTTCTCTGTTTCTAACGAAATTTTCCTGTCTCTTAATACTCTGCTTAGCTTTTGGAATGCGTCTTTGGCCATCCCAATACGTCTTCGGATCTCAGCGTCGCAATTACCGTCCTCTATTAAAACACTTCCCAGATATTTACATTGCATATCACGTAACAGTCCAGTGCTCTTCTCTTTGTTTCTAACGAAATTTTCCTGTCTCTTAATACTCTGCTGACCTTTTGGAATGCATCTTTGGCCATCCCAATACGTCTTCAGATCTCAGTGTCGCACTTTCCGTCCTCTATTAAAACACTTCCCAGATGTTTACATTGCATATCACGTAACAGTCCAGTACTCTTCTCTTTGTTTCTAACGAAATGTTCCTGTCTCTTAATACTCTGCTTAGCTTTTGGAATGCATCTTTGGCCATCCCAATACGTCTTCGGATCTCAGTGTCGCACTTTCCGTCCTCTATTAAAACACTTCCCAGATGTTTACATTGCATATCACGTAACAGTCCAGTGCTCTTCTCTTTGTTTCAAACGAAATTTTCCTGTCTCTTAATACTCTGCTTAGCTTTTGGAATGCACCTTTGGCCATCCCAATACGTCTTCGGATCTCAGTGTCGCACTTTCCGTCCTCTATTAAAACACTTCCCAGATGTTTACATTGCATATCACGTAACAGTCCAGTGCTCTTCTCTTTGTTTCTAACGAAATTTTCCTGTCTCTTAATACTCTGCTTAGCTTTCGGAATGCATCTTTGGCCATCCCAATACGTCTTCGGATCTCAGTGTCGCACTTTCCGTCCTCTATTAAAACACTTCCCAGATGTTTACATTGCATATCACGTAACAGTCCAGTGCTCTTCTCTTTGTTTCTAACGAAATTTTCCTGTCTCTTAATACTCTACTTAGCTTTTGGAGTGCGTCTTTGGCCATCCCAATACGTCTTCGGATCTCAGCGTCGCACTTACCGTTCTGTGTCAAAACACTTCCCAGATATTGAAATTTCCACATCTGCTTGATTTTAGTGCCCCCGACCTATAAATTGCATTTCGTGCTCATCTTTTTTGCTGATGACCATTCATTCTGTCTTCGTGTAGTTTCTGCTTAATCCCTTCTCGCTCTCCTTCGCTACATTCTCTAGGAGGTTTTGTAGTTTTCCTTTCCGTGTCTTCTATCAGCACAGTGTCATCTGCGTATCTTATGTTGTTAAGATTGTGGCCGCAAAGGTTTAATACGTCCGGTGAGAAGACTCATCCTTTCTATTTTTTGTATCTCCTGAACTCATTTCTAATTTTATGCAAGAGGTTTTCTGCCAGTAGAGATTTGTGAATATTCTAACTTCATTCCCGAATATGTCAAGGTTGCTGAGCAGTTCCACCAGATCCTTGTGGCGTACTTTGTCGAACGCCTTTGTGTCGTCTATAAAGCACAGGTACACGTCCTTCTGCATTTGTATTGCTGTTTCTGATAAAATCCTGAGCGTCAATATCCCATTTCTTGTTCCGGTGTCCTTAACGAACCCGCATCGCTCTCGTCCTATCTCTGGGCTGATTCTGCTGGGCGCTCTATTCATCAGAATACGGATAATTAGTTTTGTCATGTGGTTCATTAAGCTGATTGTTCAGTGAAGTTCACATTCATTTGTGCCTGGTTTCTTAGGCAGCGCTATGAAAATAGATCTGCTCAGATCTTCCGGTATATCCCTGCTGTTGTAGATTTTATTTATTTCCGTAATCTTGTCTATGCTAAAATAATCTAAGGCTATCAGAATCTCTGTTACTACTCCGTCTGGACCTGCCGCCTTGATTCTGTTCAATTTGGCCTTTGCCGTTTCTACTTTGGTTTTTAGAATTTCAGGTCCGTCGATAGTTCTGTGTATAGCTGGTTGTTCTCTTTCGTCTTGGAAGAGTTCTCCAATATATTCGTTCCAACGCTGAAGATTTTTCTCAAATATGAACGTTTCATCCTTGGATTTTTTACAGCCTGTTGACGAACATGTCTTCTGTCCTGTTAGTTCCCTTATTTGTTTATGCATGTCTCCTTTGTTTGTTGTACTCAATCTCTCTATTTCTTCATATTTTTTGTTCAGCCACTCTTCTTTGGCCTGCCTGCATTTGGTCCTTATATTGTTGTGTAGTTTTCTGTATTCCGCTCCATGCCTTGGCGCAGTTTTCTGTGATTCATTCGTTTTTGTTTTGGTATTTTTTTTGTTTTTTAGTGGTTTCTTTTTAGTTCATTCTCTTTTGGGATGATATCGCTTGCCGATGTCATTAAAGCTTCTCTTAATGTGTCCCATTTCGAGTTTCCATTTCCATTTTGTCCCTCGCATCTCACTGTCCATCTATTTTCGCTTCACTTTCGGGTCACTCAGGAGTTTGTTTGTATAGCAATTTGGGTGCTGCGTTAGGCTTCTTCCATTACCGTAGTTTCACTCTTAGTTTACATATGACAGGACGATTACTCCTCTTTATACTGGGCTTTGGATTTGTAAGGGTGGATCACGTGCCTGAATGTTCTTGCTTTCTGGAATTATCCAGGTCTACCGTATTTTTACTAAAATAAAATCATGTTACTACTCTTATTTACTACTCTATATGTAACTCTCAATCTCTCTTATATAATATATATATATATATATATATATATATATATATATATATATATATATATATTATCTAATGATATTATTTGGTATTCCGTATGGATAATACCAAAGACGATATAAAACCAAAGAGAGCTCAATGTAAAAACAAAGCAAATGATAATTATTATAAAAACGAATACTTTATGCGATCATTTTTGTTCTTTCTTTCTTTCTTTCGCCCATGTTTCTTTTTTTGTTTGTTCTTTCTTTGGCCCATGTTTCTTTTTTTTATCTTTCTTTCTTTGGCCCATGTTTCTTTTTTTTATCTTTCTTTCTTTGGCCCATGTTTCTTTTTTTTTATCTTTCTTTCTTTGGCCCATGTTTCTTTTTTTTATCTTTCTTTCTTTGGCCCATGTTTCTTTTTTTTATCTTTCTTTCTTTGGCCCATGTTTCTTTTTTTTATCTTTCTTTCTTTGGCCCATGTTTCTTTTTTTTATCTTTCTTTCTTTGGCCCATGTTTCTTTTTTTTATCTTTTTCTTTGGCCCATGTTTCTTTTTTTTTATCTTTCTTTCTTTGGCCCATGTTTCTTTTTTTTATCTTTCTTTCTTTGGCCCATGTTTCTTTTTTTTTATCTTTCTTTCTTTGGCCCATGTTTCTTTTTTTTTATCTTTCTTTCTTTGGCCCATGTTTCTTTTTTTTATCTTTCTTTCTTTGGCCCATGTTTCTTTTTTTTTATCTTTCTTTCTTTGGCCCATGTTTCTTTTTTTTTATCTTTCTTTCTTTGGCCCATGTTTCTTTTTTTTATCTTTCTTTCTTTGGCCCATGTTTCTTTTTTTTATCTTTCTTTCTTTGGCCCATGTTTCTTTTTTTATCTTTCATTCTTTCGCCCATGTTTCTTTTTTTTTTTTTTGTGGTTCAATGTTTTCTGTTCACACCACCTCATATTTTTTCTCTTTCTTCCCTTCCAATTTTTCTTATTCTTTTTTATATATTTTAACTTTTCATTTTGCTCTTTGCCCAACTGGACTTCCATACTAAACAGATTAAGACAACCGTCAGTAGATACTTATCCGGGCAATTAATCTAGACCGATGTAATAAGACGCAGAAAATTTCGCCTTCATTGTACCTAACCTACTGACACTTTCACATTCTTCGGGTTTCCCTTAACCAGTCAGGCACCTCCCCACACAACTAGATTTCTTGTATCTCATTCGACCTCTATTCTTCCAAAGCCGACCAAGTGAGTAACTGATGCTGATATGAAAACTAATCAGTCATTTCTTTCACCCAACAAAACCGTCCACTACCGCCACTTCCATGACCTCTTGGAATTTGGTCTTATCTTCGCTCCCGCCTATTCTATTCCTCGTCTTCCACTTTTCTTTCCATCATCCTGATTTTTTTTTTTACCCAGCTCCTTTCCCGCCTTCTCTTTTTCTTGCAACCGATAGCCGCCATTTTTGTTCTTCCACTTCCGGTATGTCTGTCCACGTCTTTCTGTGCAGATACAATATTAATTCCCTTCGATCACAAGCCCGTCCCGGAAGTGTTGTTCATATCGCCCAATCAATTTCGGGAGGTGTGTTAGCGTGTGGATAAGTTAGATTCGTAAAAGATGGCGTCAATGAATAGAAAGACTTCTTAAAAGGAGCGTAACATGTTTTGATGATTCTATTACTTTGGCGAGAATTTTGTACGTTTGTTTTTTTTTTTCTTTTTCTTTTCTTTATGTCATCCTCAGAAATCTGCACGCCATCATTTCTAAGGATAATGCAGCCGTTTAGCGTATTGTTGAGGACTAAAGTATTTTGTATACAACGTTGGTATTTGCAATGTCCAATGGAGAAGAAAATCCCTTTGTACAACTGAAAAGATTTTTTCTAAATCAGAACTTGCATTCCGTTAAAAAAAAACTTGATTCTTTGAGCCGCTTAATACTTATTCAGGGCATTAAAATATTCCTGTTAATTTTGACAAGTGTTAGTTTCAACAGTCAGAAATAAAATAGAAGTGTCATGTATATGAAGTAGAGAATATAGCTATATGGCTAAATTTGAATGACTCCTGCTGGTTAGCCTTCTTAGATGAAGAATTGTCAAGTATTATTCATTTTTCACTAGTATTTCTTTCATCTTCATTTCTCTTGCTTTTTATTGCAACTGCCATCCATAAGAAGTAGATGTAGAGAATATAGCTATATGGCTAAATTTGAATGACTCCTGCTGGTTAGCCTTCTTAGATGAAGCATTGTCAATTATTATTCATTTTTCACTAGTATTTCTTTCATCTTCATTTCTCTTGCTTTTTATTGCAACTGCCATCCATAAGAAGTAGAAGTAGAGAATATAGCAATATGGCTAAATTTGAATGACTCCTGCTGGTTAACCTTCTTAGATGAAGCATTGTCAATTATTATTCATTTTTCACTAGTATTTCTTTCATCTTCATTTCTCTTGCTTTTTATTGCAACTGCCATCCATAAGAAGTAGAAGTAGAGAATATATCTATATGGCTAAATTTGAATGACTCCTGCTGGTTAGCCTTCTTAGATAAAGAATTGTCAAGTATTATTCAGTTTTCACTAATATTTCTTTCGTCTTCATTTCTCTTGCTTTTTATTGCAACTGCCATCCATAAGAAGTAGATGTAGAGAATATAGCTATATGGCTAAATTTGAATGACTCCTGCTGGTTAGCCTTCTTAGATGAAGCATTGTCAATTATTATTCATTTTTCACTAGTATTTCTTTCATCTTCATTTCTCTTGCTTTTTATTGCAACTGCCATCCATAAGAAGTAGAAGTAGAGAATATAGCTATATGGCTAAATTTGAATGACTCCTGCTGGTTAGCCTTCTTAGATGAAGCATTGTCAATTATTATTCATTTTTCACTAGTATTTCTTTCATCTTCATTTCTCTTGCTTTTTATTGCAACTCCCATCCATAAGAAGTAGAAGTAGAGAATATAGCTATATGGCTAAATTTGAATGACTCCTGCTGATTAGCCTTCTTAGATGAAGCATTGTCAATTATTATTCATTTTTCACTAGTATTTCTGTAATCTTCATTTCTCTTGCTTTTTATTGCAACTGCCATCCATAAGAAGTAGAAGTAGAGAATATAGCAATATGGCTAAATTTGAATGACTCCTGCTGGTTAGCCTTCTTAGATGAAGCATTGTCAATTATTATTCATTTTTCACTAGTATTTCTTTCATCTTCATTTCTCTTGCTTTTTATTGCAACTGCCATCCATAAGAAGTAGAAGTAGAGAATATATCTATATGGCTAAATTTGAATGACTCCTGCTGGTTAGCCTTCTTAGATAAAGAATTGTCAAGTATTATTCATTTTTCACTAGTATTTCTTTCATCTTCATTTCTCTTGCTTTTTATTGCAACTGCCATCCATAAGAAGTAGATGTAGAGAATATAGCTATATGGCTAAATTTGAATGACTCCTACTGGTTAGCCTTCTTAGATGAAGCATTGTCAATTATTATTCATTTTTCACTAGTATTTCTTTCATCTTCATTTCTCTTGCTTTTTATTGCAACTGCCATCCATAAGAAGTAGAAGTAGAGAATATAGCTATATGGCTAAATTTGAATGACTCCTGCTGGTTAGCCTTCTTAGATGAAGCATTGTCAATTATTATTCATTTTTCACTAGTATTTCTGTAATCTTCATTTCTCTTGCTTTTTATTGCAACTCCCATCCATAAGAAGTAGAAGTAGAGAATATAGCTATATGGCTAAATTTGAATGACTCCTGCTGGTTAGCCTTCTTAGATGAAGCATTGTCAATTATTATTCATTTTTCACTAGTATTTCTGTAATCTTCATTTCTCTTGCTTTTTATTGCAACTGCCAT
Source organism: Acanthosepion esculentum (assembly GCA_964036315.1). Lineage (NCBI taxonomy): Eukaryota > Metazoa > Mollusca > Cephalopoda > Sepiida > Sepiidae > Acanthosepion > Acanthosepion esculentum. The sequence goes on along the minus strand of OZ038516.1, from coordinate 51,007,434 downwards.
CCATAAGAAGTAGAAGTAGAGAATATAGCAATATGGCTAAATTTGAATGACTCCTGCTGGTTAGCCTTCTTAGATGAAGCATTGTCAATTATTATTCATTTTTCACTAGTATTTCTTTCATCTTCATTTCTCTTGCTTTTTATTGCAACTGCCATCCATAAGAAGTAGAAGTAGAGAATATAGCAATATGGCTAAATTTGAATGACTCCTGCTGGTTAACCTTCTTAGATAAAGAATTGTCAAGTATTATTCAGTTTTCACTAATATTTCTTTCGTCTTCATTTCTCTTGCTTTTTATTGCAACTGCCATCCATAAGAAGTAGATGTAGAGAATATAGCTATATGGCTAAATTTGAATGACTCCTGCTAGTTAGCCTTCTTAGATGAAGCATTGTCAATTATTATTCATTTTTCACTAGTATTTCTTTCGTCTTCATTTCTCTTGCTTTTTATTGCAACTCCCATCCATAAGAAGTAGAAGTAAAGAATATAGCTATATGGCTAAATTTGAATGACTCCTGCTGGTTAGCCTTCTTAGATGAAGCATTGTCAATTATTATTCATTTTTCACTAGTATTTCTTTCATCTTCATTTCTCTTGCTTTTTATTGCAACTGCCATCCATAAGAAGTAGAAGTAGAGAATATAGCTATATGGCTAAATTTGAATGACTCCTGCTGGTTAGCCTTCTTAGATGAAGCATTGTCAATTATTATTCATTTTTCACTAGTATTTCTTTCATCTTCATTTCTCTTGCTTTTTATTGCAACTGCCATCCATAAGAAGTAGAAGTAGAGAATATAGCAATATGGCTAAATTTGAATGACTCCTGCTGGTTAGCCTTCTTAGATGAAGCATTGTCAATTATTATTCATTTTTCACTAGTATTTCTTTCATCTTCATTTCTCTTGCTTTTTATTGCAACTGCCATCCATAAGAAGTAGAAGTAGAGAATATATCTATATGGCTAAATTTGAATGACTCCTGCTGGTTAGCCTTCTTAGATAAAGAATTGTCAAGTATTATTCATTTTTCACTAGTATTTCTTTCATCTTCATTTCTCTTGCTTTTTATTGCAACTGCCCTCCATAAGAAGTAGATGTAGAGAATATAGCTATATGGCTAAATTTGAATGACTCCTGCTGGTTAGCCTTCTTAGATGAAGCATTGTCAATTATTATTCATTTTTCACTAGTATTTCTTTCATCTTCATTTCTCTTGCTTTTTATTGCAACTGCCATCCATAAGAAGTAGAAGTAGAGAATATAGCAATATGGCTAAATTTGAATGACTCCTGCTGGTTAACCTTCTTAGATAAAGAATTGTCAAGTATTATTCAGTTTTCACTAATATTTCTTTCGTCTTCATTTCTCTTGCTTTTTATTGCAACTGCCATCCATAAGAAGTAGATGTAGAGAATATAGCTATATGGCTAAATTTGAATGACTCCTGCTAGTTAGCCTTCTTAGATGAAGCATTGTCAATTATTATTCATTTTTCACTAGTATTTCTTTCGTCTTCATTTCTCTTGCTTTTTATTGCAACTCCCATCCATAAGAAGTAGAAGTAGAGAATATAGCTATATGGCTAAATTTGAATGACTCCTGCTGGTTAGCCTTCTTAGATGAAGCATTGTCAATTATTATTCATTTTTCACTAGTATTTCTTTCATCTTCATTTCTCTTGCTTTTTATTGCAACTGCCATCCATAAGAAGTAGAAGTAGAGAATATAGCTATATGGCTAAATTTGAATGACTCCTGCTGGTTAGCCTTCTTAGATGAAGCATTGTCAATTATTATTCATTTTTCACTTGTATTTCTGTAATCTTCATTTCTCTTGCTTTTTATTGCAACTCCCATCCATAAGAAGTAGAAGTAGAGAATATAGCTATATGGCTAAATTTGAATGACTCCTGCTGGTTAGCCTTCTTAGATGAAGCATTGTCAATTATTATTCATTTTTCACTAGTATTTCTGTAATCTTCATTTCTCTTGCTTTTTATTGCAACTGCCATCCATAAGAAGTAGAAGTAGAGAATATAGCAATATGGCTAAATTTGAATGACTCCTGCTGGTTAGCCTTCTTAGATGAAGCATTGTCAATTATTATTCATTTTTCACTAGTATTTCTTTCATCTTCATTTCTCTTGCTTTTTATTGCAACTGCCATCCATAAGAAGTAGAAGTAGAGAATATAGCTATATGGCTAAATTTGAATGACTCCTGCTGGTTAGCCTTCTTAGATGAAGCATTGTCAATTATTATTCATTTTTCACTAGTATTTCTTTCATCTTCATTTCTCTTGCTTTCTATTGCAACTCCCATCCATAAGAAGTAGAAGTAGAGAATATAGCTATATGGCTAAATTTGAATGACTCCTGCTGGTTAACCTTCTTAGATAAAGAATTGTCAAGTATTATTCAGTTTTCACTAATATTTCTTTCGTCTTCATTTCTCTTGCTTTTTATTGCAACTGCCATCCATAAGAAGTAGAAGTAGAGAATATAGCTATATGGCTAAATTTGAATGACTCCTGCTGGTTAACCTTCTTAGATAAAGAATTGTCAAGTATTATTCAGTTTTCACTAATATTTCTTTCGTCTTCATTTCTCTTGCTTTTTATTGCAACTGCCATCCATAAGAAGTAGATGTAGAGAATATAGCTATATGGCTAAATTTGAATGACTCCTGCTAGTTAGCCTTCTTAGATGAAGCATTGTCAATTATTATTCATTTTTCACTAGTATTTCTTTCGTCTTCATTTCTCTTGCTTTTTATTGCAACTCCCATCCATAAGAAGTAGAAGTAGAGAATATAGCTATATGGCTAAATTTGAATGACTCCTGCTGGTTAGCCTTCTTAGATGAAGCATTGTCAATTATTATTCATTTTTCACTAGTATTTCTTTCATCTTCATTTCTCTTGCTTTTTATTGCAACTGCCATCCATAAGAAGTAGAAGTAGAGAATATAGCTATATGGCTAAATTTGAATGACTCCTGCTGGTTAGCCTTCTTAGATGAAGCATTGTCAATTATTATTCATTTTTCACTAGTATTTCTGTAATCTTCATTTCTCTTGCTTTTTATTGCAACTCCCATCCATAAGAAGTAGAAGTAGAGAATATAGCTATATGGCTAAATTTGAATGACTCCTGCTGGTTAGCCTTCTTAGATGAAGCATTGTCAATTATTATTCATTTTTCACTAGTATTTCTTTCATCTTCATTTCTCTTGCTTTTTATTGCAACTGCCATCCATAAGAAGTAGAAGTAGAGAATAT
>OZ038516.1:50942127-50969627 GCA_964036315.1 Acanthosepion esculentum | reverse complement strand
GGACTTTGGAGATGGAAGCCAGAATATGAATATTGGTACCATTACAGAAAATCTGAATGATCTTTTTCCTCTCACCATTGCTCAAATGTGAAAACAGTGAGTCTGACACCAACCGATTTTAACCTGTTCTCGTTTTAGCTGAATAATTCATAGGGTTTTTCAGTGATTCTTACGACAAATGGTGTCCAGATGGCTAAACATCTTATCTGAAACTCTGGAAAAAAAGAAATTCAATTAGTTTTGTGTTTTTAGATATTAAACATCTTGCGGGATGGATCATTATGCTGCAACACGATTTGGACAATTTTGCTGTTACGCCGTGTATATATAGTTGCATTTATAATGAATTTGTATATGCATTGATGGGTTTGTGTAGTAATTGTAATATTAACAGTTTCCTTATAAGGAAACTTTCGGAATTTATTGAAAGAACATCATACTGTCGGTTGAAATTTATAAAAATGTTTCTATTAAAACAAAGTTTAGGAAAATATGTTTATCAAGTCCACAAGCTCTTATCGTTATTTCCAATATTAATTAGGGTTTCCTTCCTAACCTTTTTATTTCAAGATGAATCATCATCTTCATTATGTCATCGTTTTCCCTTCGAGTTAAATCTGATATCCGTTTTGTTGCTGCTGTTGGAAGTCCTCAAGCGATGTGGTTTCTGTTATCTGGTACAGTTCTTTGTTAACAATTCTGTAAGGTTAGTCAATAAGGTTTGAAGAAAGAGGGTCTTATTTCAGACCTACAACCTTCCTTCGCTTGAAGCCAATTTTAAGCCATTGATCTGAAGAAGCTGTTGTATACAGTTGATAGTTTAGATATTTCTAAACGTGTTTGGCGCATGCGTGTCATTCATATGCCTTGTCTCGATTTAATCATGATATTTATAAACCTAAGTCAGATTTTGTTTGAATTTGTAGTGTTGGGCCAAACATATCCTATTCTGTGTTCAATGTTCTTACCTCCTACACTAAATGTTGTATAACTGATCCATATACCGATGTATTTAAATCGTTTATTATTTACTAACTCCACATTAGGTCTGACGTACTCTAGACCAGTGCTTCTCAAACTATCTGATATGGCGAACCGGCATTTTATTTTTCTCGATGTGTCATGTACCTGTAATATTTCGTGGTAATATTAATTTATACCGGAAACGATATATATAATGAGTATAATAAAAGTTGCTAATTTTTTATCCTCCATTTATTTTGCAAAAAATAATATCAAAACATATAAAAAGTAATAAAAAAGCAAGAAGTTTATTAACACGAAAACAGAAATTAGATAATAAATCTTTACAAATGATTCCTTAGCATGGCCTGGACACTGGTCACGTACCGGTGGCTGATGATTTGCGTACCGGCACTGGTCTGCGGACACACCACTTTGAGAAGCACTGCAATGTATCTTGAGAAGAATCTAAAATGTATTTTCATGGCAATTCTTCTGCAGGGCGTTCCTCCTTGGCACCTCGACCGGATGAATTTAATCGTACAGCTAGAGCGGTAATTAGGTCTTGCCGTTTTACTGTTGAAATAGATAAATCTAACTGTAAGTTCTATTTTAATATTTTTTAGGAAAGTTAGTTTAATTTCTCCACGTAAATGAATTAATTTAATACATATTTCACGTATCCATTCCCTTTCCTTAACTTCAAGTGTATTTTTATGTTTTTGCCTTTTGGTACATTTTCGTATAACAATTTATTTACTGAACTTTGCTTAACCTAGTAATATGGGAGGAGATTGTTGATTTATTTATTGATTGTTTCGTCAGGGCTTATCAACGCCTTTAAAGCCGAAACATATTTTGAACTGTAAGGGCTTCCATATCTGGTCTAATGTTTCTGTAATCATTACAGTGCTTCTCAAACTATCTGATATAGCGTACCGACATTTTTTTTTTCTGAAGGTGTCACGTACCTGTAATATTTCGTGGTAATATTAATTGCTACCGGAAACGATATATATATATAATGAATATAATAAATGTTGTGTATTTTTTATCCTCCATTTATTTTGCAAAAAATAATTCAGTATCAAAACATATAAAAAGTAATATAAAAAAAAGTAATCAGCTTATTAACACAAAAACAGAAATTAGATAACCTTAATCTTTAGAAATGATTCCTTAGCATGGCCTGGACACTGGCCGTGTACCGGACACTGATGGTTTGTGCACCGGCACTGGTCCGCGGACCACCACTTTGTGAAGCACTTCTCTAGAACGACTGGATTTTTTGTTCATTAATCCTGCAGATTTGATCACACTACACATTATTTATAGTGAATACGCGTCGGAGCGTCTATTCAAATCTGACTATTCACTAAAAATAGCGTTTAAATTGATAAAATCTCTCGGAGTGGATAAATTAAAAATTCCATTACTTCTTTGGAAAATTGCTTTGTTTACATTTGGATACACTTCTATGGAAAATTGCTTTGTTTACATTTGGATACGAATCTGAGCAGATATGAAAATTTCGAGAGTCTCTAAGGTGTTGAAATCCTCACAATACTTAATATTGTTGAAATTATCACTAACTTTTTTGTCAAGATTTGCAAATTCTACGTTTCTTTCGATTTCGCAAGGCAATCGTTTTTTGTTGTTTTTTTTGTTTTTTTTTTTTAATTTTTAATTTTTTTGGAAAAAAAAATCAATGAAATTTTATTGTATTAAGCTACGCACCCTAGTAAAAACCAACTGTACTTTGTACTCCCTTACATGTTTGCACTTCTACCCAAAACTTGGTTTCGATTGGTCAATGTATGGTTATTTTGGAGGGTGTGACGGACGGATGGACAGAATTTTATTTATTTGTATTAATTTTTATTTGTTTTTTTATTTATTTATTTATTTGTTATTTTGTATATTTTTATTTTTTCTATTTGGTTTTCGAATTTTGAGTAACGTAGTGATTTTATGTATATATACGAGGGTCATTTAATAAATAAGGTGAATTTTTCGGTATAAGAACTTCTAATACAGATAGAAGCTTACTTTTTTTTCGACGTAGTCTCCCAGCACTGTCACACACTTTTCCCAACGGTGCACAAGCTTCCGTATTCCCTCAACGTAAAAATCTTTGGACTGATGTCTCAGCCAGTCGCTCACAACACTTTTGACTTCATCGTCACTTTTAAACTTCGTGCCTCTCGTGAACGCTTTCAAGGGACCAAACAGGTGAAAGTCTGAAGGGGCAAGGTCTGGGCTGTAATGGGGATGAGGGAGCAGTTCCCAGCCCAGCTCGTTGATGGTCTGCACCGTTTGGGCTGCTGTGTGAGGCCTTGCGTTGTCATGATGCAAGATGACTCCTTCTGACTGATGACCCCTGTGTTTGTTCCAACAGATAAGCTCAAAGTCCGTACAATGTCATCCACTGTCACCCTTCTGTCAGACTGAATGAGGTCATTGACTGATTCGATCACCTCAGGTGACCTCACTTCTGTAGGCCTCCCAGGCCTGTCTTCATCCTCAACACTGCTCCGTCCTTTTTAGCCCACTTGTAGACATTTTTTTCCTGAAACATGTGGCACCATACACAGTTGACATTCTCCTATGAATTTCAACTGGTTTGCACCATTCAGCAACCAAAAACTTGATAACTGACCGCTGTTCAATCCTGGAGCATGCTTCTTGGTCGGCCATCTTTGTTAATCGCCAAAACTCTGAAAGTTTTTTTTTTTTAATCTGCAAAAGAAATTAAATCCATGTGAAAAAAAAGTAAAACAAAAAACAGAAAAAAAGGAGTAAGCTTCTATCTGTATTAGAAGTCCTTATACCGAAAAATTCACCTTATTTATTGAATGACCCTCGTATATATATATATATATATATATATATATATATATATATATATATATATGTATGTATGTATGTATGTATGTATATATATATATATTTTCTATGAAAATTTCTCGGACATTCAGGCCGGTAAATGTTATTTAATACTGTTTATTATAAAAAACAGAGCATTTGCTTAAATACTTGTATCTATAAAAAGAACGTTAAACATATTATAAATGTCTTTAAATAAATTGTCGGACTATGTCCAATTCTAAAATATATATATATGTATGTATATATACAGTTGTAAGGTATGTTATAATTAATACGATAAGGGGCTGAGATTTGCGAGATTTTCTCGTGAATTCGGAAGCCAGACATTTTGTTCCTTGAATAATAATACTAATAATAATAATAAAATTAATGGATCTGACCCGTTCATTATATTGCCATTGGTCGTTATTCGAGCCCCGATAAGAGCAATGATTTCAAATGTCGATTTTCACTATAGAAAAGCTGACAAGACTTATATCTTTAACATCTCGACGCAGTACAATCTCCCAACACCCATCCATTGTCCTGCTCTCGGCTAAACATTAAATGTCAGATAGATTGATGACCAATCAGAGAAAAGGTACGGTGACAGGTTGGTATCCGGAAATCGGCTATTAGCGACTCGTGTTAACTTCAATAGAATTCTTAGTAGCTATAATAAAGAGGTAGAAAAAGACGGGAAGTGTACTGCAGTTTGTTAATTGTGTTATTATTAATAGTGTTGATATTTGGTGATGTTATTTCTATGGGGCATTTGTTCCATCTAAACAACTTTCTTTTCTTGCTGTTAAAGACATCATTTGTCATTGGTTTGTTTACTTTTTGAGGTTCTGGGGTTATTATTATTCTACGGTTCTACTGAGCTTCTTTTCCATTTTAATATCGAATTCTGCTTTGCTTGATGGCTGAAACCTCGACAAACAAAAGACGCAGAATGAGAATACGGTGGTGTGCGGGAGATGGGGAACTGTGGGGAATGCAACTTTAAAAAGTTGAGTGGTCAGCATTGGAGAAAAACATATCAATGAAAAGAAGAAATGACAAAAGTATGTGTGAAGGAAAAACCTAAAAAGAAGGGAGTAAGAAGAAAAATAATAATAAAAAAAGACTGAATAAGATAGGGAAGAAAAAAGTTAAAATGAAAAAAAAATCGAAAGAAAGAAACGAACGAATAAATAGAAAGAAGTGAAAAAGAAAGAAAAATAATAGACAGGCAACTAATTTAAAATTCGAAAGAAAGAAAAAAAAAGAAAAAACATCGTCACTAGAAAGAAAGAAAAACAATTGAAATTAAAAACATTCAAAAGAAAGAAAGAAAAATAATTTAAAATTCGGAAGAAAAAAAGAAAGAACGAAAGAAAAACATTAGAAAGAAAAACAATTTAAATAAAAAAAAACAGTAAAAGAAGGGAAATCGAAATAAGAAAGAAAGAAAAAGAAAGAAAGAAAAACAACTGAAATTAAAAATATCCGAAAGAAAGAAAGAAAAACAACTGAAATTAAAAATATCCGAAAGAAAGAAAGAAAGAAAAACAACTGAAATTAAAAATATCCGAAAGAAAGAAAGAAAAACAACTGAAATTAAAAATATCCGAAAGAAAGAAAGAAAAACAACTGAAATTAAAAATATCCGAAAGAAAGAAAGAAAAACAACTGAAATTAAAAATATCCGAAAGAAAGAAAGAAAGAAAAACAACTGAAATTAAAAATATCCGAAAGAAAGAAAGAAAAACAACTGAAATTAAAAATATCCGAAAGAAAGAAAGAAAGAAAAACAACTGAAATTAAAAATATCCGAAAGAAAGAAAGAAAAACAACTGAAATTAAAAATATCCGAAAGAAAGAAAGAAAAACAACTGAAATTAAAAATATCCGAAAGAAAGAAAGAAAAACAACTGAAATTAAAAATATCCGAAAGAAAGAAAGAAAAACAACTGAAATTAAAAATATCCGAAAGAAAGAAAGAAAAACAACTGAAATTAAAAATATCCGAAAGATAGAAAGGAAAATAAATTTAAATGCGAAAGAAAGAAAGATAATTTAAAATTCGGGAGGAAGAAAGAAAGAAAAATAATTTAAAATTTGAAAAAAAGAAAGAAAAATAATTTAAAATTTGGAAGAAAGAATTTAAAAAGAAAAAAAGAAAGGAAAATTATTTAAAATTTGAAAGAAAGAAATAAAGAAATAAAAAGAAAGGAAAATTATTTAAAATTTGGGAAAAAGAAATAAGAAGAAAGGAAAATTATTTAAAATTTGGGAAAAAGAAATAAGAAGAAAGGAAAATTATTTAAAATTTGGGAAAAAGAAAGGAAAATTATTTAAAATTCGGAAGAAAGAAATAAAAAGAAAAGAAATTATTTAAAATTCGGAAGAAAGAAATAAAAAGAAAAGAAATTATTTAAAATTCGGAAGAAAGAAATAAAAAGAAAAGAAATTATTTAAAATTCGGAAGAAAGAAATAAAAAGAAAAGAAATTATTTAAAATTCGGAAGAAAGAAATAAAAAGAAAAGAAATTATTTAAAATTCGGAAGAAAGAAATAAAAAGAAAAGAAATTATTTAAAATTCGGAAGAAAGAAATAAAAAGAAAAGAAATTATTTAAAATTCGGAAGAAAGAAATAAAAAGAAAAGAAATTATTTAAAATTCGGAAGAAAGAAATAAAAAGAAAAGAAATTATTTAAAATTCGGAAGAAAGAAATAAAAAGAAAAGAAATTATTTAAAATTCGGAAGAAAAAATAAAAAGAAAAGAAATTATTTAAAATTCGGAAGAAAGAAATAAAAAGAAAAGAAATTATTTAAAATTCGGAAGAAAAAATAAAAAGAAAGAAAAATTATTTAAAATTCGGAAGAAAGAAAAGGAAAGAACGAAAGAAAACGAATAATCGTCATTAGAAAGAAAGAAAAACAATTGAAATAAAAACAGTAAAAGAAGGGAAATCAAAATAAGAAAGAAAGAAAGAACAGGAAATAATTTAAAATTCAAAAGAAAGAAAAACAACTGAAATTAAAAATATTCGAAAGATAGACATAAAGGAAAATAATTTTAAATTTGGAAGAAAGAAAAATAAATTAAAATTAGAAAGCAAAAACGAAAGGAAAGAAAAAGCATCGTCATTAGAAAGAAAGAAAAACGACTGAAATTTAAAAAAATATTCGAAATTTGAAAGGAAGAAAATTAATCAAAATTAAAAGGGGGAAAAATAACCGAAATTGGAAAGAATAAACAAATACAGATAAAGAAAGAAAGAAAGCAAGCAAGCAACGTAGGTAGGTACGAGAATGAAATTTAATCGAAAGATAGATACTTATGCATTTTACCCTTCACCTAATCTGCCGTGACATGGAGCTCCTAAAGAGTAGTCAAAGCGTGAACTTGATTTTGGTGGACAACTCCTAGCGACGGAGAAACCCAAACCCTTGACCAGAAGCGACTCCTTCGCGGCTCGAAGGGTATTGAGACAAGCGAGTTCTGGCAAACCTTGTTGCATCGGACTGTCGGATGTTTCGTCTGCCAAGGTTCGTCTTGATCACGCCAACCCGACTGGCGCTGCCCTTTGACCGGTTTGGTTGTTAAGATCATATAGATCTTTGTTTATTCCGCCGTTGGGGGTCTTCGATGGTTGATCGCATTCCGTTTGGTCCCTCCTTCTCAACATTACCACCATGGGTGGCCCTACAGGTGGCTTCGCTCTTGGGATCACTGAGACAAGCATGCGCTCTACCATGACAAGGAACGACCATATATATTTTAGACTGGATGTCGGAGTGAATAGTTCGTTATCAAATGTACCACTTTAATAAAAATAATAGAAACGAATCAATAAATAAGAAAAGGGTAAAATTTATTTTTAAAGATAGATAGATGTGAACAGAACTAGATAGATACATAGATAGATACATAGATAGATACATAGATAGATACATAGATAGATACATAGATAGATAGATGTGAACAGAGATAGATAGAGAGATAGAGAGATGGATGTGAACAGAGATAGATAGAGAGAAAGATGTGAACATAGATAGATGTGAACAAAGATAGATAGATACAGAGATAGATAGATAGATAGATAGATGTGAACAGAGATAGATAGATGTGAACAGAGATAGATAGATAGATAGATAGATAAATGTGAACAGAGATAGATAGATAGATAGATAAATGTGAACAGAGATAGATAGATAGATAGATGTGAACAGAGATAGATAGATAGATAGATAGATGTGAACAGAGATAGATAGATAGATATTAGGTTGGTGCAAAAATAATGTCGTTTTCTCACATGAAGTTGAACGTCAAAAAACGACATTATTTTTGCACCAACCTAATAGATGTGAACAGAGATAGATAGATAGATGTGAACAGAGATAGATAGACATATAGATAGATAGATGTGAACAGAGATAGATAGATATAACTTTTTCAAACGCCATGTCCCTCAAGAACATAGGTGATCATGATTCTCCATAGACTGCTCTTCTATTTCGTGCCCTTTCTGAAATTGCGTGAACATGGCTATCCACAACCTCCTATACTATCGAAGCTATTAGTAAACTTTGTCATTTCACCATCCCTTCACACTGTCATCGTGTCCACAATTTCGTTAGTTATACTTCTCAGTGTTTCTCTTTTGCCTTAAATATGTCCAGTGAGTGTCAAATTCTCCAAAACCGCTTTCTTCGTTATGTGTCTCAGAAACCTCACCTTTGTTTCTAAGGGTCTTTTTATTTCAATATTCCTTGAAATTTACTCGTTACTTTTATGCTCCATCCATAGCATTAACAGCATCTTCTTAATACTTTAGCAGACTGTTATTTTTTAGAGGGAGTGTACCGCTTCTCGGACCTCCTGAGGTTGGCCTTAGCGATCAGATAGAAAACAAAACAAGGAAGTCGACTTTGATTGGCTGAACGAGCGTTGGAATGATAGAGAAATAAAAAGGTTTTTCCAGTGAGTTGTTTCTTAACCGTCAAGCAATGTAGTCATGTTGACTTTCGTGTCTGAAATGGCTCCCTACTTAGAAGATGTATACGTCGACCTTAATAAAATAGCTAACTTAAAATTACTTGTGTTGAAGTTCTTTCCATCTGGAATTAAAACAACTAGTGATCACCGGCCGCGAGGAAAGTATGCAACTTTATTATCGAATCGACCCCGTCGCCGAATAGCTCCCCAGGACGAGGGGGCTATACAGCATTGTATTAATTGGCGCAGTGACCAAGACCTCTCAGCATTAGGGGGCTATGCAACAATCCTTTTGTAGAACACATCTCTGTTGCCTCGAGTCTCCACTTCATCCGAAAGATTGTCCAGTACTCATTATCATATAAGAGGGCCGATATCACATAGCATTTAAGCCCTCCTTTCTTTGTTTCCAACGAAATTTTCCCGTTTTTTAATGCTTTAGCTTTTGATCGATTGTTTTTTTACGGCTTATTAACCTTTCCTTAGCTTTTGAAAGACGTCTATTGCAGCTTCGGATTTCGGTGCCTCCAGAGATTACTTTTCTTTATTATATCTGAACAGCTATACATTCTAGGAGAAATATAGTGGAGTGGTTTGCCGTTGCATTCTTCACGGGTTAGAGTTCATAGTTTCCCTTCTGTTAGACAGGTTGCCACCCAAGGCTAAGGAGCCCAGTCTACTCTGCTATTTAACATACATCTATGCAAAAAATGAACGCAATAGGCCTGCTCGGAATCCGCTTTGCGCGCCGATATCTGTCTCGCTACCCACGAATATAAATATATTGTTTAAAATCGTCTGTATTTACAGCGAAGAGAGTTCAATATCGGGGGTAGAGTGATTATAGATATAAGCAGTGTGGACATAGGAATCAAAACTGGTCTGTATCTGTCAGTTTCGAATCTCGCCGTTCGGTTGAGAACTGCCGGCTCGGAACGCTTACGTTCTAACAATTTGAAAATATCGGTCTGGAGAGGCATTCCCAATGTGCGGCACTCCCGGGGAGTGAGTATAAACATATCTCAGGATTAATTAAAGGTGTGGAAGAATGGTTCGCTAATGCTCGTCGCATCACTTTAATAAGTTAAATACGAAGGGTAGATTCGTTTTTGGTACACGAATGCTGGTATGGAACACCCAGTGAGAACCGGGGTTACTATTGCTTGCTAATCCCCTACCCTGCACCGGAGCCCGTGAAAGATGTCATTTTTTTTTCTCAAAAATAAAAGAATCTTATTTTCTTAGGAAAATATTCTGTTTATGAGGTTATATACGCACAGCGGGGCATTCTCTACCTTCCCTTCTTTTCATAATTCTACGATACTTTGTTTAACTTTTAATTATTTTTTTCTTTACATTTTTAGCACCTCCTGCATATTTGTTTCTGCAACACGAGATTTAAGAAAATTTTCACACTCTTTTATTTATTTTAGGATTTCATTTTTTTCTTCCTTCAGTCTGTTTTCTCACACTGCAACTTCAAATTTCTTTATTTTTTTTATTTTTTATTTATTTTTTATTTTATTTTATTTATTTTTTTGTCAATATCTCTGGGCTTTTTTTTTTTTTTACTCCTTTTCCGTTTCGTTTTGTATTGACAGTCCTATTTTTGCCTTTCCCTGTTTTTATTTTATCATTTTCCCCGTTGGTTATTTTCGTTTCGTTTCTCTTTTCTCCATGAGCATTTTTTACTCACTCTCTCTCTCTCTCTCTCTCTATCCCCCTCTCTCTCTTTCTTTCTTTCTTTCATTCTGTGTTCTTTTATTCCTTCTTTTCTCTGTAACAGTCAAAGGTTATCATACTCTCATTATCAATGTCTTTTTGCTAAGAGGTACAACAATATTTAGGCGGACCCGTGACTATGAAAAAAAAATTATGCAGGAAAATGAATATTGCCAAACAGATATAAATAAATAAAATGAACAGGAACTGATATCAAGATTTCAGCCATATTTAATACCTGCTATGATGAATATTATCTTGTTTCGGGCCATTATTTCTGTTTTTGTATTCAGTCTTCTTATTGTTATCCTAGCACTGACAACTTCATTGCGAACATAAGTTGCAGGTACGGTGGAGTAAAGATTAGCAGCTCGGAATAAGAATTCAGGGATCCGAGTTCGAATTTCAGGCAGTCCGTTACATTCACTTGCGCGCAAATAAGAAAATAACTCACTCAGAATGAAAATCCTCGAGAGTGCCACCATTGAATATTATCCAAATATTAATCTACGCCCAGACCTTTTCCCTATTTCACCTTTCTTAACAGAATTACTACTCTCCCGAACAAACGTACAGAACCGTATCAAGAAATCAAAAGAAAATAGTTGAATCCGTCGACACAGCAATAATAACAATATATCCACACGTGACAGTAATTGACGTAATTTTCAGTTAACAGTATGGAAATAGGGTTCTCTAAATTCTTCCAGTTGCTAAGGACATTTTGTTTGGTTATTCTTAGTTACTTTGTTTAAATAAATTCATTCCGTTTTTTGCCTTGATAAAGTCCACATCGGACGAAACGCGTCGGCAACAATTACAGTTTTCCTATTGTCATATATATATATATATATATATATATATAGAGAGAGAGAGAGAGATATAGATATAGATATATATATATATATATATATAGATATATATATATAATTCCATCAATAAGAACATTAGTCTTACATATTAAATTTATTATAATCAGGAATGAATATAAAACTCGACATGATAGAGTGGGACAATATCTATACCGGAAAATCTGCAACTTTTATGCGAAGAAACTGAAAGAAACTGGTATACACACCATCCAAACCTGGTTACAGGTTTAAATAAATGCATTTCGTTTTTTGCCTTGCATTGGACGAAACGCGTCGGCAACTATTACAGTTTTCCTATTGAACTTTTACATTTATAAATATTGTCCTTTTCTACAGGTTAACTCTGAGAATTTTTTCATATTCATAAATTTATAAACATTTACTAAATTATTATATGTAAACTAATTACAAGGAAATTCTCACGTTTACCATTCTATAAAGTTTGAATCAATTGACAGTCAGCCAATGTTTTGATAACAATTCCAGTAAACAATCTAATAAATAAATAGTGTTCATTATTTTTGTTCTCAATTCGCAAGAACAAAAGTTAAATGTATAAATTAATTTCCATGATATGTTTAGGTTTATTCCAATTCTAATCATTGCTTTTTAAAACAATAAATATTGCTGGTGTTCCCAGGTCCACCCTGACCCGGGAGGGGGGTAGCACCCGTTAGGGTCCCAGCTATGGGTAAATAGTTAACCCCTAAAATCCCCTGGGCTTAAAACACTATGAAAGTGTAAAAATAGGTTTTAATACGAGAAATACTTTGTAAAAAAATTATTACCAGCAACACATTTTTGAAAAAAAATCAGCTGTGCATTTTTAAAAAAATCACCAGCAATACATTTTTAAAAAAGAAAATATTACCAACAACAAAAAAATCTTGTCGGCATTAAATAACCCATTAAGGTTGATATGCCGTAAAACAAACCAAACCAAACCAAAATTCACTTCCATATGTTTAAGTTTTACTACACTTCTAATCATCGCTTTTTAAAACAATAAATATTGCCGACGAGTGAATGTCGTTAAAATAATAGCGGTGTCATGGGAAAAACCTCTCCTTTTGATACTCAGTCTTATAACGTTTGTGTTTGCATTATTATTATTATTATTATTATTATTATTTCCGATATCATCTTGTCAGAGAGTAATTTTAAACGCCTAATTCTCAAGTCCCCTCCGAGGGCTATGAGTAAAAAAAGGTCACTGTAGGTGTGTTATCTAGGCACATTTGGGGCGTTTCGTTTAGATGGAGAGGGTTTTGCTGATGATATATGTAGTTCCTCACCAAGTAATCTTTTGTAGATCCGAGATGTGGGTATGGCCAGGAATTTTACTCACATGATTTTCGGAGCCCTTTTTTTATCATAAATAGTGTTCAGTACTTTTGTTGCCAACTCCCAAGAACAAAGAAAATGTATAAATTCACTTTCATCGTATGTTTAGGTTTTATTCCAATTCTAATCATCGCGTTTTAAGACAACAAATATTGCCGAGGAGTGAAGGTAGTTTAAATAATAGCGGTGTCAAGGGAAAAACCCTCCTTTTAATACTCAATTTTATTGCAGGCACATTTATCTATGTTTGCCGTATATTTTTATTCATAAATTTATAAACATTTACTAAATTATTAAAATATGTGAACGAACTCTAAGTAAATCCTTATTATTTACCATTTTATAAATTTTGAATCAATTGACAATTTGCCGATGTTTTGCCAACCACTGGTACCTCAAATGCATGAATTTAAGCGTGATACTATGTTGGCATCTCGGTCCCATTTCTTCACTGCCGAAACAGTAAAATGTAACCGCCTCTTCTACTCCAGCAGCTTCTACTCTCGCACTTCCCGACAGTGGAACTCCCTTCCTCTTACTTGCTTCCCTAATAGCTATAATCTCAAATATTCAAATGTAATGTCAATCGACATATTCTGATGCCTTGATTCTTAACTATATCCTTTCCTCAAACAACTCTCTTTACCCTTTCTCTCACTCTCTGTAACCCCCTGGCGTACTAGTGTCATCCCCGCCTTGCTTGGGGTGAAATGCTTAAAAAAAAAAATTGTAAATAAACAACCTAGTAAATAAATAGTGTTTATTATTTTTGTTGTCGATTCTCAAGAACAATAAAAATGTATAAATTCACTTTCCTATGGCAATTTACTAAGCATAGCTTAGACGTGACACAAAGGTGAAAGTATGGCACACACAGTGAAGATCGAACTCAATTTCACTCGTAATTGTCGTAGCCAGATAAGCTTGTTAACCATTACACCAAATCGAAGTGCACCAAAATTCACTTCCATATGTTTAGGTTTTATTACAATTCTAATCGTCGCTTTTTAAAACGATAAATATTGCCGAGGAGTAAAGGTAGTTAAAATAATAGCGGTGTCATGGGAAAAACCTCTCCTTTTGATACTCAGTCTTATCACGGGCACATTTATCCATGTTTTCATTATTATTATTATGTGTGCTTATTGTCGGAGAATAATTTTAAGCGCCTAATTATCAAGTCCCTCTCCGGGGTCTATGAGTAAAAAAAGGTCACTCTAGGTGTGTTATCTAGGCACATTTGGGGCGTTTCGTTTAGATGGAGAGGGTTTTGCTGATGATATGTGTAGTTCCTCACCAAGTAATCTTTTGTAGATCCGAGATGTGGGTATGGCCAGGAATTTTACTCACATGATTTTCGGAGCCCTTCTTTATCATAAATAGTGTTCAGTACTTTTGTCGCCAACTCCCAAGAACAAAGAAGTTCACCCAAAGTTATCTGGCAATAATTATTATTATTATTATTATTATGTGAAAAACCTGCAGACCAACTATGTGATATTAGGGTACAAATATACGAAAGCCAATACGGTGGAGTAATGGATAGCCGTTCGGATTGAGGAATCGGAGAGCTAAGTTCGAATTCCAGTCGAATCCGTTACGTTCATTTATACCTAATATACACTAATACCCTTGGGAATGTTATGAATCCTCTTCTTCCCCAGCTATGAGTAAATAGCAGGACAGACCGGCTTCTATAGCCTTGGATGGCATCTGGTCTACCACAGAAAGAAATGGCAACCTACCGACTGAATATCCCTAGCATGACCCCCAGTCTTATTAGGGTTATACCAACGCCGTAGTTATTACTATTATTGTTGTTCTTATTATTATCAAGGAGACTGTATGTCCTGTCGGCTTGGGCTTCAGAATACACCAACTGCACCTGTGCCAAGGGTTAAAACCTCTCACTACCAAATGAGGCGTCCTGGAGAAGACGAAAATCTACATCCGCGCCCTGGGGAAGACGAAAAACTACATCCGAGTATTAAATTCTACAAGCCCTCATGATATACCTCAGAAATTTTTCTTTTTGTTTCTAAATACAAGGTCCTTTTTGTTCCCATTTTACTTAAAACTTCCTTGTTGCTGACATGTTCGGTCCATGGTATTCTCAGAATCCTTATACAAAACCAAATTTCTGTCCGTCTTGGGTAAGACGATAAACTACATCCGCGTCCTAAGTAAGACGATAAACTACATCCGCGTCCTACGTAAGACGATAAACTACGTCCAACAGCAAGGTCTCTGATCGGGAGTCTTTGAGGAGCATGGAACCACCTCTTAATTGTTGGTGTTCCCAGGTCCACACTGACCCGGTGTGGTAGCACCTGTTAGGGTCCCATATATGAGAAAATAGTTAACCCCAAACTGGAGTCAAAACGCTATGAAAGTGTAAAAATAAATATTAATATCAGAAATAGATTTTTTTTTAAATTACAAACAATGAATTTTTTTAGAAAAAATTTATTACCAGCAATACATTTTATTGCAGGCACATTTATCTATGTTTGCCGTATATTTTTATTTATAAATTTATAAACATTAACTAAATTATTAAAATATGTGAACGAACTCTAAGGAAATCCTTATTATTTACCAGTTTAGAAGCAGTACATTTTTGAGAAAGAAAAAACTTACCAGCAGTATATTTAAAAATATATATTACCAGCAATACATTTAAAAAAATATTACCAGCAATACATTTTTAGAAAAAAATATTACTAGCAATAAAAATCTTGTCGGCATTAAATAACTCATTGAGGTTGATATGCCGTAAAACAATCGAAACCAAACCAGACTTGCTGTCAGCCGTTCATTGGCGATCATCACAAGAAAATTCTGATGGAAATTAGATGAAGAAACGAAACCATCCAGACGTCAGCATTATTAACATCAGAGAGTAATACTCTGTCTATATTTCTGAGATGAGGTATTATGTACACTATTTACATTATTCGGACTATTGTCCTCATCTTTGTCGACATATTTATTACAACTTTTCGGCCGTTGTCCGCCCCGGCCTTCTTCATTATCTGTCTATATTTCTGAGATGAGGTATTATGTACACTATTTACATTATTCGGACTATTGTCCTCATCTTTGTCGACATATTTATTACAACGTTTCGGCCGTTGTACGCACCGGCCTTCTTCAGGTGGTTGGAATGTTGAACTGAACCCTTTATTTCGCTCACTGGGGTAAACTGTTCTAGTTTCACGTGCCATGTTTAATGGATGTCAGTTATCTACTGTTAATTCCCCTCTCCGAGTTCTCCACTGCCTTAACCGGGTATTGAACTCACACTCTTTGGGTCCTGTCACTGGATCTAACCAACGCCTTTATCCACTGGAAGACACATGGCACAGTGGATAAAGGCGTTAGTTAGATCCCGAGATTGAACTCACAATTACTAGGTCACCACATTCACGAACTAACGCGATAATCCTTCCGGCTGAATCTAGAAAATGTCGGCTTAAACCTAATGTTCTTATAATCTGCTTTATGGTCCGACTGTGAATAATGACTAGGGTGTCTCAAAAAATTTGACATCATTTCTCAGGCCAATAATTTTGGCAATTCTTGTTGAAATAACTCCAAATTTTCATAGAATATATAGAAACAGACCAAGATTTTATATCTAATGTTTTATTTTTGTTATCTCAATGAGAATCTGCCAGAGAGATGGATCGAACGTAGATGGAGATGAAGACAGTTGTCAAATGGCCGCCGCGGTCACCGGACCTGTCCCCGTGTGATTTCTTTTTATGGTGATATGTGAACGGAATGGTCTATGACCCCACCCCTCTTCCTGCTAGCATTGATGAACTCAAGCAGGAAATCACTTCCACACTGGATAATGTTACCAGACGCATGCTACAACGTGTTTGGCAAGAGCTTAACTACCGACTTGACGTGTGCCGTGTCACGAGCGGTGCACATATTGAACACTTATGAAATCGGTCCCATAATCGACTTATGATGTTCAACACCTAAACTGTTCAATTTCATTGAGCTTGATTTAGTCTTCAAGATAATTGCTTTTAAAATTATGTCAATTTTTTGGGTGGGGACACCTGTAAATAATAACACCTCATTCCAGAAATTAATACAGAAACAGACACCGTCATATGCCATTATTTTTTCAGTTGTCTCAGTTACGGTTTAGAGATTCCTTCTCATTTTACATTCATGCCTTCCAAAGGTAAGCAAGGTATTAAGAAGCAGGAAATTTTTCATTAGAAACAAAGAAAAGAGTGCTGAACTGTTATGCAATATCAGACCTCCAACAATCTCATCACAGATGAAGAAGAGATTTGAGGCAATATGAATTTGGTTTGGTTTGGTTTACGGCATATCAACCGGAATGGTTTATTTAATGCCGACAAGATTTTTATTGCTGGTAATATTTTTGCTCAAAAATGTATTGCTGGTAATATTTTTGCTCAAAAATGTATTGCTGGTAATATTTTTGCTCAAAAATGTATTGCTGGTAATATTTTTGCTCAAAAATGTATTGCTGGTAATATTTTGTTTTCTTCAAAAATTAATTGCTGGTAATAATTTTTTATAAAAATGTACTGCAGGTACTAAAACCTATTTTTACTCTTTCGTAGTGTTTTGACCCCAGTTTGGGGTTAAGTATTTGCCCATAGCTGGGACCCTAACAGGTGCTACCACCCCGGGTCAGTGTGGACCTGAGAACACCAACAATGAAGAGGTGTTTCCATGCTCCTCAAAGACTCCCGATCAGAGACCTTGCTGTTGAAACGTAGTTTATCGTCTTACCCGGGACGGACAGAAATTTGGTTTTGTATAAGGATTCTGAGAATACCATGGACCGAACATGTCAGCAACAAGGAAGTTTTAAGTAAAATGAGAACAAAAAGCACCTTGTATTTAGAAACAAAAAGAAAAATTTCTGAGGGCTTGTAGAATTTAACACTCATAGGGTTCTACAGAAGGATGCTGACATACAATAGGCTGAACATATAAAGGCAACAAGGAATTTTTAAGGAAAATGGGGAAAAAACGGTTATTAGAATCAAAAAGAGACAGTTGAAGTTTCTAGGGTACATAATGAGGAAAGATTGTTTGGAAAATGTGATACTCAACAGGACATGTTGAAGACGGTTGTGGCAGAATAAAACAGCTGCTAACCTGGCTAATGGATCGCAGAACAGCGAGTGCGAAAGATTGTATAAAGATAAACATCGCAAAGACATATGAAAGGTAGGAAATCGAGGAGAGTCATGATCTTGAAATGAACTACACGATGAAGAAGTCTCTTTGTCTAGAAAATTTGATTTTGTTTTCTGGTATAGAGTGGGCGCTTCGTTTAAATCTCAAATGTTTTTTTAACTAAATATTTATCCAATACAAGGCTCAAGAACCACTCAATGTAGAGGGTAACTGAATGAGGCTTTTGTATGGACGGAAGCGGAAGAAGTCATTACGTATTATGAGGATTTGAAGGATAGATAACTGTTGACTCTAGACTCGAAGATGTTAAAACTGATTTGATCAGGATAGCATTCTCCTTGGTGTCTGTTCTAAAGAATAAATTGTCTGAATTGATCTTCTTCTTAATGGGCTACGAAGGAAATGCGGATGATTCGGTTATATGTACGTGGTATGGCGGATCCTAGCCGTAAAGGTCTGAACTGGTAGAAATAAAAAAATGTAGCTCGCATTATCATTTCCCAAGAAAATAGCGACAGATGTACGATTTTACGTTTTTGGCGAAAGGTGCTGTTGGGTTGAAAATAATTAACCGGCTTTAAACTCTTTAAGGCGGCTCCAGTCCAGCAATACTTCATTTTGAGTCTGGTCTCACTCTTGTAAAATTAGAGTATGTACTTTCTGGCGTGGTACAGGAAACGACCATTTTCTCCGGTGTCCTTAGCCATGGATTCTAGCTATATTTTCCACTCGTGATCTGGGGTGGGGGAGTAAACGTAAGTCTCCATAAACGTTCAAAACCAGGAACTCCTTTAAGGGTAAAACCGATCGTTATGACTGGAGACAATTCAGTGCCGCTCGGTGATGATGGAACGTTATGAGCTTGGTTTTGGAGATATTGAACGTTACAAAAAAATGGCGTAGCTGAAGGGAGCGGCCTGCCCCGGGCGGCACTTTTATAGTGTCGGTACTTTTGTGCTTGCTGTTGGCTATAAGCCTATATAGGCTGTATTGAACTAAAAGTGGTTTTAATGACGGGAAAATACTCACAGCTGAAGGATCTTTTCGTTTTCGCGTAACTTAAACTATGGATATATATATTTCCCTATCTACTGTCTATAATATAAAGAGCCAATCCCACATAAAGCAATTAAGTAAAATACAGTCAAAAAGAGGTCATCACAATACAAAGCAAACACCAAGAAACCCCATACCACTTAAGTATAACAACACCACCCATTAAGTAAAAAACCACAAACATATAATGATAGCAAATTACATCAAACCACACATAAATACGGCAAAATTGAGAAATAGCAGCAGAGAAGATAACAAGCCCTGAAGAGTGAACATGTTATCTTGATATGCTCACAAAAATATGTAGTAGGCATGACTGAACCAACACCACTCAGCTAAGTGATAAACTTCTCCAAATTAATTCTATTAAGGCTCTATCCTAACTTTTCATATCGAGCACATTATGACAAAACCTGAATGCGTAAAAGGATTCTCCACCCGGAAAAAGAGCCGCAATTCTGGTACTTAATACTATACTCTATGATATATATATATATATATATATATATATATATATATATATATATATATATGTATATATATACAGGGTGATTAAAATGTAACTCTCCATTTTGAAATACTTATAATTTATCAAATATAATTTTTACAAGAAATATGAAAGGTAAGCGTTTAGCATGAGGTTTTATTTAAAATTCGATATTGGCAGCAGATTTCGTTACCAGCTTCTCCAGCCGCCCAAGAATCGCGTTAAATGGTTTGATTTCACCAGGAACTCTTGTGGTATGAAAGAAGTAAGTTCTTGTATTCGCCCTTCACGTTCTTCCAAAGTGTTGGTTTGGTATAGTAGACTTGCTCCTTTAACCAAACTCAAAGAAAAAAAAATCACACGGTGTTAAATCAGGACTCTTAGCTGGCCACTCATACATAAAATAGGGAATTACTTTTCAATCGCCATCTATTACTCTTCAAGTACGAATTGGGTTCTCCGGTCCGCTAGGGTATTCCGTATAGAAAAAAATGTTAAAATGTCCCTTCTTCTCTGCCGTGTAACGATGGCCTAGGGGTAGGATATGTAACTGATGTCAAATCGGTCGGGTTTCGAAGCAATCGGACGTCTAGCCACACTGAAGAGCTGTCTGTGGATGATACAGACACACGCACACACACACACACACATATATATATATATATATATATATATATATATATATATAAATGCCCCTGAAAAATTTATTTCGGCTGAGCTCTCTGGGGAGGATGTGTGGGTTTGTAAACAGTGACTATTACGGCTAATAATGCAAGACTCTTCGGTAAATCGAATCGAGTTCTCTCAGACACTGTGTGTTTATCTAAATATAAATACGCTTAAATTCACCTTCTTCTCTGCGGTGCGCCAACTGCTTCAGGGTAAAATTTCCGACTGACGCGAATTCAGCCGGTTTTCGATTCTAGCCAAAGGCAACCGGACGTCTAGCCACACTGATGAGCTGTGATACAGCGAAACAGTCTGTCTGTGGATGACTATATATATATATATATATATATATATATATATATATATATATATATACATACATATATATATATATATGAGGACGAATATTTTCTATGAAAATTTCTCGGACATTCAGGCCGGTAAATGTTATTTAATACTGTTTATTATAAACAGAGCATTTACTTAAATACTTGTACCTATAAAAAGGATGTTAAACATAAAAATGTCTTTAAACATATATATATATATATATATATATATATATATATATATATATATATATGACAGACTGGGTTCCATCATAGCATTGGAGAAGGATAACTCTGAATTCAAAACCTGCGGCGGGTCATTTGGGGATCTTGTGTCACACGTAGTGCACCAGGTCTCTGTATTCGGCCCTTCAAAACGTGTGGTTGGTTCTGCACAAAGTCTTCACCACTATAATTAAATCATATTTGCTGGTCTCGGGCTGTCGGTTCCTAGGAACTGAGCTCATACGTCGAATACGTGTGTGTGTGTGTGTGTATATATATATATATATATATATATATATATATATATATATATAAAAGAATAGAAATGTTGCATCTAACTGAATCATGTCTCTCTCCCCCCTCACTTCCTCACTCTCGTTAATTTACATATACTTAGTACTGCCCGTCATAAATGTGTAAATTTCTTTTCATTTTTCGTTTCAACCTTTGGAAGTAAAATCTGATGATCCGCTGTCCTTTAAAAGGGCTGTGCTGAAATAATTTATTATATGGAACCTTAAAGTGGTCTGTTTTTATTAAAATTATTAGCTCTGATTTACATCGAGCTCTCTGGATTTTATCCTCCTTGGGTCTACCCATACGGATTACCTAGTTTTTCGTAAACTATATATATATATATATATATATATATATATATATATATGGGATAACTGCTTTTTGTTGTTAAATTGTTAATATTTTTTGTCAAACTTATTGGTAATGCGAACCAATCATATTGCTCGTTTATGACACACAGAAAAAATAAACATAAATAACTAATATTATTATAATTTATTATTATATATTATATTATTGTAATTTATTATTATTATAATAACCAAGGATTTTACAGCAATATGCAGTACGTGTATAGGAAAATTACGAATATAAAATTAAACAAAAATTAATCAAAATATGCCTATAGAGTTCCGAGGAAAATCCGTTGAGAAACATTGGTTTACAGTGATATTCGTTTGCGAATCGTGTGAAAACCACTGAAAACGATTTTACTCTGACGCCACATAGACTTCACTAAATGCATTCCCTATGATTATCATAATTCTAAATAATATAAGTAGTTGAAACCTTTATTATAGTGGTTGAGATCCTTTATCCGAAACTCTTGGAACCGGAAATGCTTCGGTTTTCAGACTTTTTTTAATTTTGGAAACAGCCTATATATAGCATCTATAAAATGGGGCAGGTTGGGAATGGAACAGAAGCATAAAGATGATATCCCTTTATTTCATAATAAAGTTGATACATAAACTCTGAAGGTAGTTTTATATAAATAACAATATGCCCTGAAAATAGTTTCATATATAATTTAATACATTTTGTGTACATAGGCCTCATAAATTTAAACGTCCTACGAGGCTGGCATCCCGTTCCCACCCCTTCACCGTTGAAACTGTTAGATGTAGACGTCTCTTCTACTCCAATAGCTTCATGTCTCGCACATCTCGCCTGTGGAACTCCTTTCCTTATTCCTGTTTCCCTGACAAATACAATCTCCAACTATTTAAGTGTAATGTCAATCGACATCTCCAGTTGCCTTGATCTATCCACTTCCCTTCTCCACATCCTTTCACCTTTCATTGCTATCTGCTCTCGCTCCAAATCTTCTGTAACCCCTTGCCTTGATCGATCCACTATCTTTCTCCACATCCTCTCCTTTACCACTCCTATCTGCTCTTCCTCCAAAACTTCTGTAACCCCTTGCGTGCTAGTGGCTTCCAGCCTTGCTTGGGGTGATAAGCTTAAAAAAAAAAAAAAAAGATACAGATAATAATGCTCGTCATGTAAAAATATTGTTTTGTACGATCTGTACGGTTACCAAAATTAGGATCACTACTTACAAAAATATATAAATGCAGGACTTCTTGACATTTTAAATAATATCTTTACTGAGCACGAAACACCTGGTAAGTAATCCACGAATGAAGGTGTTGCTCTGACGATCTTTAACAAAATATATGACGCCAATGAGGTCACTTACAACAACTGTACATCATCTAGGAAACTTCCTGGTGCTTTCTGAAATTTACCATTTGTTGCAAGTCATGTCAGCACCTTTTCGGATTTTGCAATTTCGGATAAAGGATATTTAACCT
Organism: Acanthosepion esculentum; assembly: GCA_964036315.1. Lineage (NCBI taxonomy): Eukaryota > Metazoa > Mollusca > Cephalopoda > Sepiida > Sepiidae > Acanthosepion > Acanthosepion esculentum. The sequence continues at coordinate 50,946,787 of OZ038516.1, read as the reverse complement.
ACTTACTTACTTTTTTTTTTTTTTAAGCGTATCACCCCAAGCAAGGCTGGAGGCCACTATCACGCAAGGGGTTATAGAAGGGTTGGAGGAAGAGCCGATAGGAGTGGTAAAGGAGAGGATGTGGAGAAAGAGAAAGACAGTGGGGACTGTTATCCTCATCTTCATTGTTGTATTCATAACGTTTCCGCCGTTTTACGCTCCGGCCTTCTTCGGATGATTGGAATTTCGAACCGAACTCTTTATTGTGTTCACCAGGGTAGATTGTTCTAGTTCTGCATGCCATGCCTCTTCCAGATGTTTCAGTTATTTCCCTTTAACTCAACTCTCCATGGCCCAGTGGATAAAGGTGTTGGTTAGATCCACTGACTAGACCCATAGAGTTGTGAGTTCAGGTGCCAGGCTACAGAAGTGGTGAAGCAAAACTTGGAGGGTTTATTTACAAAAAATATATAAATAATATTTTGAATAATATCTTTACTGAGCAGGAACCTCCTGGTAAATAATCCACGAACGAAGGTGTTGCTGTTAAAATAGCTGACAAAACCTGGCGCCAACGTAGGCTAGTTCACTTACAGCAAATCACACCCACTAGGAACCTGTCCACTGCTTTCTGAAAATTTTCCATTTCTGACAAATTATGCCAGCCCCTGAAAAAATTTCGGATTTTGAAGGATTTCTGATTTTGGAATTTCGGATAGAAGATAATAACCAATAATGCCTTAACCAAGGATTTTACAACAATTTGCTGTACGTGTATAGTAAATTTAAAAATATAAAATCAAACAAAAATTACTCAAAATTGCATGAGCCTATTACTGTTTCTAGCAGAACCCCCAGCGATCTCTTGCGGAACCCTAGAGTTTCGTAGAAACACCGGTTGAGTAACACTGATCTAGACTTTTGCGGAAACGCCCATAGAAGGTAATGGATTCGAATTCCAGTCGAATCCATTACGTTCACTTACGTGCTGTTACCCTTGGAAAAGGTATGAATCCTCTTCTTCTCCCCTCCCCCACCTATAAATTAGCAGGACAGACCGGGTTCTATAGCCTTGGATGGCAACTGTTCTACCACAGAAAGAAATGGCAACCTACTTCGGGAAAAAAAAATCTGCCTCGTCAGTCATGTATCGAAAGATACATGATCGCCTAAGCGTGTACCACGCATGACACATAACTGACTGATTATAGTGGCGTGGATCTCCTCCTCCTCCTTTTCCATTGCGCGCATTAATTTTCCTTCTCCTCTGTGTTTTCATGTGTTCCATTCTCCTCTTACTCAACATATTTCATGTATTCCTCTCCCACCTTACTTTCTTTCTCTGTCACGTCCTTTCCTTTTCTACCCCTCTGACATTATCATGTGTCCCCCCCTACTCCTACTCCTCTTACTCAACTTCTTACTGATCCTCTTTCCTGTCTTTCCTCGCCTCCTTCTTCTTCTTCTCTCTCTCTCTCTCTCTCTCGCACTTTGCTTTTTTCTCCACCTCTTTCTTATCTTGTGTTTCCTCCTACTACTACTCCTTAACATTTTTCTGCTCGTTTTTCTTGTCTTTTTTTTTCTTCGCCTTCTGTGTCGCGTGCTCTGCTTTTCCTTCTACTTTGTCTTGTCATGTGTTCCCCCTCCTCTTACCTCTATTCCTCCTCCTCCCTCACATCTTACTGACCCTCTTTCCTGTCTTTCTTGCCCGCCTCCTTCTCTTTCTCTATCAGGCGCTCTGCTTTTCCTCGCTTTCTCTCTCTTTTCTTATGTCCCCTCCCCCTAAACCTACTCCTCAACATCTTTCTGATCCTATGTTTTCTCTCTCTCTTCCTTTCATCCCTTTCCTCCACCTCTTTCTCCCCCCCCCCCTGTGATGTCTGATTCTCTCCCACCTTACTTTCTTTCTCTGTCACGTTCTTTCCTTTTTCTACCCCTCTGACATTATCATGTGTCTCCCCCTACTCCTACTCCTCTTACTCAACGTCTTACTGATCCTCTTTCCTGTCTTTCCTCGCCTCCTTCTTCTCTCTCTCTCTCTCTCTCGCACTTTGCTTTTTTCTCCACCTCTTTCTTATCTTGTATTTCCTCCTCCTACTACTACTTAACATTTTTCTGCTCGTTTTTCTTGTCTTTTTTTTTCTTCGCCTTCTGTGTCGCGTGCTCTGCTTTTCCTTCTACTTTGTCTTGTCATGTGTTCCCCCTCCTCTTACCTCTATTCCTCCTCCTCCCTCACATCTTACTGACCATCTTTCCTGTCTTTCTTGCCCGCCTCCTTCTCGTTCTCTCTTTTCTTATGTACCCTCCCCTAAAACTACTCCTCAACATCTTTCTGATCCTATGTTTTCTCTCTCTCTTCCTTTCATCCCTTTTCTCCACCTCTTTCTCCTCCTCCCCCTCTGTGATGTCGGATTCCCTCCCCTCCTACTCTTCAACATTTTCATTGACTAGTATTTGGATTGAGGAATCGGAGAGCCGAGTTCGAATTCCAGTCAAATCCATTACATTCACTTACGTACTAATACCCTTGGGAAAGGTATGGATCCTCTTCATCTCCCCCCCCCCACCGCCATCTGTGGGTAAATAGCAGAACAGACCGGATTGTATAGCCTTGGCTGGCAACTGGTCTACCGCAGAAAGAAATGTCAGCCTACTGCGGGAAAAAATTTGCCTCGTCAGTCATGTATCGAAAGATACATGATCGCCTAAGCGTGTACGTAACTGAATGTCTGAGTCTTCTTTTCAGCGACAGAATTTACTAAGAGCTACAAAGGACAGGAAATTGTGGAGAGCCATGATCGCCAAAATCCTGGAGGGGCATGGCACACAGAAGAAGTCTTTTTTTCCCTTCTCTTTATACTCACTGCGATTTGTTTTGCTTTTCGTCATCCCCTGTCTCGTTTTATACTCTTTCACCTCCTCTTTACTCTCCTCTCCTTTCTCTCTTCATTCTCCTTCTCTTTCTTCTTCTTCTTCTTCATCTTCTTCTTCTTCTTCTTCGCCTCTTCTCACATTCCTCTTTTTCGCTTCTTCTTCTTCCTCTTCTTCTTTTTCTATTCCTCTTCTCAGATTCCTCCTTTTCTTCTTCCTCTTCTATGTCTCTTCTCACATTCATCCTTTTCTCCTCTTCTTTTTCCTTTTCTTCTTCTTTTTCTTCTTCTTTTCCTATGCCTCTTCTCGGATTCCTCCTTTTCTTCTTCTTCTTCTTCTCCTCTTCTTCTTCTTCTTCTTCTTCTTCTTCTATTCCTCATCTCACATTCATCCTTTTCTCGTCTTCTTTTCCTTTTTTCTTCTTTTTCTATTTCCTTTGAGTTTGTTTTTCTTATCACTTCACCATAAGTAATATTGACTTATCATAAGTTCTTCTTCTTCGTTTTCTTCTTCTTCTTCTTCTTCTTCTTCTTCTTCTTCTTCTTCTTCTTCTTCTTCTTCTTCTTCCCCTCCCCCACTAGGCAACAGCCCGGCACGCTCTTTTGGATCGCTATCTAAGTCTCGTGGACTCCTATCGCTTCGTTCCTAATACGTATGCAAAGTGATTGATATCAAGCAGTATTGTTAAGAAGAAGAAGAAGAGGAAGAAGAATAGAAAAACAGTGCGGCTAGCAAAAAGATCGCGCAATGGAAGAACCTTCGATTGAGTCGGGTCAGTGAAACCATGGCGCCGTTATAGACAAAGAGTCTTCCACTCCACCCAACACCCTCAGTGCCAATCCCGCTATAAAAATGCCGCCTTATCACGACGTGGCAGCAGACTGCCAACGAAAACAAATCGCTGGGTGATACTGCCTTTTGGATGAAGAAAGAAAGAAACACACAAACAAAACAGAAAGAAAGAAAGAAAGCACAAAAAAGAAAGAACAAAAAAGAAAGAAAGAAAGAAAAAAACAAAGAAAGAAAGAAAAAACAAAATAGAAAGAAAGAAAGAACAAAACAGAAAGAAAGAAAAAACAAAATCGATAGAAAGAAAGAAATAAATACAAAACAGAAAGAAAGAAAGAAAGAAAAACAAAACAGAAAGAAAGAAAAACAAAACAGAAAGAAAAAAGAAAGAAAAAAGAAAAAGAAAGAAAGAAAGAAAGAAATAACAAAACAGAAAGTAGGAAGAAGGAAAGAAAGAACAAAACTAATAGAAAGAAAGAACAAAACAAAAACTAGGAAGAAAGAAAGAAAGAAAGAAAGAAACAGAATGTAAGAAGAAAGAAAGTGTACTGAATATTGATTTTTAAGTATGAAAAGAAAGTAAGAGAGAAAATTGAAAATATGTAGTAAGGGAAGAAGATTAAGAAAATAGGAATAAAAAAGAAAAATACCAAGAAAAGAAAGAAAGGAGAAAAAGAAAAGGAAAGAAGAAAAGGAGAAAAGTAATAATGAAAAAAGAAGAGAAGTAAGAAAAAATAAGGAAAGAAAGTAGAAAAGTAAAAAAGAAAAAGTAATAAGACAAAAAGAAGAAAGAGAGAAGGAAACAAGGAAACAAAAAAGTAAGAAGAAAAGAAGGAAAGAAAGAACAGCCAGAAGAAAAGAAAGTAATAAGAAAAAAGAGGAAATATACGAAAGAAAGAAAAAAAGAGGAAAAGGAATAAGGAAGGAGAGAAGAAAAATAATGAGAAATAAAGTAATAACGAAAAAAAGAAAAATCTGAAGAAAAGAAAGGGAAGAAAAGAAAGTAAGAAGCAAAGCAAGG
>OZ038516.1:50917127-50937127 GCA_964036315.1 Acanthosepion esculentum | reverse complement strand
GTTTTTCTCTCCAGAAACTATCTTACATATCTATAAGTCTATCATTCGTTCAGGGTTAGAATAATGCTGTCACATATGAACAGGTGCCCCTGCTATTTACCTTGAGCTCCTTGATGAAATCCAAAGAAGAATCAGCAATAATATTGGTCCTGATCTGGCGGTTTCTGTCTCAATCACTTTCCCACCGCCTCTCTGTGTCTCTTCTACAAATATTTCCACGGTAATTGTTCGAATGCTAACTCTTTGCTATGGTACCTAGAATCTTGAAATTTAAGCGCAGTACTCGTCTGGCGTCGAGTTCTCATCAATTTACAGTTGAGCTAGCTTGATATAGCCGCAACTTCTATGCTAACAGTTCATTTTCTCGCACTTTTCGCTTGTGGAACTCCCTTCTGGCTCCATGCTTTCCAGCTGTCTTTAATCTGAAAAAAATAAATGAAATGTCAATCGCTATCTACTTTCCTCCTGATTATTCTTTTCTCTTCCCGCTCATTATTAATGTTTCTTTTCCTAAATCTTCCACATCTTGTACCCCCCTTGTGCCTTAGTGGCTTTACTGCCTTGCCTGAGGTGATACCGATTTAAACAAAGATTAAATACTAACTGATAGTTAGATGTCCGAATTCTTGGGTAGCGCCTGGAGAGGCTGCTCTGATCAACAGTCGCATGATATGGAGTCTTTATGCAGTGACATGTCACACATAGAAAGGTGTCCTTGAAGGCACTTCCAGTGGACATACCTAAGGCCACATTATGCTGGAAGCTGCGCCAATTTCCAGCCAGCACTTGGCCTTTGCCACTTTTATTGTTATAAAAGTGGCAAAGGTCAAGAATACCACGACCAAAAGTATTAAACCAACTAAAACTATTGTGACCGAGTAAATGGCTAAGTAATATCAAAAATCAGGTTTGCAGATATATCCTATACTAAACTGTAAGTACACCAGAAGAATAAGTCACAACTAGTCAGTGTGTGTCGTATGAACCAGCGCTCCATCTATTCACTGTTAATATTTAACAGCACCTCCCACGAGGGATGTATGCGGCACAAGGTCGAGTTTGCTGTGGGTTCTCCGAGCCCGTAGGCTCGACCAAAAAAATTCCTTTAGAAGCCGCATAAACGGGTTCAGGGACTGTCTACTTCCCCGGACGAAACTTTGCCCTTCGGCAAAGACGCATTCGGGTTCCTCTCTGCTCAAGGCAGAGAGTTCGGCAGTAACGAACAGGCTATAGCACTGTTAATATTTAACAGCCCCCCCCACACACACACACACACGAGGGATGTATGTGGCACAAGGCCGAGTTTACCGTGGGTTTACTGAACCCGTAGGTTCGGCCAAAAATATTCCTTTAGAAGCCGGATAAACGGGTTCTGGGCCTGTCTACTTCCCCGGACGAAACTTTGCCCTTCAGCAATGCCTCATTCGGGTTCCTCTCTGCTCAAGGCAGAGAGTTCGACAGTAACGAACAGGCTATAGCACTGTTAATATTTAACAGCCCCACCACGAGGAATGTATGTGGTACAAGGCCGAGTTTAGCGTGGGTTCTCCGAGCCCGTAGGCTCGGCCAAAAATATTCCTTTAGAAGTCGCATAAACGGACCTGTCTACCTCCCCGGACGAAACTTTGCACTTCGGCAAATCCTCGTCCGAGTTCGTCTCTGCCCTGGTAGAGATTTTGACATTTGAACAGCGAAGGCACTGTTCCCCCGAAACCTTCTGTCCTACTATTAGTTCTGGTAAAAGGCCATAAATATGGAGTTAAGTCACAAGTAAGAGGCACTCGGTGAGGCTTGAACTCGTTACTAATTATCTACAAGTTCAGATTTCTGGTTGCTGCACCACGGTGAGGAAACCAGTTTTTTATTACGCACCTAACCACAAGTATACAGTATCCAATGAAGGCCGAACTCCCTATCCAAAGGTCATAGGTCAGTCAAACAAGCTTGTTAATCATTATCAGACACCGAAAGAGTAGTTAGTTCATACGCATTGGAAACGTTGATAGACATACAAAGACAAGATGATGAAAGACAACAAAAGAGGAAAAGATATGGAAATAAAAAGGAACGAGAGAGAAGCGAGAAACAGAGAGAATAGAAGAAGAGAAGAATAGGTTGTAAGCGAATACGTTTGTCAAATAAGACATTTTTATTGGTAACTGTCTTCACTGGAAAGAATGTTACCGATCGGATCCTGTAAAGGGAAAAGAAAAAAAAACAGTTTCCTCCAATATCAATTCGAGCAGGAACAACAAAAAGATGAGTTCAAGAGAAAACGGTCTCTCAGCTATTACCTTCGGGTCACATGACAGGTTAGATTTTTGGCTGTAAATAGACCACTTCCTAGTTACCAACGTAGAGCTGCGCGTGCGCAAGAGAACGTTGGGCCCGGATCGGGAACGAAAGATACAAAGGGGCGTAAGTACGTCCGTGGCAGACAGTATGCAAAAATACAAATTTGTAAGTTTTGAAGAAGAAGAAACAGAAACAGGCAGAGAAAAAAAAAACAGGTATCAACAGCGAGAGAAAGAGAGGGAGAGAACGATAAACAGTAAAGACGAAGAGAGAAACGACAGAAGAAAGAGAAAAGTGAGATGATGAAACACGGCGAGAAAACAGAGAGAGAGGGGGGGCTGGTAAAGTGGAGAAAAAGAAAGAGCAAGGGAGAGAATAACTGAAACAGAGAGAGTGAGTGAGTGTGTGAGAGAGAGAGAGAGAGAACTCAAACAAATAGAAAGATAAACTGAGAGATATAGAAACAAACCGAAAGAAAGAAAGAAAAAGAGAAAGAAACAGAATAAGAGAGAATCAGAAGAGAAATAGGGAAAAGCAAAAAGAGAGAAACGTAAAATAGGGAAGGAGAGAAGAAAACAAGACAGTGAGACATATACAACGAAAAAGAAGGAAAACATAAAAAATAGGCACAGAAAAAAAGGAAAAAGAGCAAAAGAGAGAGAGAGAGAAAAATCGAAAGGAGGAAAGAGTGGGCAACAATAAAATGAAGAGAAATAAAAGAAAAATAAGGAAATTGTTTTTTTTATTTTTTTAAGATCGCTTTTTTGGGAAAATAAATAAATAAATTCGATAGGAAAAGAAAGAAAATTACTGTAATCCAGAATCAGAAAGAGAAAAAGTTTTCGCATCATTATCTTCAGTTGTCATTGTCCACAAAATACCAGGATTTATCGAACGAGCGGACGGATTGATGTTGGGGACACAAGGACAGACAAACAAAAAGATGGATGAATGAATAAGGGTAACATAAAATAAGAATTGGTTTCCACTTACAAAAACATTTGTCTGTGATCTCTTTCTACATTTCTTCTTCCTCTTCTTCTTCACATTACTATTATGCTCTTTCTTCTACTTTCAGCTCTTCTTCTTCATCTTATTATTGATATTATTATTATGGTCTCTCTCCTTCTTCTTTTTATTCATTATGATTATTATACTTTTTCTTTTTCTTCTCCTTCTTCTTCACATTATTATTATGCTTTCTCTTCTTCTTCCTCTTCTTCTTCTTCTTCTTATTATGCTTTTTCTTCTTCTTTCTCTTATTATTACGCTTTTTCTTCTTTCTCTTCTTATTATGCTTTTTCTTCTTCTTCTTTTCTTCACCTTATTATTATGTTTTTCTTCTTCTTTTCTTCACCTTATTATTATTATGCTTTTTCTCCTTCCTCTTCTTCTTCACCTTATTATTATTATACTTTTTCTTCCTCTTGCCCTTCCTCTACTCCTTCTTCACCTTATCATTAGTATACTATTCCTTCTTCTACTCCTCCTCCTTCTTCGGCCTGATCTTCTTCTTGTTCACCTCATTATTATTATTATTATGCTTTTTCTCTTTCTTCTTCACCCTATTATTATTATGCTTTTCTTTTTCTTCTTCCTCTTCTTCTTCACCTGATTATTATTATTATGCTTTTTCTTCCTCCGCTTCGCATTTATTATTATTATTATTATTATTATTATTATTATTATTATTATTTGTCCTCTTCTTCCTCTTCATTTTCTTCACCTTATTATTATTATTATGCTTTTTCTTCTCCTCCTCCATCTTCTTCTTCACCTGATTATTATTATTATTATGCTTTTTCTTCTTCTCCTTCGCATTATTATTATTTTTATTATTATTATGCTGTTTCTTCTTCTTCTTCCTTCACCTTATCATTATGATTTGTCCTCTTCTTCCTCTTTATTTTCTTCATCTTATTATTATTATGCTTTTTCTTCTCCTTCTCCTTCTTCTTTGCCGTATTATTATTATTATTATTATTATTATTATTATTATTCTGTTTCTTCTTCTTCACCTTATTGTTATTTGTCCTCTTCCTCTTCACATTATTATTATTATTATTATTATTATTATTATTATTATTATTATTATTATTATTATTATGCTTTTTCTTCTTCATCTTTGTGATTCGTTTGGCGATAACTTTTTTCTCTATTTCCTTATTTATTTCATGTTTTAAATACGGGTAAATCAAAAATTATCCGCATTGTTGCCATAACATATCTTTAGGTTTGTCACACTGCCTTCTGCGCATGCGTGCTTATTGATGGTACTACTGTGGTCACGTGACGGTAGTTTGAGCTTGATCGCGCCCGTTTTCTTGCTGTTGTTACAGTGTAAACATGTCCGCTCTGCTAGTAGTATGCATCAAGGAGACACAAAGAGCAGTGATACGATTTCTCTGGTCAGAAGAGGGTGTCAGGGGCTGAAATTAATCGGAGGCATTTAACACAATACAGCGACAGTGCACGACCGCGCGTAGTAGTGTGTATGAGTCGATGGAGAAATTTAAATGTGGCCGGACAAGCGCGTAATGTAAAGAAGGAGAAGGACGGTGAGGAGATCCAGCAAGCTCGAGAGATGGTAATGACAAACCTGCAAAGTACCATCGGTGTGGTAGCATGTTCCCTGCAGATTCTGAGCTCTTCGTTTCTCCTTAGGGAACACTGCTAGGGAAGTGGCCATGGGTACACTGTAACAACAGCAAGAAAACTGGCGCGATCAAGCTCAGACTTCGATCATGTGACCATAAATATAATAAATATAAGCGCGCAAGAGCAGAAGGCAATGTGACAAACCTAAAAATATGTTATGGTGAAAAGGTGCATAATGTTTTTCTTTTCTTTTTTTTTTTGTTCATTATTTCTGTTTGTGTGTCCGTCTTCCTTTCTTTTCTTCTCCACAACTTTTTGTTCTTTCTTTCTTTCTTTCTTTCTTTCTTTCTGTTTGAGTTTCTTTCTTTTGTTTCCGAAAACGTTTTCATTTCTTTCTTTCTTTCTTTCTTTCTTTCTTTCTTTCTTTCTTTCTTTCCCAAAATTCCTCGTTCTTTCTTTCTTTCTTTCCCAAAATTCTTCGTTCTTTCTTTCATTCTTTTTTTTCTTTTTGTTTGTCTATCCACCTTTCTTTCTTTTGTTCCCCACAACTTTTTTTCTTATCTGTCTTTCTTTCTTTCTTTCTTTCTTTCTTTCTTTCGTTCGTTCGTTCTTCCTTTCTTTCTACCCTCACTATCCCTTTCTCTCTATATCCATTCTCTATTTTTCTTTCTTTCTATTCTGCCCAGTCTCTTTTTCACTATATCAATTCGTTTAATTTCTTTTTTTCTGTCTTTCCTATCCTCACTATCTCTTTCTCTCTATACTCGTTCTCTTACTATTTTTTCTTTCGTTCTTTTCTACCCTCTCGATATCAATTCTCATAATGTTTTCTTTCTTTTCTACTCTCTCTATCTCTTTATCTTAATATTATTCTTTCTTTCTTTTCTACCCTGACCCTCTCTTTTTCACTATATCAATTCTCTTAATGTTTTTCTTTCTTCTCTACCCTCTCTATCTCTTTGTCTTTTTTTTTTTTTAAGCGTATCACCCCAAGCAAGGCTGGAGGCCACTATCACGCATGGGGTTATAGAAGGGTTGGAGGAAGGGCAGATAGGAGTGGTAAAGGAGAGGATGTGGAGAAAGAGAAAGACAGTGGGTCGATCAAGGCAAGGGGATTACAGAAGATTTGGAGCGAGAGCAGATAGGAATGAAAGATGAAAGGATGTGGAGAAGGGAAGTGGATAGATCAAGGCAACTGGAGATGTCGATTGACGCTACACTTAAACCGTTGGAGATTGTATTTGCCAGGGAAACAGTAATAGGGAAGGGAGTTCCATAGGCGAGATGTGCGAGATATGAAGCTATTGGAGTAAAAGAGACGTCTACATCTAACAGTTTCAACGGTGTAGGGGTGGGAATGGGATCTTAATATTTTTGTTTCTTTCTTTTCTACCCTATCTCTTCCTGACTATATCTTCTTAAAATTTTCCTTCTTTCTTTCATTTCTACCTTCTCCATCTCGTTCTCTATCTATCCGTTCTCTTCCTATTTTTCTTTCTTTCTTCTCTAACCTGTCTATCTCTTTTTCACTATATCAATTCTCTTAATGTTTTCTCTCTTTTCCACCCTCTCTATCTCTTTCTCTTAATATTATTCTTTCTTTCTTTTCTGCCCTGCCCCTCTCTTTTTCACTATATCAATTCTCTTAATGTTTTCTTTCTTTTCTACTCTCCCTATCTCTTTCTCTTAATATTATTCTTTCTTTCTTTTCTGCCCTGACCCTCTCTTTTTCACTATATCAATTCTCTTAATGTTTTCTTTCTTTTCTACTCTCTCTATCTCTTTCTCTTAATATTATTCTTTCTTTCTTTTCTGCCCTGACCCTCTCTTTCTCACTATATCAATTCTCTTAATGTTTTCTTTCTTTTCTACTCTCTCTATCTCTTTCTCTTAATATTATTCTTTCTTTCTTTTCTGCCCTGACCCTCTCTTTTTCACTATATCAATTCTCTTAATGTTTTCTTTCTTTTCCACCCTCTCTATCTCTTTCTCTTCATGTTATTCTTTCTTTCTTTTCTGCCCTGACCCTCTCTTTCTCACTATATCAATTCTCTTAATGTTTTCTTTCTTTTCTACTCTCTCTATCTCTTTCTCTTCATATTATTCTTTCTTTCTTTTCTGCCCTGACCCTCTCTTTTTCACTATATCAATTCTCTTAATGTTTTCTTTCTTTTCCACCCTCTCTATCTGTTTCTCTTCATGTTACTCTTTCTTTCTTTTCTGCCCTGACCCTCTCTTTCTCACTATATCAATTCTCTTAATGTTTTCTTTCTTTTCTACTCTCTCTATCTCTTTCTCTAAATATTATTCTTTCTTTCTTTTCTACCCTGACCCTCTCTTTTTCACTATATCAATTCTCTTAATGTTTTCTTTCTTTTCCACCCTCTCTATCTCTTTCTCTTCATGTTATTCTTTCTTTCTTTTCTGCCCTGACCCTCTCTTTTTCACTATATCAATTCTCTTAATGTTTTCTTTCTTTTCCACCCTCTCTATCTCTTTCTCTTCATATTATTCTTTCTTTCTTTTCTGCCCTGACCCTCTCTTTTTCACTATATCAATTCTCTTAATGTTTTCTTTCTTTTCCACCCTCTCTATCTCTTTCTCTTCATGTTATTCTTTCTTTCTTTTCTGCCCTGACCCTCTCTTTCTCACTATATCAATTCTCTTAATGTTTTCTTTCTTTTCTACTCTCTCTATCGCTTTCTCTTAATATTATTCTTTCTTTTCTGCCCTCACCCTCTCTTTCTCACTATATCAATTCTCTTAATGTTTTCTTTCTTTTCTACTCTCTCTATCTCTTTCTCTTCATATTATTCTTTCTTTCTTTTCTACCCTGACCCTCTCTTTCTCACTATATCAATTCTCTTAATGTTTTCTTTCTTTTCTACTCTCTCTATCTCTTTCTCTTAATATTATTCTTTCTTTCTTTTCTACCCTGACCCTCTCTTTTTCACTATATCAATTCTCTTAATGTTTTCTTTCTTTTCTACTCTCTCTATCTCTTTCTCTTCATATTATTCTTTCTTTCTTTTCTGCCCTGACCCTCTCTTTCTCACTATATCAATTCTCTTAATGTTTTCTTTCTTTTCTACTCTCTCTATCTGTTTCTCTAAATATTATTCTTTCTTTCTTTTCTACCCTGACCCTCTCTTTTTCACTATATCAATTCTCTTAATGTTTTCTTTCTTTTCTACTCTCTCTATCTCTTTCTCTTCATATTATTCTTTCTTTCTTTTCTACCCTGACGCTCTCTTTTTCACTATATCAATTCTCTTAATGTTTTCTTTCTTTTCCACCCTCTCTATCTCTTTCTCTTAATATTATTCTTTCTTTCTTTTCTGCCCTGACCCTCTCTTTTTCACTATATCAATTCTCTTAATGTTTTCTTTCTTTTCTACTCTCTCTATCTCTTTCTCTTAATATTATTCTTTCTTTCTTTTCTACCCTGACCCTCTCTTTTTCACTATATCAATTCTCTTAATGTTTTCTCTCTTTTCCACCCTCTCTATCTCTTTCTCTTAATATTATTCTCTCTTTCTTTTCTGCCCTGACCCTCTCTTTTTCACTATATCAATTCTCTTAATGTTTTCTTTCTTTTCCACCCTCTCTATCTCTTTCTCTTAATATTATTCTTTCTTTCTTTTCTGCCCTGACCCTCTCTTTTTTACTATATCAATTCTCTTAATGTTTTCTTTCTTTTCTACTCTCTCTATCTCTTTCTCTTCATATTATTCTTTCTTTCTTTTCTACCCTGACCCTCTCTTTTTCACTATATCAATTCTCTTAATGTTTTCTTTCTTTTCCACCCTCTCTATCTCTTTCTCTTAATATTATTCTTTCTTTCTTTTCTGCCCTGACCCTCTCTTTTTCACTATATCAATTCTCTTAATGTTTTCTTTCTTTTCTACTCTCTCTATCTCTTTCTCTTAATATTATTCTTTCTTTCTTTTCTACCCTGACCCTCTCTTTTTCACTATATCAATTCTCTTAATGTTTTCTCTCTTTTCCACCCTCTCTATCTCTTTCTCTTAATATTATTCTCTCTTTCTTTTCTGCCCTGACCCTCTCTTTTTCACTATATCAATTCTCTTAATGTTTTCTTTCTTTTCCACCCTCTCTATCTCTTTCTCTTAATATTATTCTTTCTTTCTTTTCTGCCCTGACCCTCTCTTTTTCACTATATCAATTCTCTTAATGTTTTCTTTCTTTTCTACTCTCTCTATCTCTTTCTCTTAATATTATTCTTTCTTTCTTTTCTGCCCTGACCCTCTCTTTTTCACTATATCAATTCTCTTAATGTTTTCTTTCTTTTCTACTCTCTCTATCTCTTTCTCTTAATATTATTCTTTCTTTCTTTTCTGCCCTGACCCTCTCTTTTTCACTATATCAATTCTCTTCATGTTTTCTTTCTTTCCTACTCTCTCTATCTCTTTCTCTTAATATTATTCTTTCTTTCTTTTCTGCCCTGACCCTCTCTTTTTCACTATATCAATTCTCTTAATGTTTTCTTTCTTTTCTACTCTCTCTATCTCTTTCTCTTCATATTATTCTTTCTTTCTTTTCTGCCCTGACCCTCTCTTTTTCACTATATCAATTCTCTTAATGTTTTATTTCTTTTCTACTCTCTCTATCTCTTTCTCTTAATATTATTCTTTCTTTCTTTTCTGCCCTGACCCTCTCTTTTTCACTATATCAATTCTCTTAATGTTTTCTTTCTTTTCTACTCTCTCTATCTCTTTCTCTTAATATTATTCTTTCTTTCTTTTCTGCCCTGACCCTCTCTTTTTCACTGTATCAATTCTCTTAATGTTTTCTTTCTTTTCTACTCTCTCTATCTCTTTCTCTTCATATTATTCTTTCTTTCTTTTCTGCCCTGACCCTCTCTTTTTCACTATATCAATTCTCTTAATGTTTTCTTTCTTTTCCACCCTCACTATCTCTTTCTCTTAATATTATTCTTTCTTTCTTTTCTGCCCTGACCCTCTCTTTTTCACTATATCAATTCTCTTAATGTTTTCTTTCTTTTCCACCCTCTCTATCTCTTTCTCTTCATATTATTCTTTCTTTCTTTTCTGCCCTGACCCTCTCTTTTTCACTATATCAATTCTCTTAATGTTTTCTTTCTTTTCCACCCTCTCTATCTCTTTCTCTTCATATTATTCTTTCTTTCTTTTCTGCCCTGACCCTCTCTTTTTCACTATATCAATTCTCTTAATGTTTTCTTTCTTTTCTACTCTCTCTATCTCTTTCTCTTAATATTATTCTTTCTTTCTTTTCTGCCCTGACCCTCTCTTTTTCACTATATCAATTCTCTTCATGTTTTCTTTCTTTCCTACTCTCTCTATCTCTTTCTCTTAATATTATTCTTTCTTTCTTTTCTGCCCTGACCCTCTGTTTTTCACTATATCAATTCTCTTAATGTTTTCTTTCTTTTCTACTCTCTCTATCTCTTTCTCTTCATATTATTCTTTCTTTCTTTTCTGCCCTGACCCTCTCTTTTTCACTATATCAATTCTCTTAATGTTTTCTTTCTTTTCTACTCTCTCTATCTCTTTCTCTTCATATTATTCTTTCTTTCTTTTCTGCCCTGACCCTCTCTTTTTCACTATATCAATTCTCTTAATGTTTTCTTTCTTTTCTACTCTCTCTATCTCTTTCTCTTCATATTATTCTTTCTTTCTTTTCTGCCCTGACCCTCTCTTTTTCACTATATCAATTCTCTTAATGTTTTCTTTCTTTTCTACTCTCTCTATCTCTTTCTTTTCTGCCCTGACCCTCTCTTTTTCACTATATCAATTCTCTTAATGTTTTCTTTCTTTTCTACTCTCTCTATCTCTTTCTCTTCATATTATTCTTTCTTTCTTTTCTGCCCTGAGCCTCTCTTTTTCACTATATCAATTCTCTTAATGTTTTCTTTCTTTTCTACTCTCTCTATCTCTTTCTCTTCATATTATTCTTTCTTTCTTTTCTGCCCTGACCCTCTCTTTTTCACTATATCAATTCTCTTAATGTTTTCTTTCTTTTCTACTCTCTCTATCTCTTTCTCTTAATATTATTCTTTCTTTCTTTTCTGCCCTGACCCTCTCTTTTTCACTATATCAATTCTCTTAATGTTTTCTTTCTTTTCCACCCTCACTATCTCTTTCTCTTCATATTATTCTTTCTTTCTTTTCTGCCCTGACCCTCTCTTTTTCACTATATCAATTCTCTTAATGTTTTCTTTCTTTTCCACCCTCTCTATCTCTTTCTCTTCATATTATTCTTTCTTTCTTTTCTGCCCTGACCCTCTCTTTTTCACTATATCAATTCTCTTAATGTTTTCTTTCTTTTCCACCCTCTCTATCTCTTTCTCTTCATATTATTCTTTCTTTCTTTTCTGCCCTGACCCTCTCTTTTTCACTATATCAATTCTCTTAATGTTTTCTTTCTTTTCTACTCTCTCTATCTCTTTCTCTTAATATTATTCTTTCTTTCTTTTCTGCCCTGACCCTCTCTTTTTCACTATATCAATTCTCTTCATGTTTTCTTTCTTTCCTACTCTCTCTATCTCTTTCTCTTAATATTATTCTTTCTTTCTTTTCTGCCCTGACCCTCTCTTTTTCACTATATCAATTCTCTTAATGTTTTCTTTCTTTTCTACTCTCTCTATCTCTTTCTCTTCATATTATTCTTTCTTTCTTTTCTGCCCTGACCCTCTCTTTTTCACTATATCAATTCTCTTAATGTTTTATTTCTTTTCTACTCTCTCTATCTCTTTCTCTTAATATTATTCTTTCTTTCTTTTCTGCCCTGACCCTCTCTTTTTCACTATATCAATTCTCTTAATGTTTTCTTTCTTTTCTACTCTCTCTATCTCTTTCTCTTAATATTATTCTTTCTTTCTTTTCTGCCCTGACCCTCTCTTTTTCACTGTATCAATTCTCTTAATGTTTTCTTTCTTTTCTACTCTCTCTATCTCTTTCTCTTCATATTATTCTTTCTTTCTTTTCTGCCCTGACCCTCTCTTTTTCACTATATCAATTCTCTTAATGTTTTCTTTCTTTTCCACCCTCACTATCTCTTTCTCTTAATATTATTCTTTCTTTCTTTTCTGCCCTGACCCTCTCTTTTTCACTATATCAATTCTCTTAATGTTTTCTTTCTTTTCCACCCTCTCTATCTCTTTCTCTTCATATTATTCTTTCTTTCTTTTCTGCCCTGACCCTCTCTTTTTCACTATATCAATTCTCTTAATGTTTTCTTTCTTTTCCACCCTCTCTATCTCTTTCTCTTCATATTATTCTTTCTTTCTTTTCTGCCCTGACCCTCTCTTTTTCACTATATCAATTCTCTTAATGTTTTCTTTCTTTTCTACTCTCTCTATCTCTTTCTCTTAATATTATTCTTTCTTTCTTTTCTGCCCTGACCCTCTCTTTTTCACTATATCAATTCTCTTCATGTTTTCTTTCTTTCCTACTCTCTCTATCTCTTTCTCTTAATATTATTCTTTCTTTCTTTTCTGCCCTGACCCTCTCTTTTTCACTATATCAATTCTCTTAATGTTTTCTTTCTTTTCTACTCTCTCTATCTCTTTCTTTTCTGCCCTGACCCTCTCTTTTTCACTATATCAATTCTCTTAATGTTTTCTTTCTTTTCTACTCTCTCTATCTCTTTCTCTTAATATTATTCTTTCTTTCTTTTCTGCCCTGACCCTCTCTTTTTCACTATATCAATTCTCTTCATGTTTTCTTTCTTTCCTACTCTCTCTATCTCTTTCTCTTAATATTATTCTTTCTTTCTTTTCTGCCCTGACCCTCTCTTTTTCACTATATCAATTCTCTTAATGTTTTCTTTCTTTTCTACTCTCTCTGTCTCTTTCTTTTCTGCCCTGACCCTCTCTTTTTCACTATATCAATTCTCTTAATGTTTTCTTTCTTTTCTACTCTCTCTATCTCTTTCTCTTAATATTATTCTTTCTTTCTTTTCTGCCCTGACCCTCTCTTTTTCACTATATCAATTCTCTTCATGTTTTCTTTCTTTCCTACTCTCTCTATCTCTTTCTCTTAATATTATTCTTTCTTTCTTTTCTGCCCTGACCCTCTCTTTTTCACTATATCAATTCTCTTAATGTTTTCTTTCTTTTCTACTCTCTCTATCTCTTTCTCTTAATATTATTCTTTCTTTCTTTTCTGCCCTGACCCTCTCTTTTTCACTATATCAATTCTCTTCATGTTTTCTTTCTTTTCTACTCTCTCTATCTCTTTCTTTTCTGCCCTGACCCTCTCTTTTTCACTATATCAATTCTCTTAATGTTTTCTTTCTTTTCTACTCTCTCTATCTCTTTCTCTTAATATTATTCTTTCTTTCTTTTCTGCCCTGACCCTCTCTTTTTCACTATATCAATTCTCTTCATGTTTTCTTTCTTTCCTACTCTCTCTATCTCTTTCTCTTAATATTATTCTTTCTTTCTTTTCTGCCCTGACCCTCTCTTTTTCACTATATCAATTCTCTTAATGTTTTCTTTCTTTTCTACTCTCTCTATCTCTTTCTTTTCTGCACTGACCCTCTCTTTTTCACTATATCAATTCTCTTAATGTTTTCTTTCTTTTCTACTCTCTCTATCTCTTTCTCTTAATATTATTCTTTCTTTCTTTTCTGCCCTGACCCTCTCTTTTTCACTATATCAATTCTCTTCATGTTTTCTTTCTTTCCTACTCTCTCTATCTCTTTCTCTTAATATTATTCTTTCTTTCTTTTCTGCCCTGACCCTCTCTTTTTCACTATATCAATTCTCTTAATGTTTTCTTTCTTTTCTACTCTCTCTATCTCTTTCTTTTCTGCCCTGACCCTCTCTTTTTCACTATATCAATTCTCTTAATGTTTTCTTTCTTTTCTACTCTCTCTATCTCTTTCTCTTAATATTATTCTTTCTTTCTTTTCTGCCCTGACCCTCTCTTTTTCACTATATCAATTCTCTTCATGTTTTCTTTCTTTCCTACTCTCTCTATCTCTTTCTCTTAATATTATTCTTTCTTTCTTTTCTGCCCTGACCCTCTCTTTTTCACTATATCAATTCTCTTAATGTTTTCTTTCTTTTCTACTCTCTCTATCTCTTTCTTTTCTGCCCTGACCCTCTCTTTTTCACTATATCAATTCTCTTAATGTTTTCTTTCTTTTCTACTCTCTCTATCTCTTTCTCTTAATATTATTCTTTCTTTCTTTTCTGCCCTGACCCTCTCTTTTTCACTATATCAATTCTCTTCATGTTTTCTTTCTTTCCTACTCTCTCTATCTCTTTCTCTTAATATTATTCTTTCTTTCTTTTCTGCCCTGACCCTCTCTTTTTCACTATATCAATTCTCTTCATGTTTTCTTTCTTTCCTACTCTCTCTATCTCTTTCTCTTAATATTATTCTTTCTTTCTTTTCTGCCCTGACCCTCTCTTTTTCACTATATCAATTCTCTTAATGTTTTCTTTCTTTTCCACCCTCTCTATCTCTTTCTCTTCATATTATTCTTTCTTTCTTTTCTGCCCTGACCCTCTCTTTTTCACTATATCAATTCTCTTAATGTTTTCTTTCTTTTCCACCCTCTCTATCTCTTTCTCTTCATATTATTCTTTCTTTCTTTTCTGCCCTGACCCTCTCTTTTTCACTATATCAATTCTCTTAATGTTTTCTTTCTTTTCTACTCTCTCTATCTCTTTCTCTTAATATTATTCTTTCTTTCTTTTCTGCCCTGACCCTCTCTTTTTCACTATATCAATTCTCTTCATGTTTTCTTTCTTTCCTACTCTCTCTATCTCTTTCTCTTAATATTATTCTTTCTTTCTTTTCTGCCCTGACCCTCTCTTTTTCACTATATCAATTCTCTTAATGTTTTCTTTCTTTTCTACTCTCTCTATCTCTTTCTCTTCATATTATTCTTTCTTTCTTTTCTGCCCTGACCCTCTCTTTTTCACTATATCAATTCTCTTAATGTTTTCTTTCTTTTCTACTCTCTCTATCTCTTTCTCTTCATATTATTCTTTCTTTCTTTTCTGCCCTGACCCTCTCTTTTTCACTATATCAATTCTCTTAATGTTTTCTTTCTTTTCTACTCTCTCTATCTCTTTCTTTTCTGCCCTGACCCTCTCTTTTTCACTATATCAATTCTCTTAATGTTTTCTTTCTTTTCTACTCTCTCTATCTCTTTCTCTTCATATTATTCTTTCTTTCTTTTCTGCCCTGAGCCTCTCTTTTTCACTATATCAATTCTCTTAATGTTTTCTTTCTTTTCTACTCTCTCTATCTCTTTCTCTTCATATTATTCTTTCTTTCTTTTCTGCCCTGAGCCTCTCTTTTTCACTATATCAATTCTCTTAATGTTTTCTTTCTTTTCTACTCTCTCTATCTCTTTCTCTTAATATTATTCTTTCTTTCTTTTCTGCCCTGACCCTCTCTTTTTCACTATATCAATTCTCTTAATGTTTTCTTTCTTTTCCACCCTCTCTATCTCTTTCTCTTCATATTATTCTTTCTTTCTTTTCTGCCCTGACCCTCTCTTTTTCACTATATCAATTCTCTTAATGTTTTCTTTCTTTTCTACTCTCTCTATCTCTTTCTCTTAATATTATTCTTTCTTTCTTTTCTGCCCTGACCCTCTCTTTTTCACTATATCAATTCTCTTAATGTTTTCTTTCTTTTCCACCCTCACTATCTCTTTCTCTTCATATTATTCTTTCTTTCTTTTCTGCCCTGACCCTCTCTTTTTCACTATATCAATTCTCTTAATGTTTTCTTTCTTTTCTACTCTCTCTATCTCTTTCTCTTAATATTATTCTTTCTTTCTTTTCTGCCCTGACCCTCTCTTTTTCACTATATCAATTCTCTTAATGTTTTCTTTCTTTTCCACCCTCACTATCTCTTTCTCTTCATATTATTCTTTCTTTCTTTTCTGCCCTGACCCTCTCTTTTTCACTATATCAATTCTCTTAATGTTTTCTTTCTTTTCTACTCTCTCTATCTCTTTCTCTTCATATTATTCTTTCTTTCTTTTCTGCCCTGACCCTCTCTTTTTCACTATATCAATTCTCTTAATGTTTTCTTTCTTTTCTACTCTCTCTATCTCTTTCTCTTCATATTATTCTTTCTTTCTTTTCTGCCCTGACCCTCTCTTTTTCACTATATCAATTCTCTTAATGTTTTCTTTCTTTTCTACTCTCTCTATCTCTTTCTCTTCATATTATTCTTTCTTTCTTTTCTGCCCTGACCCTCTCTTTTTCACTATATCAATTCTCTTAATGTTTTCTTTCTTTTCTACTCTCTCTATCTCTTTCTCTTCATATTATTCTTTCTTTCTTTTCTGCCCTGACCCTCTCTTTTTCACTATATCAATTCTCTTAATGTTTTCTTTCTTTTCTACTCTCTCTATCGCTTTCTCTTCATATTATTCTTTCTTTCTTTTCTGCCCTGACCCTCTCTTTTTCACTATATCAATTCTCTTAATGTTTTCTTTCTTTTCCACCCTCTCTATCTCTTTCTCTTAATATTATTCTTTCTTTCTTTTCTGCCCTGACCCTCTCTTTTTCACTATATCAATTCTCTTAATGTTTTCTTTCTTTTCTACTCTCTCTATCTCTTTCTCTTCATATTATTCTTTCTTTCTTTTCTGCCCTGACCCTCTCTTTTTCACTATATCAATTCTCTTAATGTTTTCTTTCTTTTCTACTCTCTCTATCTCTTTCTCTTCATATTATTCTTTCTTTCTTTTCTGCCCTGACCCTCTCTTTTTCACTATATCAATTCTCTTAATGTTTTCTTTCTTTTCTACTCTCTCTATCTCTTTCTCTTCATATTATTCTTTCTTTCTTTTCTGCCCTGACCCTCTCTTTTTCACTATATCAATTCTCTTAATGTTTTCTTTCTTTTCTACTCTCTCTATCTCTTTCTCTTAATATTATTCTTTCTTTCTTTTCTGCCCTGACCCTCTCTTTTTCACTATATCAATTCTCTTAATGTTTTCTTTCTTTTCTACTCTCTCTATCTCTTTCTCTTCATATTATTCTTTCTTTCTTTTCTGCCCTGACCCTCTCTTTTTCACTATATCAATTCTCTTAATGTTTTCTTTCTTTTCTACTCTCTCTATCTCTTTCTCTTCATATTATTCTTTCTTTCTTTTCTGCCCTGACCCTCTCTTTTTCACTATATCAATTCTCTTAATGTTTTCTTTCTTTTCTACTCTCTCTATCTCTTTCTCTTAATATTATTCTGTCTTTCTTTTCTGCCCTGACCCTCTCTTTTTCACTATATCAATTCTCTTAATGTTTTCTTTCTTTTCTACTCTCTCTATCGCTTTCTCTTAATATTATTCTTTCTTTCTTTTCTGCCCTGACCCTCTCTTTTTCACTATATCAATTCTCTTAATGTTTTCTTTCTTTTCTACTCTCTCTATCTCTTTCTCTTAATATTATTCTTTCTTTCTTTTCTGCCCTGACCCTCTCTTTTTCACTATATCAATTCTCTTAATGTTTTCTTTCTTTTCTACTCTCTCTTTCTCTTAATATTATTCTTTCTTTCTTTTCTGCCCTGACCCTCTCTTTCTCACTATATCAATTCTCTTAATGTTTTCTTTCTTTTCTACTCTCTCTATCTCTTTCTCTTAATATTATTCTTTCTTTCTTTTCTGCCCTGACCCTCTCTTTTTCACTATATCAATTCTCTTAATGTTTTCTTTCTTTTCCACCCTCTCTATCTCTTTCTCTTAATATTATTCTTTCTTTCTTTTCTGCCCTGACCCTCTCTTTTTCACTATATCAATTCTCTTAATGTTTTCTTTCTTTTCTACTCTCTCTTTCTCTTAATATTATTCTTTCTTTCTTTTCTGCCCTGACCCTCTCTTTCTCACTATATCAATTCTCTTAATGTTTTCTTTCTTTTCTACTCTCTCTATCTCTTTCTCTTAATATTATTCTTTCTTTCTTTTCTGCCCTGACCCTCTCTTTTTCACTATATCAATTCTCTTAATGTTTTCTTTCTTTTCCACCCTCTCTATCTCTTTCTCTTAATATTATTCTTTCTTTCTTTTCTGCCCTGACCCTCTCTTTTTCACTATATCAATTCTCTTAATGTTTTCTTTCTTTTCTACTCTCTCTATCTCTTTCTCTTAATATTATTCTTTCTTTCTTTTCTGCCCTGACCCTCTCTTTTTCACTATATCAATTCTCTTAATGTTTTCTTTCTTTTCCACCCTCTCTATCTCTTTGTCTCTTTATATCCGTTTTCTTTCTTTCTCTTCCCAACTTTCTGGTTCTACCTTCTATTTTTATGTACCTCCTTCCTTTCGATTTTACAATTCGTCTTCTTAAAACTATAACTTCTTTCTACTTTTCCTCCTTTGATCCTCCTCCTCCCCCTTCTTCTTCTTTTCAATATTATTATTATTATTATTATTATTATTATTATTCTTTTAATTATTATTCTTTTTCATCTTCTTTTTAATTATTATTATTCTTTTTCATCTTCTTTTTAATTATTATTATTCTTTTCGTTATTATTATTATTATTATTATTTTCTTCTCTTCATCATTATTATTGTTTTCATTATTATCATTATTTGCATTATTATTACTATTATTATTATTATTTTCATTATTACACTTTTCTTCTACTTTTCATTATTATTATTATTATTATTTTCTTCTTCTCATTATTATCATAATTATATTCTTTATTATTATTATTTTCATTATTATTATTATTATTATTATTATTCTCTTCATTGTTATTATTCTTTTCT
The DNA here is from genome assembly GCA_964036315.1 of Acanthosepion esculentum. Taxonomy (NCBI): domain Eukaryota; kingdom Metazoa; phylum Mollusca; class Cephalopoda; order Sepiida; family Sepiidae; genus Acanthosepion; species Acanthosepion esculentum. The sequence goes on along the minus strand of OZ038516.1, from coordinate 50,918,479 downwards.
TCTTCGTTTCATTATTATTATTATTATTTTCATTATTATTAATATTATTATTATTTTCATTATTATTATTCATTTTCTTCTTATTTTCAATTTTATCCTTTTTTTAGACATTAGTCTTTTCATTATTTTTTTCTCCTTTTCATTATTATTATTAATATTATTTTCATTATTATTACTATTATTATTATAATTTTTATTATTATTTATCTCGTTATTATTATTATTATTTTCATTATTATTACTATTATTACTATTTTTCTTTTCGTTATTCTTATTCATTTTCATCTCCTTTTCATTATTATTATTAATATTATTTTCATTATTATTACTATTATTATTATAATTTTCATTATTATTTGTCTCGTTATTATTATTATTATTTTAATTATTATTACTATTATTATTATTGTTCTTTTCGTTATTCTTATTCATTTTCATCTCTTTATCATTATTATTATTATTATTATTATTATTATTTTCATTATTATTACTATTATTATTATTTTCATTATTATTAATATTATTATTATTTTCATTATTATTATTATTTTCATTATTATTATTATAATTATTATTATTATTATTATTATTATTCAACTGTTATATCTCCGGCCCCCCCCCCCCAAAAAAATAAAGTATTCTCTGGACACCATTGAGCCTCCCTTTTTTCTGCAACATGTTCGTCCTCGCCATTGATGTCAGTTTGACAGTTTTGATCCTCAGCTGACCGAATCAATGTCGGCGCCGAATACAAAGAGGAAAAGTTCAAGTCTCCCTTCCTGGCATCAAAAAAGACATTATTTTATTTGCTCAATGAAATACACGTGCATATTTACACGTCAATATGAAAGGAAACATACACAAGTTAGAAAAGCGTAGTTACAAAGACATTACTTCCGGTGACTTGAAGATGTACTAAAAAACCATAGATGCTTTCAGTTATATAAGACAATGTGTGTACGTCTAACCCTGTGCATGAGTTTACATAGATAGATAAGAACAGACTGGGATAGATAGAGAGATAGATAGATAGATAGATAGATAGATAGATAGATAGATAAGAACAGACTGAGATAGATAGATAGATAGATAGATAAGAACAGACTGAGATAGATAGATAGATAGATAGATAATAACAGACTGAGATAGATAGATAGATAGATAGATAGATAGATAGATAGATAGATAGATAATAACAGACTGAGATAGATAGATAGATAGATAGATAATAACAGACTGAGATAGATAGATAGATAGATAATAACAGACTGAGATAGATAGATAGAAAGATAGATAATAACAGACTGAGATAGATAGATAGATAGATAATAACAGACTGAGATAGATAGATA
>OZ038516.1:50824627-50909627 GCA_964036315.1 Acanthosepion esculentum | reverse complement strand
ATTGTTAATTCAAAAATAAATTCATATATATATATATATATAGTTATAAACCGTCTTTTAAGTCTTGTCTACAATAGAAAATATATATAAAATATCTATCTTCTATATATCTATAATTGTCAAAGTGTGTGTGTGTGTGTGTGTGTGTGTGTGTGTGTGTGTGTGTGTGTGTGTGTGTGTGTGTGTGTGTGTGTGTTCGGATGTTGTTTATGCGTTTACACAAATTTCATCTGATTTCGATTAATTTTTTTTTTTTGTTTGATAGATAATTCTTCAGTGTTAGTTTTAAGTCCAAATTTGCTGGAAAAAATGACAACCTTAAAGGTGAAAAATCGAAAAAAAAATGATTTTTTACACTGCGCAAAAAACAACGGCAAAATTTAATGTCTGTAATAAACAGAATACAATCAATTTAGTGTTGAAATCTAACGGAAAAGATTAGAATTATTTTTTAAAAAATTATATTATAAATAAAAATTATCGTGTATTATTATAATGACGGTCTATGGAAGAGGTTCCTTCCTTGCAAAATTGAGAACGCAAAAACGGCCCTTTTTAGCGGTCACCTCTTATTCAAATTGTTACCCCCCCATTTGGGGATGTGCCTCAGTTGCACCCAACTGTTGTTACTAATATTGATTTTCGGGTGGGCTGACTTTAAACTTAAAATGCGCCAAGTGTACGGTAAAATTTCCCATAAATGACACACCCTGTCGAAGTCGGGTTATACTGCTAGTAAAAATATAAACATTTTTAAAAGCGTGAATATTTTGGAAAAATGTAAATTTAGTAAAATTTTTATTTATAATAAAAAATAAATCAACAAACAGATTAAGCATAAATAATATTTAGAAAATTAAATTAAATTAATTTTTTTATGATCCCCCACCCAGCATGTTTAAAACGATTGTGTATATTTAGAATAATTTGTTGGTTTTTGCATTCATTTTAAAATGTAATATCTAAACTTTTAAAAATATTAATTTCAATAAAATAGTAAAAGAGAGTTAAAAAGTTCCCGATTAAAAATATCGAAAAAGGTGACTTATATGATCATAGAATATCTGATTGTTTTATAAGTAATGAAAGTTTCCCACAAAATATCGACGGGAAATTATTATGTTGTTTTTCGAATTTTGTGTATCGGGTATTTGAATAAATAAATATTGAAATTTATTCAAAGACTTATATTTAATATAAAAAAGAAGAAAAATATTAAATATAAGTATTTGAAAAAAGTTTAATTATTCAGTTGTGTTTTTACAATTTTTTTTTTTTCGAATGTTTGAATAAATAAATATTAAACTTTTTTCAAATACTTATATTTAATATACTAATTAATATTATACTTATATTTTAATATTATTTAATTTAATATTTTTCTTCTTTTAAATTTACTTTTTTGTTTAATATTCATCTTTTTAAGTTACGTTTTTATTTACTATAGATATGGCAATAAATTCAAGAAAATTGAAATTTACAAAATACATATAGCGTTTCGATATTATCAGCAGAATTAAAAAGTAAAAACGAACGGGAATAATTATTGTTCCCGCTCGTCTTTACCTTTTTAATTCTGCTGATAATTTCAAAAAGATTACATGGCGAAAAATTCATTCTAATGCAATTATTGCGTATTTTTAATTTTATAATATCTTCGCAAATGCAAATCATACGATGATAATTTTTTTTTTACAGAAAGGTTGAGTTTGTATATATATTTATTTTGTCGTAAATTATTGTAGTTTTTTAGTTTTAGCTGGACACACACACACACACACAGACAACTCTCTTTTATGTATGTATAGATAGTTAGATACATGATCTTTCAGGATATGAGCGAGCATTGCTCACCACAACTTCCTAAAATTTTACTCTCCTTCCCAGTTGTTCTGTCCATTTTTACAAGCTTTTTAGGTTGGGTATTTGCTGTTTTCCTCTGTACATCTTGCCTTCAGTAGTTCCTGTGTGTGTCAAATTTTCCAAGCCTTATTTCCTCATTATGTGTACCAGACATTTCAACTGTCTATTTCTGATTTCATGTGTAACTCTCATTTTTTGCTTCTATTCCCGTTAAAACTTCCCCATTACTCACATTCTCGACACATGTTTGTCGGAATTTCTTTTATGGGGAGTTATCATTATTTACATATGGACTAATATCCTCATCTTTGTTGTTATGATCGCCCGATCGGCTTCCGTCTGAATTTCTGGGATGAGGAGTTATCATTATTTACAATCTGACTAATGACCATTTCTCTCTTGTATTTTGGTTCGTTTTTTTTTTTGTAATCTTTTCACCCCAAGCAAGGCGATAATGACACTAAGACTCAAGGCGGTTACTGCGAGTGAAAAAGAAAAAGAAGACTTTATTGAGGAGAAGTGAGGAAAAGGACAATAAAGGAACATGATTCAGGGAGACAGAAGATGGCGATAATGCCACTAAGAGGCAAGGGGTTACTGGGAGAGAAAGAGCAAGAGAAGAATTTATTGAGGAGAAATAAGGAAAAGGAAAGATCTGGCTTAGGAAGATTTCGATTTCAAGGTCTTTGTATTTTGATAGTTTTTTGAAGATCTTCAAAGATACATTGCAGTCTTCAAGCAATGCCATGTCAATAAGAAAGGTCATTCTGAATAATAATCTCAATAAGACATTCTCAAATATCTCAGAAAGGACATTCTGAATAATAATCTCAATAAGACATTCTCAAAAATCTCAAAAAGGACATTCTGAATAAGAAAGGATATCTCCGTAACCGGGTCTGGGTGTTGTTCATACCAATTTTTGCAGTTTCCTTTATTATTATTATTATTATTATTATTATTATTATTTTTATTTTATTTTTATTTTTATTTTTATTTTTTTTGTGGGGGTGGGAATTCTGTTGTATAATTATTTCCCCACGGGTACCAACCTATGGTTAGAAATAGCAATTCCCACTTCAAATTTGTGTAACAAAAAAATAACTAATAATAAAACAACCTAAAAACATACATTTTACATAGGAACATTTTTTGATGAATAATTATATATTATAATAATGAATTATTATTATTATTTCATTTGATTTCTGTTGTATACACATTTAGAAATAGCTTCATATTTTCCATTGACCATTTTTTTTTTAAACTAAAAAACTAAAGCTCACACAAATTTTACATTGATAAAGCTCTTCTTTAATGTGTGAATTGTACTTGTGAGCACAAAGTTTTGTCTTTATTTAAGGCGTGGGCTACCAGGTGTCTCTTCAACGCATCTGCCGGAACCTTTTTCCAATCAGTCTGAGGGCTCCAACTACAACTGGAATTATTGATATTCTCATGGGCCGCATTTTTTAGATTTCAACTTCAAGATCCTTGTATCTTGATAGTTTTTCGATAGATTTTCAAAGATACATTACAATCTGCAGGGACCGCCTTGTCAATAAGAAAGCACATTCTGTTTTCGTGCTCTTTGATCACGATGTCTGGGCAATTGGCTTTGATTATTCTATGTGTATTGTAAAGTTCCATAAAATTGATACAGGTCCTATCTCTGTAACCCAGTCTGGGTGATGTTCATACAAGTGTCTTGCAGTTTCCTTCCCGTATAAGTTGGATATTTTCCAGTGCGGATATTGGCCCACTCTATCAGGCCGATTTATAAATTCAGTGAATGCTAACACTGTGCAACCTGATACAAGATGATGAATAGTTTCTGGATATTTATCAAAGAATTGTTGTTATTATTATTATTATTATTATTATTATTATTATTATTATTATTATTATTATTATTATTATTATTATTATTATAATTCGTGTATGTTATGTTTCTTGCTTTGTGTCCTGTAGAGCCGGATCCAAACTATGGTCCTAAGCCCCTATAAGAGAATTGTCATTTAATTGGTAGCACTTTGCTTAGTATATGGGATGTTCCTAGTAGGGTGATCTTCTGGGAAACTTGTATGTTGATGTTACTTGGGACACTATTACTAAAGTTCCATAAAATTATTACAGGTCCTATCTCCGTAATTAAGATGGCGCTAATGCCACTAAAAGACAAGGGTTACTCTGAGTGAAGGATAAAGAGAAGACTTTAATGTCCTCTTCTTCGTTGTTATTATCAACTGATCGGCTTATATCTGAATTTCTGGGTTAGCAGTTATCATTATTCACATTCAGACTAATGTCGTCTTCTTCGTTGTTATTATCAACTGATCGGCTTATGTCTGAATTTCTGGGTAAGCAGTTATCATTATTCACATTCAGACTAATGTCCTCTTCATTTTTATTATCAACTGATCGGCTTATGTCTGAATTTTTGTATAAGCAGTTATCATTATTAACATTCAGACTAATGTCCTCTTCTTCGTTGTTATTATCAACTGATCGGCTTCTATCTGAATTTCTGGGTAAGCAGTTATCATTATTCACATTCAGACTAATGTCCTCTTCTTCGTTGTTATTATCAACTGATCGGCTTATATCTGAATTTCTGGGTAAGCAGTTATCATTATTCACATTCAGACTAATGTCCTCTTCATTGTTATTATCAACTGATCGGCCTATGTCTGAATTTTTGGGTAAGCAGTTACCATTATTCACATTCAGACTAATGTCCTCTTCTTCGTTGTTATTATCAACTGATCGGCCTATGTCTGAATTTCTGGGTAAGCAGTTATCATTATTCACATTTAGGCTAATGTCCTCTTCTTCGTTGTTATTATCAACTGATCGGCTTATTTCCCAATTTCTGGAGTGAATGAGGAAGCTATGTGAACATTGTTCGAAAATCCTTATTCGAAACACATTTATTCGAATTGTAAATTATTTGTTTAAAAATTAATCGAAAGGAAAATTGCTAAATGATAATTATTCGAAATGCCAAATTCGTTATTGCAAATAAAAATGTAAAAATTAAAAGCCAAAATACACAAAAGATAGTTATTAGAAATTAAATATCGTTTATAAAACAATCTAGAAAGAAAAAAGTCCTTATAACCTTAAGTTATATGATACTGCATGCAAATAGAGAAGTATACTTGTTAAAGGATGCCACTATTTTGTTTAGTTTTCCATTTATATCGCGGTATTTCTTGGAGCTCTCGATGTTTTACCAACCTCCCCTCACTTTTTCAATATGAATTTCTTGCAATTCCTGCTCCCTTTTAAAAGCGTCTCAGAATTTCGATATTGTGTGATGATAGGATGACACTAGCTAGAAAAACTTCCCATGCTATCTTCCAAGGGCGTTATTACTTCTAGGTAAATCAGCATTGTCTCTTTGAAAGCAAGAACACGTACGTATTTCAAACATAAGTATTTCGAATAATTATGATTTAGTATAATTGTCCTTTCGATTAATTCTCATTTAAACAATTTAAAATTCGAATAAATGATTTTCGAATAATTGTTTTCGTAACAATTTTCTCAATGCAAACGAGGAAAGACACAAGATATAGACTAAAAAAGGAAAAGAAGGAAACGAACAAGATATAGTCCCTTCTAAAAAAAAAAAAAGAAAGATACAGACCAAAAAAGAAATAGAAAGAACGACACTAGATATAGTCTCTTCTAAAAAAGAAAAAAGAAAGAAATACACAATATATAGACTAAAAAAGAAAAAGAAAGAAAGACACAAGATAGAGTCTGTTCTAAAAAAGAAAAAAGAAAGAAAGACACAAGATATAGACCAAAAAAGAGAAAAAGAAAGACACAAGATAGAGTCTCTTCTAAAAATGAAAAAAGAAAGAAAGACACAAGATATAGACCAAAAAAGAGAAAAAGAAAGAAAGAAACTAGATATAGTCTCTTCTAAAAAGAAAATAGAAAGAAATACACAAGATATAGACTAAAAAAGAAAAAGAAAAAAGACACAAGATATAAACTGAAAAAGAAAGAAAGACACTAGATATAGTCTCTTCTAAAAAAGAAAAAGAAAGAAATACACAAGATATAGACTAAAAAAGAAAGAAAGACACAAAATATAGTCTCTTCTAAAAAAGAAAAAGAAAGATAGACACAAGATACTGACTATAAAAGAAAAAGTAAGATACAAGATATAGTCTCTTCTAAAAAAGAAAAAGAAAGAAATACACAAGATATAGACTAAAAAAGAGAAAGAAAGACACAAGATATAGTCTCTTCTAAAAAAAGAAAGAAATACACAAGATAGAGACTAAAAAAGAAAAAGAAAGAAAGACACAAGATATAGTCTCTTCTAAAAAGAAAATAGAAAGAAATACACAAGATATAGACTAAAAAAGAAAAAGAAAAAGTCACAAGATATAAACTGAAAAAGAAAGAAAGACACTAGATATAGTCTCTTCTAAAAAAGAAAAAGAAAGAAATACACAAGATATAGACTGAAAAAGAAAGAAAGACACAAGATATAGTCTCTTCTAAAAAAGAAAAAGAAAGAAAGCACAATATGCTGACTAAAAAAGAAAGAAAGACACAAGATATAGTCTCTTCTAAAAAAGAAATAAGAAAGAAAGACAGAAGATATAGACTAAAAAAGAGATAGAAAGGAAGAATGAAAGACACAAGATATAGTCTCTTCTAAATATGATTCAATATAGAATACAGGAGGAAAATATGAATGAAAATTATAAACAATGTTGAAAGTTAGCATCAAGACAGGCTCGGAACCTTCTTATTTTGTTTTTGAACATCACGATCAGTTGCTTTCAGTACTTATACCGCCATTATTTTGTGTGGAAGGAGTTTTAATTTTTGTCTGACGCCCTTACGAGCAGTTCCAAGACCAATATCTTGCTGTTGAATGAACTTCAGTTATGATTGTGGGGCGTTCTCTGCTGCATACTGTCAGAAATATCTAACAGCTTCTCCTCCAGTAGTTTTGATGGCATCGTCCACTCATCCTGCTGTCCAAAAGGAATCATCAAGGTAACGAACTTCATTGCGATGTGGAACAGGTGTTTCAGAAAAGTTATCAAATTTTATAAAATGCCATCGCACCAAATCTGTGTATCTAGCACCTTCTCGAAATACGGGTTCGACGAGAAATACACGTGTCATCGTACTTTTCTATACTCTCAAAGGTTTCCTAAAGAACTAGAGACTGCATACATGCAATTGCACATGATGTTCACAAGTACTTACAATTTTTATGAACAGGCACGTTTCAAATATAGAATACAGGAGGAGAATATGAATTAAAGTTATCAGCAATTTTGAAAGTGAGTCCCGTTAGCATCAAGACAGGCTTGGATCCTTCTTATTTTGATTCTGAACACCACGATCAGTTGCTTTCAGTTTCTCCTCCAGAAGCTTTGCTGACCGTCCACAACATTTGGAATCGTCCACTGATCCTCTTTCCCGAAATTAAGAACGCTCTGAAATATTCATTAAGCTAACTGTGCAAGTAAATGCAAACTATGGACGACTCTAAGTGATATAATTTAATGCTTAATAAACAAAAGTAACTTAGTGATGTTAAATTTTATTTTCTTATTTATATGTTTTATTTATTTACTTTCACATATTCACTTATATTTTATTAACAGACATGATTCAATATAGAATACAGGAGGAGAATATGAATAAAAATTAAAAACAATGTTGAAAGTGGCTCCCGTTAGCATCAAGACAGGCTTGGATCCTTCTTATTTGGTTTCTGAACATCACGATTAGTTGCTTTCAGTTTCTCCTCCAGAAGCTTTGCTGGCCGTCCACAACATTTGGAATCGTCCACTGATCCTGTTTCCCGAAATTTATCAACAACGTTACGAACTGCATTGCGATGTGGAACAGTTGCATCTGAAAGTTTTATCAGCAAAACGCTGTCGCACCAAATCTGTGTATCTATCAACTTCCCGAAATACGGGTTCGACGAGAAATACACGTTATTCTGTTGTTAAAACCATATTGGGGTGAAATCTGAAATATAAAAGATATGGTTAGAAAAGTTAACAGTAACCTTCCGAACACACTTTACATTGGCAACTAAGTCTCTCCGTTTTACTGTTGAACTAGTTAAGTGCAACCGCAAGTTTTATTCTAATAGTTCCCCACCCCCTGTGGACTTCACTTCCAATTTCCTAGTTCTCAGCCAACTACAATGTTCAAAAATTGAAATGCAATGCCAATCGTCATCGTCGGTCTTCCTGGAATCAGGAAGACATATGTTGACAATTGAAGTTTCATTTAATTTTTTATTAATTGTATTTAACAGGGAAGCAAGAATTCGGAAGGGAGTCTCCACAGGCGAGAAGTGCGAGAAAAGAAACTGTTAGAATAGATGGAGATATAATGTAATATTAATAACACGCTATTTTCCCGCAAAAAAAAGAAAACAGAAAATAATAAGAGCAAGAAAGAAAGAAAGACACAAGATATAGTCTCTTCTAAAAAAGAAAAAGAAAGAAATACACAAGATATAGATTAAAAAAAAAGAAAAAGAAAGAAAGAAAGACACAAGATATAGTCTCTTCTAAAAAAGAAAAAGAAAGATAGACACAAGATACTGACTATAAAAGAAAAAGTAAGACACAAGATATAGTCTCTTCTAAAAAAGAAAAAGAAAGAAATAAACAAGATATAGATTAAAAAAACGAAAAAGAAAGAAAGAAAGACACAAGATATAGTCTCTTCTAAAAAGAAAATAGAAAGAAATACACAAGATATAGACTAAAAAAGAGAAAGAAAGACACAAGATATAGTCTCTTCTAAAAAAGAAAGAAATACACAAGATATAGACTAAAAAGAAAAAGAAAGAAAGACACAAGATATAGTCTCTTCTAAAAAGAAAATAGAAAGAAATACACAAGATATAGACTAAAAAAGAAAAAGAAAGAAAGACACTAGATATCGTCTCTTCTAAAAAAGAAAAAGAAAGAAATACACAAGATATAGACTGAAAAAGAAAGAAAGACACAAAATATAGTCTCTTCTAAAAAAGAAAAAGAAAGATAGACACAAGATACTGACTATAAAAGAAAAAGTAAGACACAAGATATAGTCTCTTCTAAAAAAGAAAAAGAAAGAAATACACAAGATATAGACTAAAAAAGAGAAAGAAAGACACAAGATATAGTCTCTTCTAAAAAAAGAAAGAAATACACAAGATAGAGACTAAAAAAGAAAAAGAAAGAAAGACACAAGATATAGTCTCTTCTAAAAAGAAAATAGAAAGAAATACACAAGATATAGACTAAAAAAGAAAAAGAAAAAAGACACAAGATATAGACTGAAAAAGAAAGAAAGACACTAGATATAGTCTCTTCTAAAAAAGAAAAAGAAAGAAATACACAAGATATAGACTGAAAAAGAAAGAAAGACACAAAATATAGTCTCTTCTAAAAAAAGAAAAAGAAAGAAAGCACAATATGCTGACTAAAAATGAAAGAAAGACACAAGATATAGTCTCTTCTAAAAAAGAAATAAGAAAGAAAGACAGAAGATATAGACTAAAAAAGAGATAGAAAGAAAGAAAGAAAGACACAAGATATAGTCTCTTCTAAAAATGATTCAATATAGAATATAACAGGAGAATATGAATGAAAATTAAAAACATTCCCATCTGCTTTCGCTCCAAATCTTCTGTAACCCCCTAGCCTTGATCGATCCACTATCTTTCTCCACATCCTCTCCTTTACCACTCCTATCTGCTCTTCCGCCAAACCTTCTGTAACCCCTTGCGTGCTACTGTCTTCCAGCCTTGCTTGGGCTGATAAGCTTAAAAAAAAAAAAAAAAAAGATACAAATATTTAAGTAAATGCTACATTTATAATATATATATATATATATATATATATATATATATATATATATATATATTTTAGAATTGGACATTGTCCGACAATTTATTTAAATAAATTGTCGGACAATGTCCAATTCTAAAATATATGACGTCATTTGTTTACATTTGATACGCTAGAGCAGATATGAATAGAAGAGATTCATGGAAGATTTAAGTTTAAAGATAGTAAAATCGACCTTGCTAACCAGACGCTGCTCTGTGGCCGAAAGGTTAAGGCACATCACGCGAAATGATGGTTCCGTATAGGATACAGGTTCGATTCCTGTCGGAGAGCGAAAATTTTCTATGAAAATTTCTCGGACATTCAGGCCGGTAAATGTTATTTAATACTGTTTCTTATAAAACAGAGCATTTGCTTAAATACTTGTATCTATAAAAAGAACGTTAAACATAATATAAATGTCTTTAAATATATATATATATATATGTATGTGTGTGTGTGTGTGTGTGTGTGTATCCCACGCCTCTCGTTTGTACGTATGCATAGCTGCATAAACGTAAAAAACTTTAGTCCGATGATGTCCTAAGGGAAGAAACGCGTCTATATATATATTAGGTAATGTCGTTTTTTGACGTTCAACTTCATGTGAGAAAACGACATTATTTTTGCACCAACCTAATATATATATATATATATATTAAAAAGAAGTGAGGTACCGCAAATGTTTTTCGTTGTAATTTTTTTTTTTAAATATTATGCTTTATTTTTTATGAAAAATAAATCATAACATTTTATTTTTAAAATCCACATTACAACCCAAAAACGTTTGCGGCACCTCTCTTCTTTTTAATATACACACTTTTCTCTCGTTGGAACCACTATAACCTCTTCCTTTTATTTATATATATATATATATATATATATATATATATATATATATATATATATATATATATATATATATATATATATATAGGGTGTGAAGAAGATTGAACATACTACGAACAACTCATTTTAACAGATATATTTACCAAAATTACCCAAAAGTATCTTGAAATCAGTCAGTTATGTACCATGCGTGATGCACGTTTAAACGATCATGTATCTTTCGATACATGACTGACGAGGCAGATTTTTTTTTCCGCAGTAGCTTGCCATTTCTTTCTACGGTGGATCAGTTGCCATCCAAGGCTATAGAACCCGGTCTGTCCTGTTATTTACCCATAACTGGGCAGGGAGAAGAAGAGGATCGATACAATTCCCAAAGGTATTAGCACGTAAATGATTGTAATGGATTCGACTGTAATTCGAACTCGGCTCTCCGATTCCTGAATCCGAGCCACTATCCATTACTGAAGTGTAAATTTATTCAATAAAATCGCAATTGGCTTCAACCACGGCCTAGAGACAACTTCGGAATCTTCTGCAACTCTTCTAGACGGTCTGCTTGTAGGTGAATGCTGCTATAATCCTTGCCTTCAGCTCGTCTTTGGTGTTGCAAGGTGGTTTGTTGGTCTCTCGCTCAACTACGCCCCAAATATAATAATCAAGGGGGTTGCAGTCTGGGGAGTTAGGTAGCCAGATGTAAGGGGTGATGTGGTCGCAGAAATTGTCTAACAGTTATTACTTGGTTATGTTGTATAGTGCAGAGATATAGTTGCCAGACATACAATCTTCAAGCAGTCACCCACTTGGCCCAGAGCAACACTACTTCCTCCGGGCACTTGATGTAGGCCTCCGTGTTGAGTTTGAGGACCACACCAACAAATTCGAAAATTCTGAGTGAGTTTTCCGATCTGCCGTACCTTCGTAATCCCCATTAAGCTCATTCAACTCTTTCCCAATCCTCTGCACTGTCCTCGGATCGACACCCAAACACACTAAAACGTTCGTATTGGCGCTTACAAATTTTCAAAATTTTTGGCGGATTGAATTGCGTCATGGTACTCTTTTTTTTTTTCGCATGGACGGTGCCCAACTGACCATACTATACTGTGCAGTCGACAAAATCAAAAAGCAATAACGCGCATGCGCAAAATTAAAAATATAAAATGGCGACAATTTACCCATCGCACCCTGTATATGATGGGAAGCTGTAATCATTCTTTCGCGAAATCTCTTTTTTTTTCTAGAATTCCACCCTTCTCCTTATGCCCTCTCCCTCTCCCTCTCTCTCTCTCACTTTCTCTCTACTTCTCCCTTTCAAGTCTTTTCTTTCATTCTCTTTATCTATATCGATATCAGTATTTTTTTCTAAAATCAGTCTTCGATCACAGTTTCTTCCCAATCATATCTTTCAATAAACTTTCAGTATTTCTTTCTTCCTTTCTTTTTCCTAATCGTTCGTTTTATTCCCATTTCTTTCTTTCTCTTTTTTCCCTAATCATGCTTCGCCATTCCCTTTCTTTCTTTTCCTTTTTTCTCTTGATTGTGTTTTTCCAGTTTCATTTTTTTTTATTCTTTCTTTTCCATTCCTATTATTTCCTTCTTTCTTTCCTTCGTTCTTTCTTTCTTTTAATAATTCTTTTCCATTGTCTATATTCTTTCTTTCATTCTCTATTTTCTTCATTCATTCTGACTATTAATCATTCTTTTCCATTCCTATTATTTCCTTTTTTCTTTCCTTCTTTCTTTCTTTCTTTCTTTTAATAATTCTTTTCCATTTTCTAAATTCTTTCTTTCATTCTTTTTTTTTTCAGTCTTTCTTACTCATAATCATTCTTTTCCATTCCTAGTATTTCCGTCTTTCTTTCCGTCGTTATTTCTCCTCTTTATTTCCTTCTTTCTTTCTTTCTTTTAATAATTATTTTCTATATTCTTTCTTTCATTCTTTATTTTTTCATTCATTCTGACTCTTAATCATCCTTTTTCACTCCTATTATTTCCTTCCTCCTTCTTCTTCTTTCTTTCTTTTAATAGTGCTTTTCCATTTTCAATATTCTTCCCTTATTTCTTTCTTTATTTTATTTTCATCCTTTTCTATTGATATCCTTTATTTCTTTATTAATTTTTCTTTATCGTGCTTTTCCATATCCGTTCTTTCTTTTTTCTCTCTTTCCCTAATCACCTTTTTCCATTCCCCGTTTCTTTCTTTCTTTCTCTATATCAGGATTTACGTTCCTATTCTTTCTTTTCTCTTTCTTTTTTTCTTTCTCTTAACCATGTTTTCCCATTCGCCATTTCTTTCTTTCTTTCTTTTCATTCTTTCTCTTTAACAGGCTTTTCCATTCCCAATCTTTCTTTTTTCTTTCTCTAAATCCTCTTTTTCCATTTATTTATCTATTTCTTTCTTTCTCTTTATCAGGCTTTTCCATTCCTATTCTTATTTTTTCTTTCTGCATTTCTTTCTTTAATCGTGATTTTCCATTAACTATTCGCTCGTTCTTTCTTTCTTTCTCTTAATCCTGCTTCTCCATTACTATTTTTCTTTTTTTCTTTCTTTCTTTCTTTCTTTCTACCGAGCTTTTCTATTCCCATTCTTTTTCGTTCTTTCGTCATTTCTTTCTTTCTTTCCTTCCTTCCTCTAATCGTAGTTTTCCGTTACCCATTCATTCCTTCTTTCCTCTAGTCAAACTTTCCTATTACACAATCTTTCTTTCTTTCTTTCTTTCTTTCTTTCTTTCTAATAAATAATATATCCCTGCAAAAGAATAATGGGATACACTACAACAAAGAAAACAGTTACGTTAAATCCCAACAGACACCATATTGGATTTTACAAAACCTTTAAAACCCTACTCAACCCTAACATCTGCTGACTGTTTTCCTCTTTTCATGGGAGTCTTTTAAAACATTATCACCATACACCCACCACACATAGTATTCCTATCACTCATTCACAAAAATCAAAACTGTTCCGACGCCATTCCACCTGCAAGAAAAACCAGCTACAAACAAAATATTTCCATTTGTTTGTTTTTTTGTTTGTTTGTTTTTTGTTGTTTTTTTTGTTTTTTGTTTTTGTTTTTTTTTGTTTTGCTGCTGTTATGTTTTTCCTTTTTTTTCTCAGTTTTTTTTTCTTTTTTTCAAATTTTGTCTTCCATGCAAAACTGCCAGCCATTTCTTGTTACAGCCCCTTATCATTTCTTGGGCCTTGTATGTCGCTTTCACCTTCCAACAAAACCAAGGCGTCGACGTATTTCTTGAAATTATAGCCCCGTCCCTTCTTTGCGTCCTGTCGACCTGTTCCCAGACCGAACCATCTAGGGGCCTCTTCGCTGCCCATTCAACCAGAAAGTAAATTCTAGTCCTCAAGCAGACGTCATTAAGGCACTGATGAAGGTGCAATGCCATTAAAGTCTTTCGGAGTGTCGCGAGGCCCTAAATAACCTGACATCAGCTTCGTGTCCGGATCTTAAATTGGTCCTTGAATGAGAAAGAAAGACAGAAAGAAAGACAGAAAGAAAGAAAGTTTAAGGATGAAAAGAGAATATAAAGAAAAATAATAAAATTAATTCGAAAGGTATGTAGGAAAAGAAAAGGAAAGAAGAAAAACTGAAAAGAAAGAAAGAAAGAAAGAAAGCGGTGAAGAGATAGATAGATAGATAGATAGATAGATAGATAGATAGATAGATAGATAGATAGATAGATAAGAAAATTGAAGAAAGAAAAATGAAATATAAAGGCTGAAAAAGAAGAGAAAGAATTCAAAAGAATAGGAATTGGAAATTACGATTAAAAGAAAGAAAGAAAGAAAGAAAGAAAGAAAGAAAGAAAGAAAGAAAGAAAGAATAACAAAACATATAAACCACGGCAAAGAAATAAAAAAAGAAAGAAGAAAAGAATAGTAAAACATAAACCTGGACAAAGAAAGAAAGAAAGAAAGAAAGAATGAATAACAAAACATATAAACCACGGCAAAGAAATAAAAAAAGAAAGAAGAAAAGAATAGTAAAACATAAACCTGGACAAAGAAAGAAAGAAAGAAAGAAAGAAAGAAAGAAAGAAAGAAAGAATGAATAACAAAACATATAAACCACGGCAAAGAAATAAAAAAAGAAAGAAGAAAAGAATAGTAAAACATAAACCTGGACAAAGAAAGAAAGAAAGAAAGAAAGAATGAATAACAAAACATATAAACCACGGCAAAGAAATAAAAAAAGAAAGAAGAAAAGAATAGTAAAACATAAACCTGGACAAAGAAAGAAAGAAAGAAAGAAAGAAAGAAAGAATGAATAACAAAACATATAAACCACGGCAAAGAAATAAAAAAAGAAAGAAGAAAAGAATAGTAAAACATAAACCTGGACAAAGAAAGAAAGAAAGAAAGAAAGAATGAATAACAAAACATATAAACCACGGCAAAGAAATAAAAAAAGAAAGAAGAAAAGAATAGTAAAACATAAACCTGGACAAAGAAAGAAAGAAAGAAAGAAAGAAAGAAAGAATGAATAACAAAACATATAAACCACGGCAAAGAAATAAAAAAAGAAAGAAGAAAAGAATAGTAAAACATAAACCTGGACAAAGAAAGAAAGAAAGAAAGAAAGAAAGAAAGAAAGAAAGAAAGAATGAATAACAAAACATATAAACCACGGCAAAGAAATAAAAAAAGAAAGAAGAAAAGAATAGTAAAACATAAACCTGGACAAAGAAAGAAAGAAAGAAAGAAAGAATGAATAACAAAACATATAAACCACGGCAAAGAAATAAAAAAAGAAAGAAGAAAAGAATAGTAAAACATAAACCTGGACAAAGAAAGAAAGAAAGAAAGAAAGAAAGAAAGAATGAATAACAAAACATATAAACCACGGCAAAGAAATAAAAAAAGAAAGAAGAAAAGAATAGTAAAACATAAACCTGGACAAAGAAAGAAAGAAAGAAAGAAAGAATGAATAACAAAACATATAAACCACGGCAAAGAAATAAAAAAAGAAAGAAGAAAAGAATAGTAAAACATAAACCTGGACAAAGAAAGAAAGAAAGAAAGAAAGAAAGAATGAATAACAAAACATATAAACCACGGCAAAGAAATAAAAAAAGAAAGAAGAAAAGAATAGTAAAACATAAACCTGGACAAAGAAAGAAAGAAAGAAAGAAAGAAAGAATAACAAAACATATAAACCACGGCAAAGAAATAAAAAAAGAAAGAAGAAAAGAATAGTAAAACATAAACCTGGACAAAGAAAGAAAGAAAGAAAGAAAGAATGAATAACAAAACATATAAACCACGGCAAAGAAATAAAAAAAGAAAGAAGAAAAGAATAGTAAAACATAAACCTGGACAAAGAAAGAAAGAAAGAAAGAAAGAAAGAAAGAATGAATAACAAAACATATAAACCACGGCAAAGAAATAAAAAAAGAAAGAAGAAAAGAATAGTAAAACATAAACCTGGACAAAGAAAGAAAGAAAGAAAGAAAGAAAGAATAACAAAACATATAAACCACGGCAAAGAAATAAAAAAAGAAAGAAGAAAAGAATAGTAAAACATAAACCTGGACAAAGAAAGAAAGAAAGAAAGAAAGAAAGAAAGAAAGAAAGAAAGAAAAGTACAGCAAAAAATATAAACTACGAGAAAGAAGAAAAGAAAAACAAAGAAAGAAAAATGGAAATGAATGAATAAATAAATAAATAAGGAAATAAAGCATGAAAGAAAAAAGAAAAAGCGCAAATAAGAAATTGAGGGTAAATAGAAGAAGAACGTGCATGAAAGAAAGACTAAGAACAAGTTGAGCAGAAGAAAAAGTAGCGAGGAAAGATGAGGAAAAGAAAAAGTTAGTTCTTGGATGGAGACGCAGTGTCGTCTCAACCGCATAAATAATTTTGAAGAAAGAAAGAAAGAAAGAAAGAAAGAAAGAAAATATGCAAGAATAAATGAAGCATCAGGAGGGTTCAAGTGAAAGAAACAGGGGGGGGGGTGGAAATATAAAAATGCTGGGTTTTAACTGGTACAGAAAGGAAAGAAAACTTGTGCAGAAGAAATATGTTAGTTTCGTTGATAAAATTCAAGAGAAGAAATCATATTAAAGAAAGAAAGAAAAAAAAGAAAGAAAGAAAAAAAAGAAAGAAAAAAAAAAGAAAGAAAAAAAAAAGAAAGAAAGAAAGAAAGAAAGGAATGGGCCGACAGACATACTTCAATTTCTGTCAACTGTAGTCGCTTGAGGTGTGTGACCTTTAAATTTCTCCTTTTTCCCTTTCCCGCGTCTTTTTTCCGTTTTCATTGGTCGCTACGAATCCCGTTAACTACGTCATTATCTGACAAGTAACTCAATTATCACTTTCTCTTTTATCATTATCACGCTTATCGGCATTATCACTATTATTACTATTAGTAGTAGTAATAATAGTAGTATTTAGAAGAGAGTTTGTAGTCAGTTTCTAAACAGTAGATATATTAATTATGACTTGAAATTTCTCCAAAGACACCATAATGTCGCTTTTAAAATATTGAAGTACGTCTAAGTAATGGGTCTATGAGGAGGTCACTTGTAACTGCACAATGAATATTTTGCATATTCACAAACGCAACATAGATATTTATAATAGATATATTCATAATTAGTTGACTGTGACAGTCGAAATCATCAACTGGGCGTGTAATAAGTTTTATGCACACCGTAGATATGTAGGTAAGTATAGGTAATTATTATGCCTATAGTTACGTCACTTGTGACTTCAATATGTCACGGATAGCCATCAATTGTAGCAGTAATGTCAATCTGTTATGAACTGATGAAAAGCCATTACACACACCGTACATACGTAGGTAGGTAGGTATATGTAATGGGCTAATATAGTCACATTACTTGTGACAGTAGATATTTAGTAAGCCTCATTTCAATTTTCAAACATTTTCTTGAATTTCACTGGTTGTTAAATAAAAATAAACTTCGAGAAATTTCCATAAAAAAACAGACAAAATTTGTGCAAAAATAGGCTCAGCTGACATTAAAAAAAAATCTTTCTCAAATTTGTCCCTAATTTAAACGTTTCAAGAAATCCTATTGGCTAAAAAAATAAAAAAATCGCCGACGCATTTCTCAGAAAAATTCGCAACAAGCTACCAAGCCGCTGGAGCCGATTTTGTTGTTAAAAAAACTATAAATAGAAACAGCAGACGAATTTTCGTCGCATTTTGGGACTCACACACGAAAAGATACACACGAGAATTATGTGTCAAAATTGCCGCCAAATAAACAAACTTTCTTTATGAGAGATTAGAAAATTTTATACAACAAACTTTTTCACTTAATATCTTTCACAGAAAAATCTTTTGTCTAAGTTAAATTCAATTTTTTAATCAAAGGCAGACGACTTTTTAAACATTGAACATTTCTCAAACAGCAAAGGACTTTTTCTCTAAACCTTTGCACAGATCATTACAAACAAAGAAATTGTAAATTGTGTATATAAAATTTAATCTGTTGTTTCAAACATGTATTTTTTGATGTGATTGAATATCGTTACCTATTTCTTATAATTTTTTTTTGTGGATATTGCATATTTTATTTACAGCACAATCTTAAATATTCACGCATCCTTCTTAGATCCACTACAGATATATATATATATATATATATATATATATATATATATATATGTAAGCAAATGTGTGGATGTAGATCCGACGGTATGATGAAAATGTGGAAAAGACAAAGCAAAATCCGAATATGTGAGTTTACTGTTTTTATTTTGTTTTTGTTTTTGTTATTCTGTCAACGTCAGACGTTTCGGTCAAATAGACCTTCTTCGGGACATGGTTAATGGAGACATATTTATATTAGATTTAAGTTTGATGAAGAGACGATATATACAGGACTGGTCAGAAACAGAAAAACTGAAATTCTAAAGTCAAAGTATTCTTTCTTGGAGTCGGATACGCTGGCGTCGCGTGGGCGGCAACTAAGAAGACCTGCGCACAGGGAAAAGATTGTGTCCTAAGTGGAAGGTGAGGGGGACTATTTAAAACTATAGCTTATCGGTACGTTTGTCACGCATTAATCTTGCTACACAGCTCGCGATCTGAAAGAACCCTGGTCGGTTATTTACTGTGTGTGAGGTGGCTATCATACCAGCCTCATAAATCTGCCTAAGGTTTTTATTGTGGATATATTTTAAGATCTTCACAGAGTCGAAATCAAAATTGTGATCAGATTTGGCTTCCCGAAGAAGGTCTATTTGACCGAAACGTCTGACGTTGACAGAATAACAAAAACAAAAACAAAATAAAAACAGTAAACTCACATATTCGGATTTTTCTTTGTCTTTTCCACATTTTCATCATATATATATATATATATATATATATATATATATATATATATATATATATATATATATATATATATAAAAAGGAAAGAACAGTAAGATATAAAATCCGGTGTTCTTATAGATATTTTTATTTTTACACAATAGTGCTCTATGTAAATTTAAATTTACAGAGCATTAATATTATAAATTAATAGATTTAAAATATGGTTTTACCGCTACACAGTGATAACCATGTTTCAGAAATGGAAGCTAAAGCCCCTGAATTTAATTTTGTTATTAAACCAAAGACATTAGTTCCATTTCCTCATCAAGCGAATTTTGGAGTAACTTACTTTTTAAAATTTACGGTTGTTAACGGCACAGGAAAGATTCATAGTTTGAGGGTTTCCAAGGTTACCGATAAATCCATTCATCTAGACAAGGGGTGGTAGAGGGTTCAATTTTTAATTTTCGTTGTATCAGTTAATAGTTACATTTGAAAGCGGGGTTATGTTTAGGGATGGGTAGGGTTTTATCTTTTAACAAATTCTGACATCCGCTAAATTCATGTCATCTGGGTTTTTTCTAACGGCAAAAATTCTTATGGTATTTTTTCTATTTGTATATTTAAAGATTTTGAGGGACTGTTTAGGTTAGAATATGTTTTATCCAACTTTCTAAAAAAATATTTTTAATATTTAATATACTATACTCCTAGTTAAAAACCAAGTAAATGTATTAGGATTACTTACAGTATTTAAAATTATTTATTCTTATCGAGTATAAGTAAATATTATTTTATTTTATTTTATTTTATGTAAACTTTATGACAATGACGGCAAAGGTGGTTAAATTATTTCACTAATTCAATAAACTTTTATTTATAAATTTAGTATTATAAATGTATATATGTATGTATAAAGGACATTTAATGTTCAATATTATATTTTAACTTATTAATTTCATATGACTTTCGGTGTTCACTTGGATTCTTTTCAGTGTTTGAATTGCTTTGAGAGAGGTGTTATGGTTAGAGTACGTTTTATTTAATTACAATTTTAAAAGATGTTTAGGTTAGAATCTGTTTTATTTAATTTCAATTTTAAAACATTTTTAAAAATTCTACTTTCAAATTTAACTTTTAAATTTAATCGGCTATATTTCTTTATAAACCAAGTAAATGTAATATAATTATCTACATTATTTAAAATTATTTATACCCATCAAATATGAGTATGCATAATAATCAGGTAATTTTTTTTTTTTTTATAGGTTATTTAAAGATTATTTAAAGAAAACTTTTGGCAATGATGACATAAAATAGCTATTTCATTTCTCTGATTCAGTAAATTTTTATTTTTTATAAACTTAGTAATATATAGTTTCTCATGTATGCATAAAGGACATGGGTCATTTAATGACCTACATATTCTAGCCCTTCTTATTAACTTCCATTTCACTGTAGGTGTTTTATTGGATTCTTTTAGGTGCCAAAAGTACTTCGAAAGAGATGTTTGACTTTTATACTTATTTATCCTAAACGAGGATTGATGTTGGTTGAACCTCTTTTTGAACTCATGGCTAGTGCAACCTATATAAATTTTTATGTTTTCAGGAAGTTAATAAGAAGGGCTAGAATATGTAGGTCATTAAATGACCCATGTCCTTTATGCATACATGAGAAAATATATATTACTAAGTTTATAAAAAATAAAAATTTACTGAATCAGAGAAATGAAATAGCTATTTTATGTCGTCATTGCCAAAAGTTTTCTTTAAATAATCTTTAAATAACCTATAAAAAAAAAAAAAAATTACCTGATTATTATGCATACTCATATTTGATGGGTATAAATAATTTTAAATAATGTAGATAATTATATTACATTTACTTGGTTTATAAAGAAATATAGCCGATTAAATTTAAAAGTTAAAATTGAAAGTAGAATTTTTAAAAATGTTTTAAAATTGAAATTAAATAAAACAGATTCTAACCTAAACATCTTTTAAAATTGTAATTAAATAAAACGTACTCTAACCATAACACCTCTCTCAAAGCAATTCAAACACTGAAAAGAATCCAAGTGAACACCGAAAGTCATATGAAATTAATAAGTTAAAATATAATATTGAACATTAAATGTCCTTTATACATACATATATACATTTATAATACTAAATTTATAAATAAAAGTTTATTGAATTAGTGAAATAATTTAACCACCTTTGCCGTCATTGTCATAAAGTTTACATAAAATAAAATAAAATAAAATAATATTTACTTATACTCGATAAGAATAAATAATTTTAAATACTGTAAGTAATCCTAATACATTTACTTGGTTTTTAACTAGGAGTATAGTATATTAAATATTAAAAATATTTTTTTAGAAAGGTGGATAAAACATATTCTAACCTAAACAGTCCCTCAAAATCTTTAAATATACAAATAGAAAAAATACCATAAGAATTTTTGCCGTTAGAAAAAAACCCAGATGACATGAATTTAGCGGATGTCAGAATTTGTTAAAAGATAAAACCCTACCCATCCCTAAACATAACCCCGCTCTCAAATGTAACTATTAACTGATACAACGAAAATTAAAAATTGAACCCTCTACCACCCCTTGTCTAGATGAATGGATTTATCAGTAACCTTGGAAACCCTCAAACTATGAATCTTTCCTGTGCCGTTAACAACCGTAAATTTTAAAAAGTAAGTTACTCCAAAATTCGCTTGATGAGGAAATGGAACTAATGTCTTTGGTTTAATAACAAAATTAAATTCAGGGGCTTTAGCTTCCATTTCTGAAACATGGTTATCACTGTGTAGCGTTAAAACCATATTTTAAATCTATTAATTTATAATATATATATATATATATATATATATATATATATATATATATATATATGTCATCGGAGACTGTTTTCACAGCTCATCAGTGTGTCTAGACGTCCGGTTGCCTCTAGCTAGGATCGAAACCCGACTGAATTTGCGTCAGTCGGAACTTCTACCACTAAGCCGTCGGCGCACGGCAGGGATGAAGGTGAATTTTCGCGTGTTTATTTTTAGATTTAGATAAACACACAGTGACTGACAGTGACTCAATTCTGCCGAAGAGTCGTGCAATATTAGCTTAAATAGTCACTGTTTACAAACCCACACCTCAAACCAAAGAGCTAAACCGAAATTAATTTTTCGGGAGCCAATATATATATATATATATATATATATATATATATATATATATATATATATATAAATATATATATATATATAAATATATACAGTATTTACATTAGTCGGACTATTGTCCTCATCTTTGTCGCCATTTTTGTCACAACGTTTCGGCCATTGTACGCTCTTCAGGTGGTTGCAATTTCGATATATATATATATATATTAGAATTTAATTTAAAAAATAAATTAAAAAAGAAGAGAAATGAAATATACATATTTATACTTGTGCATTAATTAGTAATTAAATTCTAATATATTTATTTGTAAAAATACTATATAATCTATTAGTTACTAGGAGGAATAGTACTTTAAAACTGTGGGAATAAAATTTAAATATTAAAAGTGACTTACTCATTTTTAAATGATACTTTTAGAAAATCTTTGTGTATAAAATATAAATTAAGCGGATAAATAAACATGTCATTTTTTTTTGTCTTTGAAAACCCAGACGATACGCTATATAACGGGTGTCTATGTTTGTGAGCAGGCACCCCCACCCTACCTATACTTAACCATTGTAAGTAACATATATTCGATAGAAAAGTTGTCTAGGGAAATTAAAACCCAACCACCCCTAATCAAAATAGATTGAATTTTCCTTAACCTTAACAACTCTAAAGATTAAGATTGCGCTTAGTAAATTTCTTAGCAAGTTATTCCAATCATCGCTTGACAATGGAAAGGAACTCTGGTTTTTAAGATTCATTTTTATAATTAAATTTACAACTTTAGTTTCAGTTTTTTAACATGGAAATTTCTGTGTCGCGATGGAATCATTTTTTATTTTTTTTAAAAAAGGAACTAATTATAATATTATGTTCTACCGTTTGTATCGAGCACTGTTTTTTAAAAATGAAAGTAATTGCTAAGAACACGGGATTATAAATCTTACTATTCTTTCTTATTATTTTACTTATATATATATATATATATATATATATATATATATATATATATATATATATATGAAGAAATATAGTCTTAAAGTGTGCTATATTTATGGGATAAAGTGCTCAATATCAGAGATAGAGCGTGTGTAAATATAAAAGTGAACATAGAAGTCAACACTTAGAGGCGACAGTCTGTTTCATGCTAGATGCAATCATCGGGCCACGAGTGCTGTTATTTTTCTCGGTTATTTATATATACGGGTCAGTGGTGCATTGTGGGTAGTCATTTTTGACAGGTAGCTTTATCTTCCCAAACAAAAACAAAACTGTTAAATAAGCTATATAGACAAATTTTTATTACGTTAATAAAAACACCGATCTAAATAAAAATAATAAATAAATAATATATAAGATAAAAAACAAAAACAAAAATAAATAAAAACAAGCAAAATAATTTGACCCAAATAAATGAGTAAAATAGCCGCCATAATAAACCACCCACAATAAGCTATATAAAAAAAAAATTTACTACGTTAATAAAAACACCGATCAAAATAAATAAAAAATAAACAAATAAAAATAAAATAAATATAAAGGATAGAAAACAAAAATAAAATTAAATAAAAACAAGCAAAACAATTTGATACAAATAAATAGATAAACAAATAAACGACTTCCGGTAAAACACCTGCCAAAAATGACTACCCACAATGCACCACTGACCCGTATATATAAATAGACGAGAAAAATAATAGCACTTGTGGCCCGATGATTGCATCTAGCATGAAACAGACTGTCGCCTCTAAGTGTTGACTTCTATGTTCACTTTTATATTTTTATATATATATATATATATATATATATATATATATATATATATATATATATATATATATATATATATATATATATTATCATTATTTTTTAAAATATGATTCCATCACGACACAGAAATTACTATGTTTCGAAACTGGTCATCTGTATTCAAGTTTAATTTCAATATTAAACCTTAACTGTTGTATGCCAGTTTCATCCTCAAGCGATGTTTGGAATGTAGAGATCGATATCAGCGTGCGGCACCTTTGGCAAGTGCTTGAAAACCATACCACGAGTTGACCCAAGCCTTGTGAGTGAAATTGGGTAGATGGAACACTTGGGCCCGTCGATAGCTGTGATAGCACGAAGTCACAAGTCATCGTGGCCGAGGGCGTGAGCGTTCTGGCTTTGTTCAAATTGATAACACGCTCTTTCCCAGAAACTGTAACTAAGGTCTGCTCAGTATCGTTAAGGTATAAACCACAGGTGGACTCTGTGGGTGTTGAATAAATACAAATGCGCCTGAGCAAGAGTCTGCAACAGGGATTGGCTAGCCGCCATAGTAGACGGGTATCCTCGAATACCAGTGGCCAGCTACACATATGTACATCATATAAGTCAAAAATGATTTAGTATTTTGTTGGGTAACATTTTACTTTAATAACGGCCTTAATTCTTTTTCTCTCGATCTCTTACTTTCTCCTTTTCGTGATCTCTTCTTATCTAACCTCCATAATCTTAGTCTCACCTTTCTCAACCCCCCCCCTCTCTCTCTTCCCCTTGATCTCTTTTACTTTCTCCTTTTCTTACTGTCAACTGTTTTCTTCCTCTCCTTCTATTGCCCCACTCCTTCTTATCGTCTTTCTGGTGTGCAGTCTACAAGAGTAGCTATTATCGTGAAAAGTGGCAGCTGTTTTCATATTTCAAAAATAACTTTCACAAAAGAAAACTGTACAGTCAAAAAACGAAGAAAAGGCTTAAATCAGACGCCATTTTCCTTGCATATATTATATCTAACGAGAAACAGAGTACAATGCGCATGTGCAAACACTACTTTTCACGTTCTGCAGTCTCTTTAACAATCCCTTTTTATTTATTCCTTTTCCATTTCTGTGCTTTCCTTTCCCACTATATATATATATATATATATATATATATATATATATATGTATATGTATATATATATATATATATATATATATATATATATATATATATATATATATATGTATATATATATATATATATATATATATATATATATATATATATAATTTCTCAGTGTTTGGCGCAGTTCTTCGGTGAGAAATACATAGTTATTATTAGTATAGATTTGTTATTTAACAGTTTTATTATCAATGATGTATGATATATATAAACTCTTAAACATGAAAACTGATATCATGGGTATATGTAGGCATAGAAATATATATTCACGTTGATATCTAAGCAATAATTAACAATAAACAAATAAATAAAATAAATTTAACATAAATTTTTAAAAATTAACAAATGATATATAATTATAATATAAACTTAATAAAGAATTATTAATAAATATACGATACCACAATAATGGCCTGCCGTTGCTGTTTGAATAAGCTCAAAGTAACGACAAACTCTTATTTACGAGCCAAGGAAGCGAAAAACGCGTCGTAGCTCGTGACGTCACACATGACCACGCGAGAGTGAAGACGAAAAGTATTAAGTATGGGAAGCCATTGGTATAAGCCAACGGCTTCTGCTATAGATTATAGGCATTTAAGAAATCTCCACAAAAATTCTTAAATGCCTATAATCTATAGCAGAAGCCAGATATAGCAGAAGTATATGTGTTGTTTGATTTATTAAAATTGTCATCTTTGATAATGGCTTATGTAAGCCGAAAGCTTAGATTGGATTCAAACATGTGTCAATATGGTGTTTTCCTTTCGTCTTTCAACGTGATTAAGCTTATCAGACAATAGGAAAGGAACTTACTTAAAATAAATAGACAAAACTTGTCTATATTATTTAATTAAACATGCATTAATATATATATATATATATATATATATATATATATATATATATTAAACATGTTGTGTTGAATGTCAAAACAACATAGTCCTGTATATTCTCTTTTGAATTTTTTCATATTTCCAAATTATATTCACAAATTACACACACACACATACATATATATATATCTCGCGTGGTCATGTGTGACGTCATGAGCTGTCGTGCGATTTTCGCTTTCAGCGTTTTATATGCACGTGTTTATCGTTGCTTGGAAATCATCCATGTAAACAAATAATACTATCATCAATTTCTTGTTCGTGTATTGCATAAATATATTGTGTAATTGTCATCTTTGATAATGGCTTATGTAAGCCGAAAGCTCAGATTGGATTAAATAAAAAAAAGTATGTATCAATATTGTGATTTTCTTTCATTATTTAATGATAATGTTATTAAGATTATCAGACTATATGAAAAAAACTTACATAGAATATATAGACAACGCTTATCTATATTATTTAATGAGACATGTATATATATATATATATATATATATATATATATATATATATATATATATATATATATATATATATATATATATATATATATATATATAGTATTCGAGGATACCTGTCTACTAACAACAATCTGAACAAGGCCAGCACACTGAAACCCTCACAATATCACAAGTCTTGGTCAATTATTTTAAGACATTTTTATGTTTATACATTCTTTTTATAGATACAAATATTTAAGTAAATGCTCTGTTTTTATAATAAACAGTATATATAAAATTTACCAGCCTGAATGTCCGAGAAATTTTCATAGAAAATATGCGTCAGTATTCGAACCTGTATCCTATACGGAACCGTCATTTAGCCTGACGTGCTCTTAACCGATCGAGCCACGGAGGATCGTTCGATTAGCAAGGTCAAATTTACTGCCTTTAGACTTCAATGAATCTCTCACGTACATTCATATCTGCTCAAAGCCTATCCAAATGTAAACAAATGACGTCACACATTATGAAATGGACAAAGTCAGACAATTATTTTAAGACATTTTTATGTTTATACATTCTTTTTATAGATAAAATATTTAAGTAAATGCTCTGTTTTATAATAAACAATATTTATAACATTTACCGGCCTGAATGTTCGAAAAATTTTCCTAGAAAATATTCGTCCTCCGACAGGATTCGAACCTGTATCCTATACGGAACCGTCATTTAGCCTGAGTAAATTCGACCGTATAGGATACAGGTTCGAATCCTGTCGGAGGGCGAATATGCGTCACGTCATTTGTTTACATTTGGGTACGCCATGAGCAGACATGAATGAACGTGAGAGATTCATGGAAGATTGTAGTTTAAAGGCAGTAAATTCGACCTTGCTAATCGAACGATTCTCTGTGGCTCCATTGGTTAATCCCCATAATTAATACTTCAAAAAGCAAAATAAACTACTAACCATTACATAAAATGAAACTTGAGATAACTTAATTAATGTCTATTTACCAAACGAGCCTCTTAGACCAGTATTACTTTAATAAGACCTAGTTGTATTTAGTACGCCTGTATTTGTAGCCTTATTCCAAACTAAATTCAGATCATCTGTTCTAGTAAATATCTTTTAAATGATCTCTAGTCGTGATCACTCCATCGTTATCGAAAACCTTGCTACTTGTAGAGTCTGAACCATACACGATGGTCTAAACTTCTAGTCATATTTCAAAACATTATTTTATTTCCTTCGTAGTACAAGACAAGACATTGCCATAAAAACAATGTTCCTGCCATGATTTTGTCAAGCCTGTTAAAATGCTACAAACATGAATTTTGTTCAATGTTCATTTATTTTAAGACGAAAAGAAAAAAAACTTAATAACTTATCCTAAATTTTAACCTCATTTTTTTTATCGAATTTAGATGCCGTCACTCTACGGATACATACAGAGCAAGTTAAAATATCCTGCACTGCGGGGAAAAAAACTTTTATATATCGACTTAACAGCATTAATTAGACTACTGAAAATGTGTAGCTCCGGATATTCTATGGCATGTAATCGATCGCATGTCGGATAAACGGATTGATATGCTTTCCCGTTAATTTTGAGGTTAACTTGACTTTTTTCCGAGTTGTAGTGTAAGGTAATATTATGACATTTACAATGTACATTTAAATGTCTTTCTTTCTCACTTTTTATCTTTCTTTCCTTCTTTGTTCTTCTATTTCTTTTTTGAGTTCTGAAAAATGTTTCTTTCTTTCTTTCTATCACTCACTCACTTTCTAATTGTTCCTTTTTCTTCTCCTTCTCTATTCTTCTCGCTATCTCCCTCTCGGTTTCTCTTTCTGGTTTTCGTTTTTTTTCATCACATTTTTACCAAATATCTATCTATCTATCTATCTATCTATCTATCTATGTAATTATCTGTGTATCTTTCTTTCTCTCTCTCTCTATCTCTCTCTCTCTTTATCTATCTATGTATCCTTCCTTTTCTAGCACTTTCTCTCTTTCTCTCTCTCTCTCTCTCCATATATATATATATATATATATATATATATATATATATATATATATATATACAGTTGCGACCAAAATGTTCAGAACGGCATTGTTTTCGTCAGAAAAGTAGGTATAATTTTTTATCAATGTTGTTTGATATTCTATAATTTTCACAGACAATGAATGCGATATTATTTATTATTGTCTGAGGTGTTGGTGTAATTTGAGAGGATAATACAAAAGTTATGGATGATTTAGTGATTTACTGCAAAACCCATGGCGGCCAAAATGATCAGAATGGTTGCTTTTACTCCGTGTTTTAGTATATTTAACTGGTGAACTCTAATTTTTTTAATTTGTTTACGTGACGGTTCGTTTACTAAACATTAGTAAGAATATCTGCAGCGTACTTTGTTAATATAATGCCACTTACTCCGTTACCAATTCGTCAGCAGATTATTAAGCTTCGAAAGAAGGATAATTTAAGTATTGGGTCGATTGCAAATATTGTTAACAAGTCCAAAAGTGTTGTTCACGGTATTCTTAAGGTCTACGATGATTGTGGATCGTGTGAAGCAAGAAAGTCTACAGGTAGGCCAAGAAAAAAGACCAAGAGAGAAGATCGTGCTATGGTAAAGTTCGTTAAAAAGGACAGATTTAAAACTGCTGCTGCTGTTTCTCGGGAAATGAGCATTGTACTGAAGAAAACTTTATCTCGAAAAACTATGTCTCGTCGTTTAGTTGAACATGACAAGCAAGAGCACCTCCAGTGAAGCCACTGATCAGCTCCAAGAATAAAAAGTGTCGTCTTGCCTTTGCAACCGAACATGTGTTGGGGTCTCAAGAAAAATGGCAAACGGTGCATTTCAGTGATGAATCTAAGTTTATGTTATTTGGCACAGATGGGAAAAGGTACGTTCGTCGAAAAGTAGGTGAAAAATTGTCGCCTAAATGCCTTAAGACTAGTGTTAAATTCGGTGGAGGAAGTGTCATGGTTTGGGGGATGATATCTGGAGATGGTGTGGGCCCATTAGTGCGATTACATAGAAAGGTAAATGCAGGAGTTTATAAACAAATTGTAAAAGATCATGTCTTGCCTGTGCTGAGAAATTCAACTAAGCGACCACTCATATTCATGCAGGACAATGCCCCATGTCACAAGGCTAAGGTGGTCATGAACTTCCTCGAGGCTGAAAATGTTATTGTTATGGATTGGCCTGCTCAAAGCCCAGATCTCAATCCTATTGAAAATGTGTGGAATATTCTAGAATGTTCGAAAGCCAGAAATCCTAAAACAACCGAGCAATTATGGAATGCCCTTCAGGAAGAATGGAATAAGATCACCCAGCAAGAAATTGAAAATTAAATTACCTCATGCAGTCGAAGATGTCAGAGTGTGATTGAAGCTAAAGGGCTTCACACTAAATATTAAATAATTCCAGTATTCTCTGTCATTTTTTATTATTTTGTTATTTTTTCAACCGTTCTGATCATTTTGGCCGCCATGGGTTTTGCAGTAAATCACTAAATCATCTTTTGTATTATCCTCTCAAATTACACCAAAATCTCAGACAATAACAATTAATATTGTATCTATTGTCTGTGAAAACTATAGAATATAAATCAACTTTGATAAAAACTTATACCTACTTTTCTGACGAAAACAATGCCGTTCTGAACATTTTGGCCGCAACTGTATATATATATAATTTTCTCTCTCTCTACCTATCTGTCTCTCTATTTATCTGTTATCTCCGTATATCTATATATATATATATCTTTTTCTCTACCTATTTATCTTCTCTCTCTCTCTCTCTCTCTCTCTCCATCTATCTACATATCTATTTTTCTCTCTTTATATATATTTTTCTCCCTCTCTCTTTCACTCTCTCTCTATATATATCACACTATCTATCCATCTTTTTTCTCTCTCTCTCTCTCTCTCTTCGTATTTTTATCTGTATTTTCTAACAGCCATTATTTTACTTTCTCTCTTACTCTTTATTTATGAATCTCGTTTTTTTCGTCTACAAGGGATAGGAGGAAGTGGAGAGCCACGATCGCCTACTTCCTGAAGGGACACGGCACATAAAAGAAGATATGGCAGGGAATGTTGGACAATTTCCCTAAAGAAGCGGAAAAAAACAAGAAGCAGCAGAAATGTGGTTCTACAGAAGGATACTGAGAATTCCATGGACGGAACGAATAAGCAACGTGAAAGTCTTAGAAAATGGCAACAGAAAGAACACTTCTACTCAAAATCAGGAAAAGACAGCTGAAATTACTTAGACACACAATGAGGAAAGGGGGCTTGGAAAACTTAACCCTCACGGGGCATATTAAGCACAAGAGAGATAGGGGAAGGCAGCGAGCCACTTGATGGGCTTGTGCGAATTGATGGTGTAACAGAGAGTGGAGGCCTGAGAAAAGAGAGAAAAACTGTTAAGAACCACACAAGATAGGAAATTGGGGAGAGCCATGGTCGCTGATGTCCTGAAGGGACGCGGCACAAAGGAGAACCGCATAATTAATTATCAGACAGTTTTATAACTTTGGTTGTGGATTCACACCTATGTACCGAGAAGCTAATTATTCAACTTTTTACAATCTTATAAACACATTGTTAAACCCGTAAAATGTCGCGTGTTAGCTCGATGGCGTAGTAAGTAATACACTTACTTTTTTTTTTTTTTTAAGCTTTTCACCCCAAGCAAGGCTGGAAGCCACTAGCACGCAAGGGGTTACAGAAGGTGGGAACGGGATGCCAGCCTCGTAGGACGCTTAAATTCATGAGGCCTGGGAACCAGCGAAAGCAGCTCATCGGAGCAATTACCGTGAAAGTATTTGTAAAAAAGACAGAGCGAGGCAACGGCGCGCCTGTGAGAGAGCGACTGCAGACGAGATGACAGATCAGGGCCAATTACATTGCATATCCGTCTCTGGATCTTATCAAGAACCCTGAGGCAAACAGCAGGGGCTCCAGACCATATATTGCAGCAATACTCCATGCAAGAGCGAATGGTTGATTAGCTATCATCTAATTGTGTAACTTGGTAGGTGGGTTCGGTCCTGGGTACTAAATTGTTATTAATGTAACTTTCAGAAGCATAGAGACTTACTTAAATAGTCGAAATATATTGACTTGCTCGGTAATGAGGTGTGTAACTACTTTGGTCGTAGGTTCAATCCTAGTTTGTATTTTTCTTTTAAAGTGCAGCCAATAAAAAATTACATGAGCCACTCAAGGTAGAGCGTTACTGTGTTATTTGTATGAGAGTAAGAAAGGGTGAGAAGTGAAGACCTGGGGAGATGCAAGAAAGAAAAAAAAACTAACTCCAGACTTGAAGAGGTCATCATTTAATTAGTGACTAACATTTCAGAGTTCACTCGTAGACGTCAGAAGTATAATGTGGAAGAAGACTTTAGAAGGAACCGGAAGCCCAATCTTAAGCAGGAAACAACGGATAAACCCCTACTTCTGTTCAAAAGACCGGGGAGAAGTGTGAACCGGGCAATAGGCGAAGCAATCTTCTGCTATTGGGAGAGATAAGAATAATTAGTGAATAATATTTCAGAGTTCAGTCGGAGACGTCAGAAGTACAGAGCTGAAGTAAACCGTAGAAGGAACCGAAAACACAATCCAAAACAGGATACAAAGGATAAACCTTTGTATTAAAATTTGCAAATGGCGTCAAAATACCTTTATTGTAGTTTGTTGTACGATTTTTAACAAATGAAAGCTTAAAGGTATATATTCTGACGACTAAATTGCTATGTCTGACCCTGGCTTAATGGTTAACGCTGTAGACTGTGAGGGTTAAGCATATGAGTTCGATCCTTGCTGACTACGACTATCCGATTTCTGCCATATTCCGTAACTTTAGTACTATCAAAAGCTTCTTTTTCAAATATTAATTGGCATAAACTAAAACGTTTTAACGGTTAAATATGAGAAACTAACTGAGAATGGAGTCTGGAGTAGTGGTTAGCGAGTCTGTCGGGAGCAGAGTTGCTGATTTTGTCGTGAGTTCGATCATCAGTGTATATTCTGTCTGAAAATATTTAGCATGTTATGCCATTTTTAAAAAACTTTGTTTTATTTTTAATAAAAAGTAGTTAGTACCTTTTACCACACTTACTCAAGCAAGTTTGATACCTGATTAAGTCTGGAAGAGAGTCTTCGGAGCCCGACGGTTGAAGGCGAACAATCATTTTCAGTGGATTAGGTCTGTACTGGATTCGATCACCTATAACCAGCACACATACCTGGATTCGATCACCTATAACCAGCACACATACCTGGATTCGATCACCTATAACCAGCACACTTACCAAACACACTAAACCTCGCGCCCACGAGCAAGGCCCAATATAGACACCACAATGATATGCCTTAAACAACAACATTAAAATTGAGAAATTATAGACAGGGGCGTATTAAACTCACTATTTTAGCAATAATAAATATGGCCGCTGTTTGTAAGCCGTAAGCGTGTTACATGATTAAGGACAGAAGGAAACTGATCTTTGGTTACGGCCTTCCAAAACCGGACGTTTATAGGCGAAGAACGATATCCAAAGGACGAGCATGGTATTCGAACGTCCACCACTGACCTTCATAGCCAACGTCTTAGCCCTCACACCTACCAGCAAAGCGAGCTCTTTACCTCTCTGCTT
Source organism: Acanthosepion esculentum (assembly GCA_964036315.1). Lineage (NCBI taxonomy): Eukaryota > Metazoa > Mollusca > Cephalopoda > Sepiida > Sepiidae > Acanthosepion > Acanthosepion esculentum. The sequence goes on along the minus strand of OZ038516.1, from coordinate 50,876,595 downwards.
TAAGTAACAAAATTAAAAATGACAGATTGAGGATTGGAAAGAATAATTTAGCGGGAATCGAACTCACGACCGTAGCAATAATAAAAATGTTTATTTTTATGACACTTACTATGTAAGTGTCATAAAAATACGTACGGTACATGACTAAGCGTGAAAGAAAATGGAATTTTGGCCATGGCTCTCCGAGTCGGGCGGTCGAATAACTAAAAAACATTTTCCACAGGCGTAGGATTCGCATGGGATTTCGATTATCTATCACTAGGCCTGCCTAGCGAGCGCATTAATCCTCACATCCACCAGTAAGGACAAGACCGTAAACGCAATAATGTACTTTAAACAATAATATTAAAAGTGACGCGCGTGCGAAGAACAATTTCCAGTGACCTAGGATTGCATGGGATTGCGATTACCTACAATTGGCTCTCATATATATACTAATCCACCCCCCCCCAGTTACTATTGGCTCTTATAGCCACATTATTCCACACACATACCAGCAAGTCTCGAAATAGGTGAATCAATAATATTGCTATCTATCTATCTATCTATCTATCTATCTATCTATCTATCTATCTGTCTGTCTGTTCTTATCTATCTATCTATCTATCTATCTTTCTATCTATCTATCTCATTATGTTTATGATGTATTTCTCTATCTATCTATCTATCTGTCTTTCTATCTCTTATTTCACATCTGTCATTTCATATTTATGTATCTATCTGCCATGATCTCATTCGTCTATCTATCTATCTCAGTCTGTTCGTATCTGTCTATCTATCTCAGTCTGTTCGTATCTGTCTATCTATGGTAATTCTTATCTATCTATCTATCTATCTATCTATGGTAATTCTTATCTATCTATCTGTCTATCTATGATAATTCTTATCTATCTATCTATCTATCTATCTATCTATCTATCTATCTATGTCTGTTCATATGTATCTATCTATCTATCTATGGTAATTCTTATCTTTCTTTCTATCTATCTATCTATCTATGTCTGTTCATATCTATCTATCTATCTCAGTCTGTTCGTATCTGTCTATCTCAGTCTGTTTCTATCTATCTATCTCTGGTAATTCTTATCTATCTATCTATCTATCTATCTATCTATCTATCTATCTATCTATCTATGGTAATTCTTATCTATCTATCTATCTATCTATCTATGTTAATTCTTATCTATCTATCTATCTATGGTAATTCTTATCTATCTATCTATCTATCTATGGTAATTCTTATCTATCTATCTATCTATCTATCTATCTATCTATGTCTGTTCATATGTATCTATCTATCTATCTATCTATGGTAATTCTTATCTATCTATCTATCTATCTATGATAATTCTTATCTATCTATCTATCTATCTATCTATGTCTGTTCATATGTATCTATCTATCTATCTATCTATGGTAATTCTTATCTTTCTATCTATCTATCTATCTATCTATCTATCTACCATTGTCAGTTTACCTCTATACGTATCTAATACTAAACATCTGAGAATAATGGGTACCTCGGCTGCCGGGTGCATATTGATTTAAGTTTCTTTTCACCCCTCTCTCTTTCCATCTCTCTCACTCTCTCTCTTTCCACCTCTCTCTTTCAATTTCTCTCTCTGTCTTTCCACCTCTCTCTTTCCATTTCTCTCTCTCTCTTTCCACCTCCCTCTTTCCACCTCTCTGTGATTGCGTACGTGTTTATTTATATTTCAACTTTCTTTGAACAAACAATATTTTGGATATTTAAAAGACTTTTTTGCCATATTTAAAAAATATTTTCAAGTGAATATTTTTTAAAAATATTTTTTGAAATATTAAAATTATTTTTAAGTTAATCTGTTTTTTGTTTTTTTTAATTAAGTGAATAAGATTTAAAAATACGAGTTGTTTAAACAGTAAGTATTTATATTTCAACGTTCCTTTTAATGTTAAAATCAGCTTCAATGTTTTCTAACCTGAACCGTCAGTGACCCAACGGATCACGGGTAGCCTAGTATGTAATAGTATTAAAATTGAATTGACTGCGACTTTGAGAGGGTTATCCAGCGGGAATCGATCTTGCTACCTTAGCATTAGTTTGAGACAAAGGAAGAGTACCCGAAGTGAACAGAGATTGTTATTTAGATAAATACAAAAATGAAAGTGATAACTAATTGTCGCCTAACTTAGATTATTTATATTCGGACTATTGTCCTCATTTTGTTATTGTTATCACAACATTTCGGCCGATGTGCTCTCCGGTCTTCATCAGGTGCATATCGATCCGGGTAAACTACAGGGAATTCTGAACAGAACTGTTTATTTAATCTACGGGGATCGATTGTTCTCGTTCCACTGCCCATGTCTAGGGATATTTCGTCTAGTTCTTATTTTTAGTACTGCTCAGTTATTTCTCACCCTGTTTCCACCGATTCCAAGAACACACTGTTCCACTGCCCACGTCTAGGGATATCTCGTCTAGTTCTTATTTTTAGTACTGCTCAGTTATTGCTCGCCCTTTTCGACTGAGTCCAAGTACACACTGTTCCACTGCCCATGTCTAGGGATATCTCGTCTAGTTCTTATTTTTAGTATTGCCCAGTTATTGCTCGCCCTTTTCGACTGAGTCCAAGTACACACTGTTCCACTGCCCATGTCTAGGGATATCTCGTCTAGCTATTATTTTTAGTACTGCCCAGTTATTGCACGCCCTTTTCGACTGAGTCCAAGTACACACTGTTCCGCTGCCCATGTCTTGGGATATCTCGTCTAGTTCTTATTTTTACTACTGCCCAGTTATTGCTCACCCGTTTCCACTGAGTCCAAGTACACAGTACCCGGCTCAGGAACTGATAAAAAAAATCATCTAACAAATTTTATTAATTGAGTAGCTATTTTGTAATCTTTTACAATTTTGTATTACATTACTCGTATCATATTTCGATTGTAATTGTCTACCTTGAGTAGTTCTCGTGCCTTGTAATTGGTGATAAAAAAGTTTCAAAGACAGTGAACGACTTAAGTTTACCATTTAAAATAAAATAAATGTGGCTATCTGTAAGTCTTAAATAAAAATTAATTTTTCATCCAATTCTGTTTGAATTTTAGCCATTAATATACATTTATTAATTCAAACTATTATCCTCGTCTCTGTTGTTATAATCATAACGTTTCGGCCGCTTTACTCTTCGGGCTTTTTCATATGCCCGTCGTATTCGATAACGTTCTTATAATGAAACACTTTATTCAATCTACTGATTGGGGACTGTTCTCATTTCGTTGTCCATGCTAAGTGTTATGGTCCCGGTTAGGATCAAGGAAGAACAACACGAACACAAGAGCAGAAATAACGAAGATATATTACACGGAATAATAATACAAGATGTGGAAGGTGTTAGTATGACTGTCAGTCTGGTTTGGAGTGAACTACTATGGGCTCAACTCGATTCGTCCCTCTCTCTTGAGAGGCGTAGTATACATAGTGTTAGGAAGAGTTCATTCTGCAGTTATAGGTAAGGACCCATAACATTAAGTTAGTTAATTCTTTTGTTATATCGATCTCAATTTAATCATACATATATATATATGTGTGTGTGTGTGTGTGTCCGTTTATTAATATCTATCAATCTATCTATCTCAGTATGTTTATTTATATCTATCTATCTCAGTCTATTCATATCTATCTATCTATCTTAGTTTTTACTGATCTATTTCAGTTTATTCATATCTAAATATCTATCTCAACTTCTTACCTATCTTTCCATCTCTGTCTATTCATATCTATCTATCTCAGTTTATTCAAATCTATCTATTTATCTATCCCAGTTTATTCATATCTATCTCAGTTTATTCATATCTCTCTATCACAGTTTATTTATATCTATATATCTATCTCAGTCTATCCATCTATCTATTCCTCTCAGTTTATTCATATCTATCTACAATTTTGAAGGAACCGGAAACCCAACCCTAAATAGGAAACAAAGGATAAACCTCTACACCCGTTAAAAAAACCACAATCCCCAGATTCTTATCAGTTTGGGAAGGAAAACTTTCTTTTTTGTCCATTTTAATTGCTTATAATAATGATTTCCCTGAAATGGCAGCCATTTTTTATCACTTTCTTTAGAATACGAGATTACATTCAGAACAAGATTATTACATTCTTATTTGGAAAAAAATGTCTGAAGTGATGTCGGAAGATTCCCGAATTGTAGGCGTTGTTAGTTCCGGATTGGCGAATATCTACAAGCCCCGCATTTTCGAAGGCTTTATATTAAATATTTCCATCTTGTCTAATTTGGTATGTTGTAGGAACTGCATTTTTCATTATCATTTCAGGCAACATTATATCGACGACGTTAAGTTTATTTTGTTGATAGAAGTTAAATATTCAACGACATTCTTCATTTTGCCACACTGAAAAAGAAAAAAATATATTTTTAAAGAGAACGTCATTTTAAAAATAAATATATTTTTAAAGAGAACGCCATTTTAAAAATAAATATATTTTTAAAGAGAACGCCATTTTGAAAAAAAAAAGATAAGTCAAAGAAGATGCTAACTGCAATCAAGGCTCTATTAATATAATAACAAAAGTAAAAAATACTACATCGCCGGCATTTTCGAGGGACACGCCTTTTCGATGGCCACACATTAAATACTTTTAAGCTGCCTGATGAAAATGGTTATCTCACAATCTGGTAATGTTTACATATCAGGGGAACGGCATCTTTAATTATTCATCGTGCCAGGAAACATTATATCGAGGCTGTCAAATCTAACCAAATATCTCGTTGCCTCATATTTGCTTTTATGTCATTGTCTCATATTTATTTGTATATTTCATATTGATTTGTTTATTAAGTTGACAGACATTAGATACTTACCTTTTTTTTTTTATAAATTCTATAACTGTGAGAGTAAATCATTTATCATTTAACATGTATCCTTCAACTAGGCTGGCATCTCGCTCACACACCTTTCACTGCCGAAACTGTTAAATATACCCGTCTCTTCTACTCCAATAGCTTCATGTCTCGCACTTCTCGCCTGTGGAACTCCCTCCACATTTCTTGTTTTCCTAATAGCTATAATCTCCAACTATTCAAATGTAACGTCAATCGACGTCTCCAGATGCCTTGATCTATCCCCTATCCTTCTCTTCATCATTTCCTCTATCACTCCTATTTGCTCTAGCTCCAACTCTCTGTAAGCCCTTGCGTGCTAATGGCTTCCCGCCTTGCTTGTAGTGAAATGCTTAAAAAAATGCTTACTTTATAATTTAGACCCACTTCATGGCATATGGCGCATGCTCTGGTACAGGCTTACTCCGGCCGTCATAATAGTAACTAATAAAAAGTATTTATAAGTGAAAATCAATCATTTACATTCAAGACGAAAAGAGATGCTCAGACTTAGGAATAATAAAAGGCTGTTTAGAAAGAAAAGATATACACACGTTATCTTTTAGCTGAAAACTTTGGGGACAGATACTTCTCACATTTCGGATTGTTCCTGATTTCAGATTGATCCACTCTCTTATAAGCCAATGAATAGACTGGGGGATATACATAGATAGATATGAAAAGACTGAGATAGATAGATAGATAGATAGATAGATAGATAGATAGATAGATAGATAGATAGATAGATAGATAGATATGAATAAAGTGAGAGAAATAGAAATAGATTGAGATAGATGTGAACAGAATGAGATAGATATATATGAACAGCATGGTATAGTTATGAATAGACTGAGATAGATAGATAGATAGATAGATATGAATAAAGTGAGAGATATATAAAGAGATTGAGATAGATGTGAACAGAATGAGATAGATATATATGAACAGCATGGTATAGTTATGAATAGACTGAGATAGATAGATAGATAGATAGATAGATAGATAGATAGATAGATAGATAGATAGATAGATAGATAGATAGATAGATATGGACAGACTGAGATAGATGTTTGAAACATGTATAAAAACTTTAAAAGATATATATGAATTACGTGAGATAGATACATAAATACATATAAAATGACTGTGATAGATAGATAGATAGATAGATAGAATTACCTTAGATAGATAGATAGATAGATAGATAGATAGATAGATAGATAGATAGATAGATAGATAGAATTACCTTAGATAGATAGATAGATAGATAGATAGATAGAATTACCTTAGATAGATAGATAGATAGATAGATAGATAGATAGATAGAATTACCTTAGATAGATAGATAGATAGATAGATAGAATTACTTTAGATAGATAGATAGATAGATAGATAGATAGATAGAATTACCTTAGATAGATAGATAGATAGATAGATAGATAGATAGATAGATAGGAATTACCTTAAATAGATAGATAGATAGATAGATAGATAGAGAGATAGATAGATAGAGAGATAGATAGATAGAATTACCCTAGATAGATAGATAGATAGATAAATAGATAGATAGATAGATAGATAGATAGATAGATAGATAGATAGATAGATAGATAGATAGATAGATATGAATAAAGTGAGAGAAATAGAAATAGATTGAGATAGATGTGAACAGAATGAGATAGATATATATGAACAGCATGGTATAGTTATGAATAGACTGAGATAGATAGATAGATAGATAGATATGAATAAAGTGAGAGATATATAAAGAGATTGAGATAGATGTGAACAGAATGAGATAGATATATATGAACAGCATGGTATAGTTATGAATAGACTGAGATAGATAGATAGATAGATAGATAGATAGATAGATAGATAGATAGATAGATAGATAGATAGATAGATATGGACAGACTGAGATAGATGTTTGAAACATGTATAAAAACTTTAAAAGATATATATGAATTACGTGAGATAGATACATAAATACATATAAAATGACTGTGATAGATAGATAGATAGATAGATAGAATTACCTTAGATAGATAGATAGATAGATAGATAGATAGATAGATAGATAGATAGATAGATAGATAGATAGAATTACCTTAGATAGATAGATAGATAGATAGATAGATAGAATTACCTTAGATAGATAGATAGATAGATAGATAGATAGATAGAATTACCTTAGATAGATAGATAGATAGATAGATAGAATTACTTTAGATAGATAGATAGATAGATAGATAGATAGATAGATAGATAGAATTACCTTAGATAGATAGATAGATAGATAGATAGATAGATAGATAGGAATTACCTTAAATAGATAGATAGATAGATAGATAGATAGAGAGATAGATAGATAGAGAGATAGATAGATAGAATTACCCTAGATAGATAGATAGATAGATAAATAGATAGATAGATAGATAGATAGATAGATAGATAGATAGATAGATAGATAGATTTTATAATATACTATAATAATAACTGCATATCTTAAACTTGAAGATAGCAACAGTTGACCTAAATAGCAACATGTTACATTAAAAAAGGGCACAGGACAATGCTTTGGACTTTGTACAAGAAAATAATCTTATTTCAATGTTGAAGTCAGATGAATTGGAGGTAAGAGAAAAAGGCTATCAAAATGCTGTCCATTAGATAAGTAAACTTTGATTTATACCTAATTAGTTATGCCAATTTGCAACACTAATTTTAAGATTTTATTCAAATTACATTACAATTTTTTTTTTTTAAATGTCTGCATAAAATTTTCAAAGAAATATTACTTTTTTGTTTCAGAAGTAGCGAGGTACCAAAGACGAGAATTTAAAAAATACATTCATCAACTCTCAAGCGACACATTGGTGAAATTTGATTAACCCCTCATAAAATAGAGTTTGTGAACCTGCGCTTGCAATGAACTGTATGTGGTTCTAATGAATGTGACAACATTGGAGTTGCCGAATTTATCTGCGCATTCGCAAGGTATATTAAAAGCAGTTAAATTAACTACAAAAGCTTCGCTATTTGTATATGCTCAAGAAGCAAAGCACACGTACATTATTACTAAATCATTGTGCCATCAAATAAGACCTTCATTTACTTCAAAGGGAAGTTATACTGAACAATTTAGCTATATTATAATGTTATATTTTATACAGTGCACTAGTTTTAAATATTTAAAAGACTTCTTTGCCATATTTAAAATATTTATAAGTGAATATGATTTTTTAATATTTTTTAGCATATTAAAAATTATTTTTAAGTCAATCTGATTTTAACATTTTTTATAGCGACTCGAATTGAGGAATCGGAGAGCCGAGTTCGAATTCCAGTCGAATCCATTACATTCACTTACGTGCTAATACCCTTGGGGAAGGTATGAATCCTCTTCTTTTCTCCCAGCGATAGCAGGACAGACCGGGTTCAATAGCCTTCGATGACAACTGGTCTACCGCAGAAAGAAATGGCAACCTACTGAGGGAAAAAAAATCTGCCTTGTCAGTCATGTATCGAAAGATACATGATCGCCTAAGCGTGTATACACGCATGACACATAACTGACTGAAGCTTTTTTTTTTTTAAGCTTATCACCCCAAGCAAGGCTGGAAGCACGCAAGGGGTTACAGAAGGTTTGGAGGAAGAGCAGATAGGAGTGGTAAAGGAGAGGATGTGGAGAAAGATAGTGGATCGATCAAGGCAAGGGGGGTACAGAAGATTTGGAGCGAGAGCAGATAGTAATGAAAGGTGAAAGGATGTGGAGAAGGGAAGTGGATAGATCAAGGCAACTGGAGATGTCGATTGACGTTACACTTAAATAGTTGGAGATTGTATATGTCAGGGAAACAGGAATAAGGAAGGGAGTTCCACAGGCGAGATGTGCGAGACATGAAGCTATTGGAGTAGAAGAGACGTCTACATCTAACAGTTTCAACGGTGAAGGGGTGGGAACGGGATGCCAGCCTCGTAGGACGCTTAAATTCATGAGGCCTGGGAACCAGCGAAAGCAGCTCCTCGGAGCAATTACCGTGAAAGTATTTGTAAAAAAGACAGAGCGAGGCAACGGCGCGTCTGTGAGAGAGCGACTGCAGACGAGATGACAGATCAGGGCCAATTACGTTGCATATCCGTCTCTGGATCTTATCAAGGACAAGATTTTAAAATACGAGTTGTTTATACAATAGGTATATTTATTTCAAATTTCTTCAAATAGACAATTTTTTAAATGTTAAAATCAACTTCAAAGTTCTATAAGCTGAACCATCAGTGACCCAGCGGGTCACGGGTAGAATACTATGTAATAGTATTAAAAGTGAATTGACTGCGACTTTGAGAGAAGAGATTCACTAATTGCCCCGCACGGTCAGATGTGGCACAAGGTCGAAGTTTAGTGTGAGTTATCCGAGCCCTTAGGCTCGGGCAAAAATTCCCCGTAGACTCCGTAAAAAAACGGGGTCGGGTAGCTGTCTCCCGAGACGAGATTCTGCCCTTCGACATAGCCACGTCTGGGGATCGTCTCTGCTCGGGGGGGGGGGGGGGCAGAGAGTTTGACCAGCACACATGGAAGTGAATTCCAAGTGCAAGACTTTGAGAGGATTGTCCAGCGGGAATCGATCTTGCTACCTTAGCATTAGTTTGAGACAATTCGTTGATTAGCCTTTTTTATACACTTTTACAATCTTTACATTTTTACACTATTTACATTATTCGGACTATTGTCCTCATCTTTGTCGCCGTATTTATTACAACGTTTCGGCCGTTGTACCTTGTTCAGGTGGTTGGAATGTCGAACTGAACCCTGAACACTGGGGTAGACTGTTCTAGTTCCACGTGCCATGTCTAATAGATGTCAGTTATCAGTTATCTCCTGATAATTCCCCTCTCCAAATTCTCCCTTGCCTTAACTGGGTATTGAATCCTCTCTTTGGGTCCTGTCACTGGGTCCAATTAACGCCTTTATCCACTGTGCCATGTGTCCTTGAGGACATCTGTGTATGAATTTCTGGGTATTATAAACCTAATGTCTTCAGCAACCATTTTTACCAGTGCTCATATTGCAATTTTTGCATTTTATATTTTTTTACTCTACATTTTTTACTTATCGAATACAGTAAAAAATTGCATATTTCGCTTGTAGTGATTCCTAATTATAATTCTGATTTGAATTTATTTTCCATTCATAAAATCATATACAATTTGTTAGGCCATATTTAATAAAAACGATAACAGATAAAAGTATTAATAACATCATGTTAATGCTGACCGTAAATTATAAAACAAAATGTTTTAAATTTACATTGTTTAGTGAATTTATCTAAATAATAAACTCTGTTCACTTCGGGTACTCTTCCTTTGTCTCAAACTAATGCTAAGGTAGCAAGATCGATACCCGCTGGATAACCCTCTCAAAGTCGCAGTCAATTCAATTTTAATACTATTACATACTAGGCTACCCGTGATCCGTTGGGTCACTGACGGTTCAGGTTAAAAAACATTGAAGCTTGATTTTAACATTAAAAGGAACGTTGAAATAAAAATACTTACTGTTTAAACAACTCGTATTTTTAAATCTTATTCACTTAATTTAAAGGAACAAAAAACAGATTAACTTAAAAATAATTTTAATATTTCAAAAAATATTTTAAAATCATATTCACTTGAAAATATTTTTTAAATATGGCAAAAAAGTCTTTTAAATATCCAAAATATTGTGTTTAAAGAAAGTTGAAATATAAATAAACACGTAATCACAGAGAGGTGGAAAGAGAGAGAGAAAGAGAGAAATGGAAAGAGAGAGGTGGAAAGATAGAGAGAGAGAAATGGAAAGAGAGAGGTGGAAAGAGAGAGAGAGAGGTGGAAAGAGAGAGGTGGAAAGAGAGAGAGAGAGGTGGAAAGAGAGAGAGAGAGGTGGAAAGAGAGAGAGAGAAATGGAAAGAGAGAGGTGGAAAGAGAGCGAGAGAAATGGAAAGAGAGAGGTGGAAAGAGAGAGAGAGAGAGAAATGGAAAGAGAGAGGTGGAAATAGAGAGAGAGAGAAATGGAAAGAGAGAGGTGGAAAGAGAGAGAGAGAGAGAAATGGAAAGAGAGAGGTGGAAAGAGAGAGAGAGAAATGGAAAGAGAAAGGTGGAAAGAGAGAGAGAGAGAAATGGAAAGAGAGAGGTGGAAAGAGAGAGAGAGAAATGGAAAGAGAGAGGTGGAAAGAGAGAGAGAGAGAAATTGAAAGAGAGAGGTGGAAAGAGAGAGAGAGAGATGGAAAGAGAGAGGGGTGAAAAGAAACTTAAATCAATATGCACCCGGCAGCCGAGGTACCCATTATTCTCAGATGTTCAGTATTAGATAGGTATAGATGTAAAATGACAATGGTAGATAGATAGATAGATAGATATGAACAGACATAGATAGATAGATAGATAGATAGATAGATAGATAGATAGATAGATAGATAGATAGATAGATAGATAGATAATCAATTCACTTTTAATACTATTACATACTAGGCTACCCGTGATCCGTTGGGTCACTGACGGTTCAGGTTAGAAAACATTGAAGCTGATTTTAACATTAAAAAAATTGTCTGAGGAACGTTGAAATAAAAATACTTACTGTATAAACAACTTATATCTTTAAATCTTATTTACTTAAAAATATTTTTTTTTTTAAATCAGATTAACTGGTGTAAAATTTTATTCCTCCATTAGCCTTTTTGTACTCTTTTACTATCTTTACAGTTTTTACATATCGAATACAGTAAAAAAAAATTGCATATGTTGATTCATAATTAGAATTCTGGTTTGTATATATTTTCCATTCAATGTATTGAAAAAAAAAGTATTAACTCTATTTAAATTTATTCTTGAGATACTAATATTTTGAAGTCAGTTTGTAAGATAAAACCAGCGGAAATTAGGTATTTCTTTACATTTTTCAGACGATCTTTAAAACTAAATGCTCAAAAATTGGTAAAAGCTATGAATCTAATTTTTGGTGTCAGTACTTATCACATCAAACTCCAGCTTTCGCCCACAGTGCCATGTTGATTCTCTGAAAAAAGTGAAAAATCAACCTGTCCTAATGCTACAGGCTCCGCGCTAACATAATCTAACCCTGCGGGCTGTAATTTCACCGTTGGACGGAAATGAGTCAGTCTCTCAAGAGGTTTCGTGCTGTTTTTCTAGTGTTCAGTTATTACACGAGGCTCCCTAGAGCTGTGTTGGAATGGCTCTGCGATCTTTACGATACCTGTACCATATTTCCGACATGCTTTTGTCTTTAGATAAACATTATTTAGGTCAAACACGGGCTTCTGGGTGTCAAGCGCTTTTCCAGAACTGTCGGGTGTTACTTCAAGATTATGAATCCTCATGGCAAGCAAACGCCAGAAAATGTAGAAAATAGTTCTAACCTCATTAATGGAATTATTTATGCGGTCAGCCAGGATACCAGAGTTCGGTGGTGGTGAGGCAATGGCTAATGTTCCGGAATTGTTAATCGGGGAGCCGAGTTCCAATTCCAGTTGGGTTCGTTATATTCACTTAACGCGCAAATAGCCTTGGGAAAGGTATGAACCACCTCTTCTCCCCCCAGCTATGGGTTAATTAGTAAAACTTGTATCACTAAACCATTATTATTTTTAAAAACTTCTTGCAATCTGAAAATATTTTCTGGCTTTAAATAACCTGCAAAGGTTGATAAACCATAACAAGTGAATCAATCAATCATTAAGTTCAATTTTATTATGCTCCACTCCCATGGCCTTGTTTAAAATTTTGTTAAGTATAATAAACATCTACAGGACAATGTAAATATATACAGTAAAAAATTACAATATCTAAGGATACTTTAAATTTTTTCCGCGCTATTTATAAAAAAATTAGTTCAGGACACCAAAGTGAATATTCTAACATGTAACTATTAACATATATATATATATAATATTAGTGGTCACTATACATATATATATAAAATATATATATATATATATATATATATATATATATATATCCAAGTGTGGGATTGGTATATACGGAGTAAATTCCAATAACCAACAATTATTATTCTTTAAAGAGTGCTCAATACAGAGTAGAGCAGAGATAATCATTTATTTGAATATTATAACATAAATATATCACTACAAAAATAGCCATTTTGTTTCAACACTTCTGGTGTCTTATCAAGTGATGATGTAGAATATATAAGACACCAGAAGTGTTGAAACAAAATGGCTATTTTTGTAGTGATTTTATAACATATTTATGTTATAATATTCAAATAAATGATTATATATATATACATATATATATATATATATATATATATATATATATATATACATATATAATATTAGTGGTCAATATACATATATATATATATATATATATATATATATATATATATATATATATATATATATATATAAATTCACAAGAGGATAGAATCCAGGTCGAACTCAATGTCCAGGACAGAGTAAAAATATAATAAAAAAGCTCAAACACTAATATTAGTGTTTGAGCATTTTTATGATATATATATATATATATATATATATATATATATATATATATATATATATATATATATATATATATATATATATATATAATTGCACTTCGACGCGGTGAAATGTTTAGCAAGCTTGTCTTGCTAAATCAATTGCGACTGAGTAGTGAGTTCGCTCCTTACTGAGTGCCACATCTAAGCTAATTCTTTGTAAAACAAACACAAACACACACACACACGTTCGTACGTACGTACGTACGTGGCCGAAAACATCCACCATGAGATCAGGGTTCGGATCTCACCATGGTTGATTTATTAGGATGGTGATGTTATCGCACTGCGAATGCGATCTTATGGAAACCATACCACGTGTTGACCCAAGTGAAATTGGGTAGACGGAACTATTTGGGCGCTATCGATGATTGTGAGAGCACGAAGTCACAAGTCATCGTGACCGAGGGTTTAATAATGCGCTCTCTCCCCGAAACTGTAACTAAGGTCCGCTCAGCATAGTTGCAGTATAAAGTACAGGTGGGCTCTAGAGCAGGGATTGACTAGCCGCCCCAGTAGACAGATATATTTACCCGGCCTCCCCACTACGGTATGAGGGGACACAAGGTCGTTTTGAAGTGGGGGGGCGCTTTAGGCATAAGGACCAAGGATAAAATAAATATTTTCTCCCTCCCTGCAACCACTGTCACGTTTTCATCGATATTACACTGAATCCATCTCTCAATGCAATGAGGAAGGTACTGTCACAGTGTTGGAATCACCGGGGCTGAGCAATTTCTCCCATCTAAAATGAGGAGAAAGGTTTGCACCATTTCCGGTCAAAAGTTCATCGCGCCCAATTGGCTGGTTAACTTTTAATGCCTCAAAAACAAAACTGCTCTCTATTGCTCACCAGAGAGAACCATCCCTGCCTCCCATCAGAATATCTGACGCCCAACTCCACGAGAGCACCTCTTTGCGACTGCTCGGCCTCACATTGTCCGCTGACCTGAGATGGAACGAATTCATTGAGCCAATAGCTTCGTCCACCGCTAGGAAAGTTGGCTCCCTATGCCACGCTAGGAAATTTTTCTCGCCAGAGTCGATCCTTCAAATCTACAAATCAACAATTCGCCTTTGTATGGAGTATTGCTGCCATATATGGTTTAGAGCCCCTTCTAATTATCTCAAGGTCCTTAATAAAATCCAAAGACGGATATGCAATGTAATTGGCCCTGATCTGGCATCTCGTCTGCAGCCGCTCTCTCACAGACGTGCCGTTGCCTCCCTCTGTCTTTTTTACAAATACTTTCACGGTAACTGCTCCGATGAGCTGCTTTCGCTGGTTCCCAGACTTCATGAATTTAAGCGCTCAACTAGGCTGGCATCTCGCTCTCACCCTTTCACTGTCGAAACTGTTAAATGTAGCCGTCTCTTCTACTCCAATAGCTTCATGTCTCGCACTTCTCGCCTGTGGAACTCTCCCCACATTTCTTGTTCTCCTGATAGCTATAATCACCAACTATTCAAATGTAACGTCAATCGACGACTCCAGATGCCCTGATCTATCCCCTAACCGTCTCTTCATCCTTTCCTCTATCACTCCTCTTTGTTCTCGCTCCAACTCTGTCACCCCTTGCGTGCTAGTGGCTTCCCGCCTTCCTTGGGGTTGAATGCTTAAAAAAAGAACAGTAAACAGACACACGCGCGGCCAGCCATTTTTTGTACTAACATAAAGCTTTCTACAGGTATTACCAAGACCTCTATATATTTAATGTGCACAACTAATCCATTTGGCATTAGATTTTTATTCACTTAATGCTTTTTTTTAAAGAAAAAAAATGTTTTTAATCTGGACAACACGTGCGCGTCAACAGATGGAGAAACTTCTGGTTCAATTCGCATTAAAATATATAAGGAAGTTGGCATCTATATTCAGCGTAAAATGTAGAATAAAATTGATTTTTTTTTCGCTTTCACATTTATACACACACACACACACACACACACATATATATATATATATATATAGCTATATTAAAATGTTGATTCATCCAAGATTTTGTGCAAGAAAGCATGAATTACATTTCAGATGAAGTTTTTTTTTAAAAACTGATTATAAATGGTTTTCTCTTATTTTTTTCTCTTTATCTCTTTTATTCTTTTGTTGCCTTTAATTTTTCATCCACTATCAAAACTTTTTTCTTTTTTTTGGGGGGGGGGAGGGGGTCTTTTTTTCTTTCTTCTTTTTTTTCAGTCTTTACTTCCTTTCTTTCGGTCTGTTATTTTCTTTCATTCTCTCCTTTTTTTCTTAGCGTGTACTTTCTTTTTTCTTTCTTTCTTTTTCAGTCTTTACTTCCCTTCTTTCTGTCTATTATTTTCTTTCATGCTCTCCTTTTTTTTAGCGTGTACTTTCTTTCTTTTTTTTTCTTTCTTTTTCAGTCTTTACTTCCTTTCTTTCTGTCTGTCATTTTCTTTCATGCTCTCCTTTTTTTAGCGTGTACTTTCTTTCTTTTTTTTTCTTTCTTTTTTCAGTCTTTACTTCCTTTCTTTCGGTCTATTATTTTCTTTCATGCTCTCCTTTTTTTAGCGTGTACTTTCTTTCTTTTTTTTCTTTCTTTTTTCAGTCTTTACTTCCTTTCTTTCTGTCTGTCATTTTCTTTCATGCTCTCCTTTTTTTAGCGTGTACTTTCTTTCTTTTTTTTTCTTTCTTTTTTCAGTCTTTACTTCCTTTCTTTCGGTCTATTATTTTCTTTCATGCTCTCCTTTTTTTAGCGTGTACTTTCTTTCTTTTTTTTTCTTTCTTTTTTCAGTCTTTACTTCCTTTCTTTCTGTCTGTCATTTTCTTTCATGCTCTCCTTTTTTTTCTTAGCGAGTACTTCCTTCCTTTCTTTCTTTCTTTCTTTTTACTTTCTTTCTTTTTTCACTCTTTACTTTCTTTCTTTCGGTCTGTTATTTTCTTTCATTATCTCCTTTTTTTAGCGTGTACTTTCTTTTTTCTTTCTTTCTTTTTTCAGTTTTTACTTCCTTTCTTTCTGTCTGTTATTTTCTTTCATGCTCTCCTTTTTTTTCTTAGCGCGTACGAACAACGAAGTTAATCAACATCGAAACTGGACAGTACCTAAATGAGTAATCTCTTGTCTTACTAATTAACCCATAGATTAATTCATACCTTTTCCAAAGGTATTTGCGCGTAGGCCAATATAACGAACCCAACTGGAATTGGAACTCTGATTAACAATTCTGAACTAGTGTCCATTATACCACTCTCACATCCAAGCTTACGACACTTGGTATTCCAAAGCGGTCAGTAAAGAAAATGACAGCGAAAATAACAGGGAATTGAAATTCGACTCTCCGATTAGCAATTCGGAGCCATTATCCATTACACCACCCGCACATCCAAGATTACAGCACCTGGCCGAGTTCTAATTGCCGTTGGCTTCATTATATTCACTTAAGTAAAATTACCCTTGGGAATGAGAGGAATCCACATCTTCTTCCCCCACTCAGCTGGGGGTAAGACATGTATCACTAAATCATTATTATCTCAGAAAAAAATCTACAATCTAAAAATATTTTTTTAAATAATCTGCAAAGGGTTGATAAACCGTAAGAAACGAATCAATCAGTAAAACCTGTCTCTGCTTATATTCTTTTTTCTAGCTCTCTGATTTAACTTTTTCTTTCTTTCTCGATAGTAAGCCTGATCAGTTCGATAATGTCAAATTAACATCTGATCCCCAAAATGAACTACAGGCCGTTGTTAACTGGGGCAAGAAATGGCTTGTTAATTTTACCACCCCAAAACAAAGCTTCTCTCTATCAATCACCTGAAAGGCATGGCTGATGCTAACCTCCAGGAGAGCGACTCTTTGCGCCTTTTCAGGTTAAAATTCTCGGCTGACATGAAGGGGAAAGATTATATCGAATCCATTACTAGGTCTGCTGCTAAAAAAAAAACGTCGGTTCACTGTGTCGTGCTAGACAATTCTTCTCTCCTGAATCTGTCTTAGATATTTATGTCTACCATTCGTCCATGCTTTGTATATTGCTGCCACATATAGTCCGGTGCTTCTGCAGTATATTTAGAGATTCTCCATAAAATCCAAAGAAGAACCAGCAATATTATTGGTCCTAATCTGGCGACTCGTCTTCATTCATTTTCCCACTGCCTTAATATTCCCTGTGCCTTTTCTATAAGTACTTTCATGGTAACTGTTCAGATGAACTCTTCGCTATGGTGCGTAGACTTTATGAATTTAAGCGCAGTACTGGATTGGCAGCAAGGTCTCATTATTTTACAGTTGAATTGGCGAGATGTAACCGTAAGTTCTGTGCTAACAATTACTTTTCTCGCACTTCTCGTTTGTGAAACTCTCTTCCAGTTCCATGTTTTCCAGCCAATTTTGATCTTCAAAAATGTAAACACAATATCAATTGTCTTCTTCATTCCTCTTCTATTGTTACCGGACCGTAATGATGTTTCTTTTTATCTGTCTATGTTTCTGAGATGAGGTATTCTAATTATTTACATTGTTCGGACTGTTGTCCTCATTTTTATTGCCATATTCACGACGCTTCAGTTAGAAGTTCCAATTACCTGAAGAAGGCCGGAGCGTACAACGAAACGTAGTTAACAATGTAATTAATTTTTCTCTTTTTATTTTTATTTTCTTATTCTTTCACACTCAGTAAACCCTTGTATTTTAGTGGCTTTACTGCCTTGCATGAGGTGATGTGATTTTGTTTTCATTGACTTTTTCTTTGATACCTTTCTTTCGTCTTGACATTTTCTTTCATTATCTCCCATTTTTTTTCATTTTTTTTCGCTTTCTTTCTTGCACTCTCTCCGGCTGGCTTTTTCCTATGCTTTCTTTTTTTTAAGCCTTGTTCACTTTCTTTCTCTCTACTTGTTGTGAGGGAGACTATTTCCCTGCAAGTTTGGACTCGGCCGTCGGACGAAAAACGTAAAAATAGTCCTACATCAAGAGGAGTAGCAGTAGCAGCAGTAGCTTTTGCAATTAGTCATTCACGGCTAAACATTTTCCTCTCTAGTTTCTATTCTACATTGTTTCTCTCTACCAAAGGGTAATAAGCTTGATGAACCCAATTCCAGTTTTCTACTGTTATTTTTGATAATTCACTTACAACCCTAACCGTATCTTTTTGTCATCATTTTATGTTTGATTCTTTCATACCATTCTTTTTTTTTACTTCGTTTTCAATGAATAGCTTCCATCTTTCTTTCTTTCTTTCTATTTTTACTCTCTTTCTTTCTTTCTTTCTATTTTTACTCTTTCTTTCTTTCTATTTTTACTCTCTTTCTTTTTTTTTCTATTTTTACTCTCTTTCTTTTTTCTTTCTATTTTTACTCTCTTTCTTTCTTTCTTTCTATTTTTACTCTCTTTCTTTCTTTCTTTCTTTCTATTTTTACTCTCTTTCTTTTTTCTTTCTATTTTTACTCTCTTTCTTTCTTTCTTTCTATTTTTACTCTCTTTCTTTTTTCTTTCTTTCTATTTTTACTCTTTCTTTTTTCTTTCTATTTTTACTCTCTTTCTTTCTTTCTTTCTATTTTTACTCTCTTTCTTTTTTCTTTCTCTTTTTACTCTCTTTCTTTCTTTCTTTCTTTCTATTTTTACTCTCTTTCTTTTTTCTTTCTATTTTTACTCTCTTTCTTTTTTCTTTCTATTTTTACTCTCTTTCTTTCTTTCTTTCTATTTTTACTCTTTCTTTCTTTCTATTTTTACTCTCTTTCTTTTTTCTTTCTATTTTTACTCTCTTTCTTTTTTCTTTCTATCTATTTTTACTCTCTTTCTTTCTTTCTTTCTATTTTTACTCTCTTTCTTTTTTCTTTCTATTTTTACTCTCTTTCTTTCTTTCTTTCTTTCTATTTTTACTCTCTTTCTTTCTTTCTTTCTTTCTATTTTTACTCTCTTTCTTTCTTTCTATTTTTACTCTCTTTCTTTTTTCTTTCTATTTTTACTCTCTTTCTTTCTTTCTTTCTATTTTTACTCTCTTTCTTTCTTTCTTTCTATTTTTACTCTCTTTCTTTTTTCTTTCTTTCTATTTTTACTCTCTTTCTTTTTTCTTTCTATTTTTACTCTCTTTCTTTCTTTCTATTTTTACTCTCTTTCTTTCTTTCTTTCTATTTTTACTCTCTTTCTTTCTTTCTTTCTATTTTTACTCTCTTTCTTTTTTCTTTCTATTTTTACTCTCTTTCTTTCTTTCTATTTTTACTCTCTTTCTTTCTTTCTTTCTATTTTTACTCTCTTTCTTTCTTTCTATTTTTACTCTCTTTCTTTCTTTCTTTCTATTTTTACTCTCTTTCTTTTTTCTTTCTATTTTTACTCTCTTTCTTTTTTCTTTCTATTTTTACTCTCTTTCTTTCTTTCTATTTTTACTCTCTTTCTTTCTTTCTTTCTATTTTTACTCTTTCTTTCTTTCTATTTTTACTCTCTTTCTTTTTTCTTTCTATTTTTACTCTCTTTCTTTTTTCTTTCTATTTTTACTCTCTTTCTTTTTTCTTTCTATTTTTACTCTCTTTCTTTCTTTCTTTCTATTTTTATTTCTTTCTTTATTTCTATTTTTACTCTCTTTCTTTTTTCTTTCTATTTTTACTCTCTTTCTTTTTTCTTTCTATTTTTACTCTCTTTCTTTCTTTCTATTTTTACTCTCTTTCTTTCTTTCTTTCTTTCTATTTTTACTCTCTTTCTTTCTTTCTTTCTATTTTTACTCTCTTTCTTTCTTTCTTTCTATTTTTACTCTCTTTCTTTTTTCTTTCTATTTTTACTCTCTTTTCTTTTTTTCTTTCTATTTTTACTCTCTTTCTTTCTTTCTTTCTATTTTTACTCTTTCTTTCTTTCTATTTTTACTCTCTTTCTTTTTTCTTTCTATTTTTACTCTCTTTCTTTTTTCTTTCTATTTTTACTCTCTTTCTTTCTTTCTATTTTTACTCTCTTTCTTTCTTTCTTTCTATTTTTACTCTCTTTCTTTCTTTCTTTCTATTTTTACTCTCTTTCTTTCTTTCTTTCTATTTTTACTCTCTTTCTTTCTTTCTTTCTATTTTTACTCTCTTTCTTTTTTCTTTCTATTTTTACTCTCTTTCTTTCTTTCTTTCTATTTTTACTCTCTTTCTTTCTTTCTTTCTTTCTATTTTTACTCTCTTTCTTTTTTCTTTCTATTTTTACTCTCTTTCTTTCTTTCTTTCTTTCCATTTTTACTCTCTTTCTTTTTCTTTCTTGATTGTTTTATTTGTTTTTCGGGCTTATATTTTCTTGTTTATTTTATCTCTGCTGATTTTTAAAAATTTCTGCCCTTCTCTTTTACACATTCCTTTTGTTCCTCTGTTTCCCTTGCTCAGTTTTCTCTATCTCTCTTTTCTCCTTCTACATCATTTCTATCTTTTCTCTTCTACTTTTTTTTACGACTCTCTTTTTCTCCTCCCGCCTACTGCTTGTTTACTCTTTCTTTCCTTCTTTTTTTATATTGTCTTCTTCACTTTATTTCGCTTACTTTTAAAAAAATTGACTTGTTTTGTGCCTTGTGCTTCTTTTCTCTCTCCCTCTTTCCACTTTCTCTCTCTCTCTCTCTCTCTCTCTCTGTGTCTCACTGTCTCATTACCTCTCTTTCTCTCTCTCTCTCTCTCACTGTCTCATTACCTCTCGCTCTCTCTCTCTGTCTGTCTCACTGTCTCATTACCTCTCTTTCTCTCTCTCTCTCTCTAAAAAAAAGACAGAAATAGACTAAGGATAGAATTGAAGAAATAAATAAACTGCTGGATGGCAACATAAAAACAGACTGTGATAGATAGATAGATAGATAGATAGATAGATAGATAGATAGATAGATAGATAGATAGATAGATAGATAGATAGATAAAAACAGATAGATAGATAGAATTACCTTAGATAGATAGATAGATAGATAGATAGATAGATAGATAGATAGATAGATAAGAACAAACTGCGATAGATAGATAGATAGATAGATAGATAGGACAAACTGCGATAGATAGATAGATAGATAGATAGGACAAACTGCGATAGATAGATAGATAGATAGATAGATAGATAGATAGATAGATAGGACAAACTGCGATAGATAGATAGATAGATAGATAGATAGATAGATAGATAGATAGATAGATAGATAGATAGAACATCCACTTTTTCGCTAAGATTTTCGATACCTAAGGTTCGAAATGAATTTTTAAAAATAAGAACGCATTCTTGAAGCTTTCTTTTGGGCTTTAATTGAAAGCTAAATGATTACATTTACGATTCTCGGTTTTAAAAATCTTCCAAAAATATAATATTTTTCTGAAACTTTATTTGAAAAAATTTAGCTGATGTAAAGTTTAATTAATCTGATTTGAAAAAAATATTATTTACTTTAAGTTTAAAATAACAGAGAAATGGATTTTTAAAACAGACATTAGCGCGATTAAGCGCTTGTCAACACCTTATAAATCACTTGACGAGGTGCTGACACTTTTATTATTGTTCTAAGGTAACCTTATCTGTTAAAACATAATTTAAGAAAATGACCGGTGAACGTTTTTCTATATAATTTTCTAAGTACTCAATTATCTTAAAAATGTTGGAAAATGTTCTCCGTAATCTCATTTTAGGAACGTTGAATTTAAATTTACTATAGTCATCGCTCTTATTTTCTGATTATTTCGTGTATGATCAACCATACTTTCAAACGGGGGCACGTTACGTTTACATAAAATAAACAATTAAAAATAGTGTTTAAAACGACTTTTAATGAGCTTTTTTAATTTTTGATTCGTAAATGTAGTTTCCACTAATCGCCTTGAAGTAATGCAGAATTTTAAACGATTTAAATTATTTAAGTTTTTTTAAAAAATGAAAAAAATTCTTGTAAAAATTAATAATTATTCTTTGAAAAAAAATTCATCTTAAAACAATAGTGTCCTTAATAAATCAATTAGAAAAGCAATTAAAAGCTTTTCTCATTAAATAATTTCATAGCTTTATTGCATTTATTAGTTTACAGTTCAGGGCAGATTTTCGATGAATGGGTTAACTGTTTTACAAAAAAATTAATGATTTACATTCTCCAAAGACTTTTGCTTTTAACTAATAAAAAAATCCCCACCCTAAACATAGAATTTCTCGAAATTGCGTGAAATTATGTAAGCGGGTGGTAACATATGTAAAAAAAATATAAATATTTTTTCCAAGACTTTCTAAAAAAAAGAAACCCGAAAATAACTTAATTCATTTCTGAATATGTCCTGAAATTTTCATTAAAATCCGACAATTATTTGATTTTTACAAGAATTTCCAAATCAATGTGTTTTTCACCGGAAAATAGTGCAAAAAACTAATCGTAATCGACCGCTGACGTAAGCAAAACAAGATTTTAACGAAAATTTCGAATGTGATAGAAAGAATTTTAAAAATATTCAAAAAAATAATAAAAAATAATTTGATCTTTCCTCTTAATAATAACATAAACATTTTGACGATAAAACTTTGTTTTTATTGAGTTTGGGAAGTTTTTTCATCATGTAATGATGTTATTCCGCGAAAAAGTGAAGGTACCTAGATAGATAGATAGAGAGAGAGAGAGAGGAGGGAGGGAGAGAGAGAAACAGACTGAGATAGAAAGACATTTACGAACAGACTGGGATAGATAGATAGATAGATAGATAGATAGATAGATAGATAGATAGATAGATAGATAGATAGATAGATAGATAGATAAAAACAGACTGGGATAGATAGACAGATACGAACAGACTAAGATAGATAGATAGATAGATAGATAGATAGATAGATAGATAGATAGATAGATAGATAGATAGATAGATAGATAGATAAAAACAGACTGGGATAGATAGACATACGAACAGACTAAGATAGATAGATAGATAGATAGATAGATAGATAGATAGATAGATAGATAGATAGATAGATAGATAGATAAAAACAGACTGGGATAGATAGACATACGAACAGACTAAGATAGATAGATAGATAGATAGATAGATAGATAGATAGATAGATAGATAGATAGATAGATAGATAGATAGATAAAAACAGACTGGGATAGATAGACATACGAACAGACTAAGATAGATAGATAGATAGATAGATAGATAGATAGATAGATAGATAGATAGATAGATAGATAAGAACAAACTGCGATAGATAGATAGATAGATAGATAGATAAGAACAAACTGCGATAGATAGATAGATAGATAGATAGATAGATAGATAGATAAGAACAAACTGCGATAGATAGATAGATAGATAGATAGATAGATAGATAGATAAGAACAAACTGCGATAGATAGATAGATAGATAGATAGATAGATAGATAGATAGATAGATAGATAAAGAACAAACAGCGATAGATAGATAGATAGATAGATAGATAGATAGATAGATAAGAACAAACTGCGATAGATAGATAGATAGATAGATAGATAGATAGATAGATAGATAGATAGATAGATAAGAACAAACTGCGATAGATAGATAGATAGATAGATAGATAGATAGATAGATAGATAGATAAGAACAAACTGCGATAGATAGATAGATAGATAGATAGATAGATAGATAGATAGATAGATAGATAGATAGATAGATAGATATTGAAGAGAGCAATGAACATGCTAAGGTATATATCTCTATATGATCGCTATAAAACGATAGATATATTTCTCATTTATTTTAACAGATTCCGTTTTGTGCTGAGTAAATTTTCAATATCGTGAAGCAGAGGCAGAAGAGATTTTTTTTCATACCTAAGTCATATTGAGAGAATATAAAAACAACTAGAAATAGGTAGATTGACGCAACATGACCTTTGACATTTGCCTTTGTGTACTTTCTAATCTTAGCTTTGAGGATATCAATATCCGTAGGTAGAGATGTTTTTTGTTTTTTAATTAAATTTAAATAACATTTAGATACACGCAGTATCCAACCCCAAATAATTCTGAAAATTGTTAACGATGATATAACTGAACCTGCCTGTTCGGCTTAAATTTCAATTTTTATTTATTTATTTTTAGCTTTCCAAGTATAGTTTCCACATTTTAGCCGTTTTTTTTTTGTTTTGTTTTGTTTTTTTGTAAGAAACGGAAATAAAAAAAAGAACGAAAAGAAACAAAATAATTTAATAATCGGCCATGCAAACGTAATTTTATGTAAGCGAGAATTAGCTTTGTGAAGTGGCACGCGGAACGACGTTTATATGTGACAGAAAGATACAAGATATATGTTTGAAAGAGAATGTGTGTGTGTGTGAGAAGAGAGAGAGAGAAGAGAGAATATGTATAGGAGAGAAAGCGAAAGAAAGCGAATATGTGAGTGAAAGAGAGTATGTGTGAGAAAAAATGGAAGGGGAATATGGAAGTGTAAAATGAAGATATATGCTTGAAAGTGAATGTGTGAAAGAAAGAAAGAAAGAAAGAAAGAATATATATATATATATATATATATATATATAATACGCTTGACGAGGAAATGGAACTAATGTCTTTAATTTAATAACAAAATTAAATTCGAAGCTTTTAGCTTCCATTTTTGAAACATGGTTATCACTGTGTAGCGAAAAAAACATATTTTAAATCAATTAAATTATAATATATATATATATATATATATATATATATATGTGTGTGTGTGTGTGTGTGAGAGAGAGAAAAACGAAAGAAACCGAATATGTGAGTGGAAGAGGGTGTGTGTGAGAAAAAATGGAATGAAAATGTGCACGTGTAGATGGGAATGTGTATAAGAAAGAGGGAGAGGGGCGAGAGAGAAAGAAAATTTGTGAGAGAGAGAGTGAGAGAATATGTGTGTGAAGGAGAGTGTGTGAGAGAAACCGTAAGAAAATAAATGCGTGTGAAAGTGAATGTAATAAAAAGAAAGAAAGAGAGAGAGAGAGAGAGAGAGAGAGAGAGAGAATGTATGTGAGAGAAAGAGAATATATGTGTAAAAGAGGGTGTGTGCGCGAAAAAAGGGAAGGAAAATATACACGTGTAAATGTGAATGTGTGTAAGAGAGAGAGAGAGAAAAAATATGTGTGTGAGAGAGGGTGAGAGAATATGTGTTTAAAAGAGAGTGTGTGTGAGAGAAACCGGAAGGAAATCAAGGTGAAAGTGAATATAAGAGAGAGTGAACGAGATAGAGAAAATATATGAAAGAGAGAGAGAGAGAGAGTCTTTGTGTGAAAGAAAGAAAGAGAATATGTCTGTGAAAGAGAGGGAAAGAAAAATTATACGCGTGTGAAAGTGAATGTGTTTTAGAGAAAGAGGGAGAGAGAGAAATTATAGGTAAGAAAAAGAATTTGCATAAGAGAAGAGGAAGAAAAATAAATGCGTATGAAAGAGAAAGGCAGGGTTAAATTAGGTGTATAAGAGAGAGAATGTGTGTCTGTGTGCAAGAGAGAGTGAAAGAGAAAGAGAGAGAATATCTTAGAGAGTGAGTGTGGGAGAGTGAGTGAAAATAAGTGAGTGAGAAAGAGAGATTAGGTGTGCGAAAAAGCAGAAGATAAAATAGAAGAGAGAGAAATTAATATGTGAGGATGTGAGAGAGGGAGAGAAAATATACGAGTAAGAGAGGGAAAAAGATCTGCGTAAGGGGTGTGTGTGGGAGAAAAATAGAATGATAAATTATACGAGTGTAAGAGAACATGTATGCTAGAGAGAGGGGGAGAAAAAAAAGAAAATATGTGAGTGGGAAAGGAGGAGCTAAAATTAGTGTGTGTGAGAGAAAAGAGGAAGATAAAATATAAAGATCTGAGAGAGGGTGAGAGAAAGAGAAAATATCTGAGAGAGAAAGAGAGAACAAAACTAGGTTTGTATGTGAGAGAGAAAAAGGAAGATAAAATATTCGAATGTGAGAGAGAGCGAGAGAAAGAAAGAAAATATGTGAGTTAGAAAAGGGGAGCTAAAATCTATGTGTTTGAGAGAAAGAGGAAGATAAAATATAAGAATCTGTGAGAAAGAGAGAGAGAGAGAAATATGTCAGAAAGAGAGAACAAACTAGGTTTGTGAGAGAGTGTGTGTGTGTGTGGGAGAGAGAAAGAAAGAAGATAAACTATACGAATGTGAGAGGTAATTTGTATGTGATAGAGAGAGAGAGAATATACGTCAGTGAGAAAGAGGGGGGTAAAATTAGTGTGTGGGAGAAAGAGGAAGATTATAATGTAAGAATCTGAGAAGAGACAGCGAGAGAAAGAAAAAATATCTGAGTGAGAGAGAGAGAACAAATTAGGTTTTTGTGAGAGAGTGTGTGTGAGAGGGAAAGAGGAAGATAAAATATATGAATGTGAGAGATAATTTGTGAGAGAGGGAGAAAGAAAATATGTGAGTAAGAAAAGGGGAGCTAAAATCGATGTGTGTGAGAGAAAGAGGAAGATAAAATGTAAATGTAAGAATCTGTGAGAAAGAGAGAGAAATATTTCAGAAAGAGAGAATAAACTAGGTTTATGAGAGAGAGAAAGAAAAAGATAAAATATACGAATGTGAGAGAGAATTTGTGTGTGAGAGAGAGAGAGAAAGAAAGCGTGAGTAAGATAGAGGGAGCTAAGATCGGTGTGTGAGAGAAAAAGCGGAATATAAAATATAAGAACCTGAGAGAGAGAGAGAGAGAGAAAGAGAGAAAGAGAGAGAGACAGATAGAAATATGTGAGAGAAAAAGAGAGAATAAACTGGGCCTGTGAGAGAGAGTATCTGTGAGAGAAAGAAGGAGATTAAATATATGAAAGTGAGAGAACATTGGTAAGAGAGAGAGAGAGAGAGAAAGAAAATATGTGAGAGAGAGAGAGCTAAAATCGATATGCGTGAGAGAAAGACGAAGATAAAATATAAGAATCTGAGAGAGAGAGAGAGAGAGAAATATGTGAGTGAGAAAGAGAGAACAAACTAGGTTTGTAGGAGAGAGTGTATGTGAGAGAGAAAGAGGAAGATAAAATATAAGAATCTGAGGGAGAGAGAGAGAGAGAGAAATAAGTGAGTGAGAAAGAGAGAACAAACTAGGTTTGTGAGAGAGAGTGTGTGTGAGAGAAAGAGGAAGATAAAATATACGAATGTGAGAGAGAATTTGTGAAAGAGAGACAGAGGAAAAATATGTGAGAGAGAGCGAGCTAAAATCGATGTGTGAGAGAGAATAAGAAAGATAAAATATAAGAATCTGAGAGAGAGAGAGAGAGAGAAATATGTGAGTGAGAAAGAGAGAACAAACTAGGTTTGTAGGAGAGAGTGTATGTGAGAGAGAATAAGAAAGATAAAATATAAGAATCTGAGAGAGAGAGAGAGAGAGAGAAAATATATAAATGAGAGAGAACAAAACTATGTTTGTGAGAGAGTGTGCTTGAGAGAGAAAGAGGAAGATAAAATGTATGAATATGAAAGAGAATCTGTGATGAAAACGAGTGAGAAAATATGTGAGAAAGATAGAGAGAGAAAGGTATATGCGAGGCTGGGTGAGATAACAAGAGAAAGATAAAATGTACAATTCTGTGAGAGAAAGGGAAAATATATAGGAGTGTGAAAGGAAAAGACGGGGTGTGTGTGTGTGTGTGTGTAAGAGGAAGAGAGAAACATATGCGAGAGCGAGAAAAAGGGAGTGTTTGAGAGGGTGTCCGAGGGAAAGAGAAAGATAGAATAGAGGAAAGCGAAGCAGAAAGTATGAGAGATTGTGTGTGAGAGAAAATACGCGTAAGAAAGAAAAAGAAAGTTAGAATTTCCGAGTGTGAGAGATGTATCTAATAGAAAATGCGGGAATGAAAGTATGTGTGAGCGTGTGTGTGAGAATTAATGTAAGAGGGTGAAAGAGAGGGAAAATGTGTGAGTGAGAGAGGCAGTGGGGGAGTCCGTGTATCTGTGAGAGTAAGAGCGAGAGTGTGTTTATCAGAAATACGGTATGTGTAAAGAGAGAAAGAGTGTGTTAAAAAGAGAAATACTGTTTGCTTCTCTCTCTCTCTCTGTGTGTGTGTGTGTGTATGAATAGGATAAAAGTGTCAGTTTGTAAGTGCGAGTAAGTGAGAAAGTATGTGTGTGGGAGAGTGTGTGAGCGAGAGAAGATATGCGATGAAGAATGGGTGTGTGAGAACGCGAGAGGGTGGGTGTGCTGGAGGAAGAAAGAGAGAATGCAGGATAGAGAGAGCATGCGTGAGAGGATGCGTGTGATAAGCCGTGCCTTTTTGTGTGAGTCGGGGGAAAATTATCTTTGTGTTTGATAGAGATTGTGCTTGTGTGGGGGAAAAAAGTAGCGTCTGTGTTTGCGTGTGCTTGTTCAAGAAAGTGTGTGTCTATGTATAAGAGCGTACGTACGAAAGAGTGTGTACGCTTGTATGTGGGGGAAAAAATGTGAGAGGTAAGTTGTTTATGAGAGAAGTCGCAGTTGTGTATGTGTGTGTGAGAAAGAGAGACAGAGAAAGACCTAAAGAAAGATTATGTCTGCTAACGTGTGAGAAAGAGATTGTGCCTATACGAGAAAGAGAAAGGAGAGAGAGTGTGTGGGGGGGGTGTATGTGCCAAATATTTTACTAGTATATAAAGAGAAAGAAACATGTCTGAGTCGGGGCGTGACAAATGTATAACATGGGGCCTACGCCTAAAAAACACCAAATATTGTGACTTAAACAGGCTGAGGTCTTCTACCACCCATCAGTGAAGAAGGCACCCCCTGCCCTAAGCCAATATTAGAAATAGATCCCTACTGAATACGCAACATTTTTATCTTATGCCAAATTAAGTTAAGAATACAGATATTGTAAGGAGCGCTATTCTTAATAAGTGCTCTAATAATGAAGCCTTGTGCCATACCAATCTATGAAATAACTAGTCAATTTACACTACCTGCTTCATTATTTTTACTCGATGCCAAGTTAATCACGTGTAATATGGTTAGAAGGATAAACTAGAAAGTGATTTTAAATTTCAACTGGGGTTCACGAATTGCAGCTTTGCAATAAGCTAGGCCAAAGAAATAACTCCTACGTGAAAATTGGAAGTGGAATTTACAGACAGAATTTCAGATTCTCCTATGCTGGAACTCTTTTATTATCTGGAATATTGCATCGACTTACTAATGTTCGACATTATTCTTCTTTTTCAGAATGTAATGTTTAAAAGAGCCTAGAAGTTACTATATGATCACGTCATTCCACCAACTAGTTTAACATTTCCATTGTTCTGCTTTGCTATAAAAATGTTGCTTGGTTATATATATATATATATATATATATATATATATATATATATATATATATATATATATATGTCATCCACAGACAGACTGTTTCGCTGTTTCACAGCTCATCAGTGTGGCTAGATGTCCGGTTACCTCTAGCTAGGATCGAAACCCGACTGAATTTGCGTCAGTCGGAACTTCTACCACTAAGCCGTTAGGATGAAGGTGAATTTTAGCGTGTTTATTTTTAGATTCAGATAAACACACAGTTACTGACAGTGACTCAGAGTCGTGCAGTATTAGCTTAAATAGTCACTGTTTACAAATTCACACCTCAAACCAGAGGGCTCAACCGAAATTAATTTCAGGAGCTAATATTTTTATATATATATATATATATATATATATATATATATATATATATATATATATATATATATAAACCTAATGAGCCAGTTAAGTCTACCTAGGTTTCACCTACACGGATCGTGTAGATTTTTTCTTTGGACTCTGAGCTTGAATTCTGGACGATTGTTTTCTCCTCAATTTCATGTTCTTAGTTCTTTCTTTTTTTATCCCTTATTTTTCCTTGGGCATTGGTTTGTTCAATCACAAGCCGAAATACCTAAGGTTTTTCCAAACGAGTACAACTATATATATATATATATGGTGGACTCTCCCCGTCGTATTCGTCGTATGCTGGACAAGAAGCACAGTTCCGAGGAACCGACAGCCCAGACACCAGCACATATGTTTTGATTATAGTGGTGAATGCTTTGTACAGAACCAACCACACTTTTTGAAGGTCCGAATACAGAGGCCACAAGGTCCCCAACCGACCCTCCGCAGGTTTTTGAATTCAGAGTTGTCCTTCTCCTAGACCAGTTGCCATCCAAGTCTATAAAACCCAGTATGTCCTGAAGAAGAGGCTTAATACGTTTCCCAAGGGAAACGAAAGTGAATGTAATGGATTCGACTTGAATTCGAACTCGGCACTCCGATTTCTCAATCCGAGGCGCTATCTACTACTCCACCGTGCATAGTGGATAAAAGCAGTAAGTAATCCAGTGACTTGATCCAAAGAGTTGTGAGTTCAATACCTGGCCACAGCAGAAGGAAAAACAACTTTGAGAATTGATTTAATAAAGGGAAATAAATGAAACTGAGACATGATACGTGGAACTAGAACAATCTCCCCCGGTGGACGAAATAATATTCGTGAATATGACAATAATGATGAGTCCAAAGAACGTAAATAGTATATATATATATATATATATATATATATATATATATATATATATATATATATATATATATATTTAAAGACATTTATAATATGTTTAACGTTCTTTTTATAGATACAAGTATCTATAAAAAGAACGTTAAACATATTTTAAACTTTAAATAAATTGTCGGACTATGTCCAATTCAAATATATATATATATATATATATATATATATTAAATAAAAACAGATTGCTTTAAGGTTCCATATAATAAATTATTTCACCACAGCCCTTTTAAAGGACAGTGGATCATCAGATTTATTTCCAAATGTTGAAATGAAAAAATTAAAATAAATTTACACATTTATGACGGGCAATAATAAGGAAACTCACGAAGTGGGGGCAGTGTAGGGGGGTAGAGTTAGATGTAACATTTCTATTGTTTCAAATTTAAATTTTCGCTGAAATCTAGACATTGACACTTTAAATCTGTTAACGGAAGTTATATCTTGATTAGGAAGTGGGATGGACAAAGAAGTATATAAAAAAAAGAAAAAAGAAAAAGAGAGAAAAAAGAGAGAAAAAAAGAGAAAGAAGTTGTAAAAAAGTGTCATTAACTTCTATTGGAAGTTATATATATAAAAGTGAACATTGAAGTCAACACTTAGAGGCGACAAACTGTTTCATACTAGACGCAATCGGCAGGCCGCCCTAGTGGTTGCGTCTCGCCTCTAAGTGTTGACTTCAATGTTCACTTTTATATTTGCACACGCTCTATCTCAGAGATTGAGCGCTTTATCTCATAAATATAGCACACCTTAAGAGTATATTTCTTCATGTGTATATATATATATATATATATATATATATATATATATATATATATATATATATATATATAATAAAAAGACTTAAACACTAATATTCTATGGTCATAATTTATTCCATTGGAATCGTAAGAACGATCCAATTCATCAGACCTACAGATTCAAATTTTGTAGGTCTGATGAATTGGATCGTTCTTACGATTCCAATGGAATAAATCATGACCATAGAATATTAGTGTTTAAGTCTTTTTATTATATCCTTACTCTGTCCTGGACATCGAATTCTACCTGGATCATATCCTCTTGGAATTATTTTTATACATATATATATGTGTATATATAATTGCATATGTATGTGTATATTCACCACTAATATTCTCTCTCTCTCTCTCTCTCTCTCTCTCTCTCTCTCTATATATATATATATATATATATATATATATATATATATATATATGATGCTGATAATTGACTATGAGTCAGATTTTGGCAAGAATGACAAATACGAATACTGACAGGTGTAAATCTCTTGCTTACACCTGTTGTACATAAATCGCTTGATGAGTTGCTCTTGTCCAGCCCCAGCTGCTTTCCTCCAAAAATAAAATAAAAGATCCTGCCTCAAGAACAAATGACCGAAAGATCCTGAAGGCCACTTCAATATTCAATGAAGTGTTTATGTTAGTTTGCTCTCAAAGAAAAGCGGCCAATCAACACAAATAAAACCTGATTTGGGTTTTTGGGGTTTTCTTTTTTTCAATTATTTCACCGCAAGCAAAAATGGGAATACCACTAGTACTCCGGGGGTTACAGGCAGTGAAAGAGAAAGAGATGTCCGAGAATGAGGAAGATTAAAGAAAGGGCAATAGAGGAACCGGGATGCCACTAGTACACCGGGGGTTACAGGCAGTGAAAGAGAAGACCGAGGAAAGAGGATTGAATAAAGGGCAAGAGATGAACGGGAATGCCACTAGTACTCAGGGGGTTACAGGCAGTGAAAGAGAAAGAGAAGACTGAGAATAAGGAGGATTGAAGAAAGGGCAATAGATGAAACGGAATGCCACTAGTACTCAGGGGGTTACAGGCAATGATAGAGAAAGAGAAGACTGAGAATAAGGAGGATTGAAGAAAGGGCAATAGATGAAACGGAATGCCACTAGTACTCAGGGGGTTACAGGCAATGATAGAGAAAGAGAAGACTGAAAATAGAGAGGATTGATGAAAGGGCAATAGATGAACCGGAATTCCACTAGTACTCAGGCTGTTACAGGCAGTGAAAATGAAAGAGAAGCCTGAGAAAAGAGAGGATTGAAGAAAGGGAAATAGATGAACCGGAATGCCACTATACTCAGGAGGTTATAGGCAGTGAAAATGAAAGAGAAGACTGAGAATAGAGAGGATTGATGAAAGGGCAATAGATGAACCGGAATGCTACTAGTACTCAGGGGGTTACAGGCAGTAAAATAGAAAGAGAAGACTGAGAATAAGGAGAATTGATGATAGACAATAGATGAAACGGAATGCCACTAGTACTGAAGGGGTTACAGGCAGTGATAGAGAAAGAGAAGCATGAGAATAAGGAGGATTGAAGAAAGGGCAATAGATGAACCGGAATGCCACTAGTACTCAGGGGGTTACACGCAGTGAAAGAGAAAAGAGAGTTAAAACAACTATTAGATGTACTGTTAATACTTCCACTGCTGCATTGTTTTAGCGTTATTTCTTGGCTGCGGTGGTCTGTTTTGGAAAACATAGAAAATTGCCATTTATTAGCAATAAATGACTACAAATATGGTGACTTTCGATTTTTCAAAGCCACCGCCATTTTTTTTTTCGATCAGATGCTATGATGCACAGACTAAGCTAAACGACACCCCCACACACACAAACAAACAATATAATAAAAAATAAACAAATATCTCACAAAACATGCCGTATTGTATTCTACAGTTTGTCTCTGCCTATTTGGAAATATCCTGAAGCTCGAATTAGTTTATAGCCCATACGCTAGTGCCGGACATTTCGCTGTCTTGTAAACGTATATGTATGTCAACAGCAGGCAATGTCCGCGTCGTAAAAAGCAAATTCCATGGCAGCGGAAATGATCAAGCACTCTAAATCAAAACTTTTCATCACAAGAATAGGCAACTCGACATTGTGTAATTGTTAACAAGCTTGTCTCGCTAAAACAATTACGACTGAATAGCGAGGTCGATCCTCACTGGGTGCTCCGCACTTTCGGCCTTGTGCCACATCTAAGCTACGCTTAGAAAATCATTTAGCGCACTTCGAACTGGTGTAATAGTTAACAAGCTTGTCTCGCTAGAACAATTATGACTGAGTAGTTAGTTCGATCCTCACTGGGTACCCCATACTTTCGACCTTGTGCCACACCTAAGCTTAGTTTAGAAAATCACCATAAGAAAACAGCAGCAGAAACAGTTTAGCAGCAGTAGTAGTAGTTATAATAGTATTTATGGAAGTAGTAAGTAGCTGCACAAAAATGGCAACAGTAGTAGTAGTAGTAGTAGTATTTACAGTAGTAGTAGTAGTATTTACAGTAGTAATAGTAGTTATAGTGGTGATTATAGTAGCAGTATTTATAGTAGCAATAGTAGTAGTTACTTCTCTGTAAATAGCTGCACGCAAAATCAGACAATATACATACCACTGGCATGACACTATTACCTGCAGACATCAGGGTTTGCTTTACGTGCAAGGGTTACAGTTGAAATGAATTTCACAAAACTTCACTTTTATCTTAATTACTAATTTACTTATTTACCAACTAAAAGAATTGCACTGAAAATTAAAAAGGGATTGTCAGTGGTCAGGAATTAATGTAAGAATTAACGACAGAATACAACAATTATATGAACAATGAGGGTATATGATATGTAATTTCTGTATTTCAGACAAACGTTGCTTAATTAAATGACTTCTTGGAAAACTCCTATGTAACGCGTTTCGATCTTCAAAAGGACTTCTTCAAACTAAATAATTTTTTTTTATTGGTAGGTTTAAGTAGAGGGGATGAAAACGTCGAGAGAAATTCTAATAGTCTAAAAAAGGCGGTAAAATCGAAAATGAAATCAATAAGAAGCCGAATTAAATTGACTGTGCTGTACATCTAGACACGTCGGACGCCCAACATTTTGAATTTAAGGATCCTTGCATATTCAAAATTGATGTCGCAAATTTTATATCGGAATACCTTCTCGATCGGGGTTGGTATCTAGCCCTGGGTGGTAGGTCGATAGAACTACTGTCCCACAGGTCGATAAATGCTGAAGAGTGTCAAAAGTGGGTAGAGAAATGTATGGAAATCAAAAGGGGGGTCGATAAGTAAATTCGTAGTAAACTACGACTAAAACTCAGCAATTTCCAACCAAGTGTCAATGCTCCTCCCACTACTCATCATAACACATCTTTCAGTATTAAAGATGTCAACGAATTCAATAAAACGTGTATTCATTTACACTATTTACATTATTCGGACTATTGTCCTCATCTTTGTCGCCATATTTATTACAAAGTTTCGGCCGTTGAACCATATTTGACTATTTCCAAACCAAGGAAATGCTTATACACTCAAATACAAATGACTAATACTTACCTATACCCAAGACAAGTAAATGTTTTTAGATTCAAATAAAAACGAGCAATATTTACCTACACCCGAACCCATAAAAATGCTTATAGAAATAAAAATAAACAATGAATATTTATTTGTTATGAATAATCAAGAGTGGTCTCCCCTTGTTTTGTTACTCTCCTCTTTGAGAGACCTATTTCTGTTTACTGGGACTATAAAAGGACACCTTGTATTGTCAGTTGAATAAATCTTTCTTAACGCCTACAAGTGCGTATTTTTGTCATTACACTAGCCTTGAACCTAATAATTGCTTGTAAACAAATATTCATCTTTCCCTGAACAAAGACTCAAATAATAAAAAAGATTGATTTCGAAATTAAATAACCTGGCGAGATTTGAGATGTTACAAAAGCCTACCTAACCCTAAAATACAGTGGGTGTCTTGTTTGCCATCAAATATGGAATTTGAATAAATATTATTTGTTGCTGTCTTTTTTTTTTTTTTTTTTTTTTTTAAAAAAGAAAAGAAATACATTATTATTTAGAAACATAACATTACTGGGATTCGAACCCAGGGTTAGTGATTAGGATTAAAGTGCACTGACATGTGTGTGTGCGTGTTTTTTTTCTTTGGGGGGGGCGGGGGGAGTTCATATGTCATTGTGACCTGAGTTGTCGACACCTTGCCACCTGGAGTTGCTCGACAAATTCGATATCGATCTGACATTTTTCTTTTACAAATATCACATCTACTTTCAATTTTCCTGTTTTATCTCAGAGTTTCGAGTCATTAACCCTCAACTACCGACCCCATAATCGCATCGCCTCTCTCTCTCTCTCTCTCTTTCTCGATCTCTGTCTTTCTTTCTCGTTCCTCCTCTCCCCGACCACATCCTTTCGTTTCCTTTTTCGGTCATCCACCCTCACTCTTGTTAAATCCTTTTTCTTCTATCTTTCCCCTTCTCTCTGAATCTTCCCACTTTCTCTAGTACCATTTCTAACTTTCTCTCTCCCCCTTCCTCCTTTCTGTATCTCTTTACGCTTATTCTTACTCTCTCTCTCTCTCTCTCTCTTTCTCTCTCTCCCTTCTTTCAAGACATTCTTCATCGCTCCTTTTCTTCCTACCGCCCCCTCTACTTCCTAACATTTCCTTTTTCCACGTTTTCTCTCTCTTCTGTCGCCTTCTCTTTCTTCCTGTGTCTTTTCTTATATCCTGTTTCCCCCCTCCTTATAACGACCTCTCTCTCTATTTCTCACTCACTCACTCACTCACTCACTCACATCATTCTTGATCCCCCTAACAAGTTATACACCGCCCCCTTTTCTCTCTCATCTTTCCCTACCATTATTGCTATCGATTTTATTTATATTTTGTCACGTAATCATCCTAACCACACTGTGTGAAAATGAACAGGTATTAATAGGTACATATATGCCTCGCTAATGTCTGGCATAAGGCTAGTATATATGGAAAATTGTGTTAAATTAATATTATGGCGTCATCGCTAGAATTAAAAAAGCTTTTCCTTGCTTTTACAAATTTATTAAGGACACTATTGTCTTACGAAATTTTTTTTGAGGAATAATTAATTACATTATTTACATTATTCGGACTATTGTCCTCATCTTTGTCGCCATGTTTATCACAACGTTTCGGCCGTTGTACGCTCCGGCCTTCTTCAGGTGGTTGGAATGTCGAACTGAACCCTTTATTTCGCTCACTGGGGTAGACTGTTCTAGACGTCTTGCCCGAAGACGAGAACCTTTCACTGTGTTCACATGTAACGCGAAGAGAAAATAAGGACACAATCAAAATGTTGGTTTTCCAAACGACTTCAAGCAAAAGGTTAGGAAGGAAACCCCCGTCAATTGCGACAGCAGTTACTGAACTTGAGAAAACTATTTACTTGAAAAATTGTTTTAAAAGAAATCACACGACTTGAGGATTTTCAACAACAGCAACAACTAAAATGGTTAGCACATCTAACTTGAAAAGATGCGGATCTTCCACACAACTTTAGACAAAAGGTTAGAAAGGAAACTCCCGTCAGTACTACAGTGTTCCCAGTAAAAAAAACTGGCAAATTTATTCTTCGCGAAAATATACTAGCTCTAATTGGTCCATCTCAGTGTCCCTTTTAAAGCCCAGGTTTAAATGTTATGGATGACTGCATCTGGAGTATACTTCTAACTCACTTGCAATAACCGTCGTCCTGACATCGTCAATATTGATTCATTGAAGTGGAACTTAACTGAAGCTTGGAATTAAATTCCTCTCGACACTTATCCGCAAATCTACTGCCACCGGGTTACCGCGCTTACAACTTTGTGTTGAACATTCAGGCAAACATTCGGACATCTACGAGGATTGTTCAGTTTGTGCTTGAATCATTATAGCTAAATAAATTTATTTCTTAATTCACTGCTTTTTTTTACTGGGCACCCTGTACTTAATCTCTACATGATAAAAGCGATTATCTTGTATAAAGATAATTACTTGCATTTTTTAAAAATCTATTAATATCTATTCGGATATCTATTTCATTTATATATGACTTCTATTATCAAAATAGTTAAATATTAAAACATAGGAAAGATTAAATGAAAATAGTGATTTATCCGTATATTTTGTCCAGTGCAGATATTGGCCCACTCAATAATGCCGAGTTTTATATTCAGAGGTGGCGGGGGGAGGCTAACACCGTGCAAGCTGATACAATTGTTGTTGTTTTCTGGTTTGTTTGGTTTTTTTTTGGGGGGGGGGGGGGTTCTTCTTCATCATCATTATCATAATAATAATAATAAGAAGAAGAAGAAGAAGAAGAACATCATCATAACAAGAAGAAGAAGAAGAAGAATATCATCATCATCATAACAAGAAGAAGAAGAAGAATATCATCATCATCATAACAAGAAGAAGAAGAAGAAGAATATCATCATCATCATAACAAGAAGAAGAATATCATCATCATCATAACAAGAAGAAGAAGAATATCATCATCATCATAACAAGAAGAAGAAGAAGAATATCATCATCATCATAACAAGAAGAAGAAGAAGAAGAAGAAGAATATCATCATCATCATAACAAGAAGAATATCATCATCATCATAACAAGAAGAAGAAGAAGGAGGAGGAGGGTTTTCAGTGGGGAAAAGCGGCAAATTTATTCTTCGAGAAAATACACCAGTTCTAATTGGTCCATTTCAGTGTCTCTCGAAAAGCCCAGATCAGAATGTTATGGATGGCCGTATCTGGAGTATACTCCTAACTCACTAGCAATAACCGCTGTCCTGACATCGTCAATATTGATTCATTGAAGTGGAACTTAACAGACCTTTGGAATTAAATTCCTTTTGACACTCCGCAAAGCTATTGTGCATGAATCATGATAGCTAAATAAATTTCTTTCTGAATTTACCGCTTTTTTATTGGGCACCCTGTAGTAAAAATATTACAAAATATGGAAGCATAGATCAATTGTGCTTTTATATTTAAAGACTCAGAAAACCTAATAATATCGATACATATTTTTTAATCTTATCTAAGCTTTCGGCTTCCATAAGCCATTATCAATGACAATTACATTACAATATATTAAAAAAATACACGGACAAATCAATAGTGATAGTTTGTCTTACTTGGAAATCTTCCATGTAAACAATAACAAACTCGTGCATACGAGACGCTGGAAGCGATAATCGCACCGCAGCTCATGACGTCACACGTATGTATCAATATGGTGATTTTCTTTCGTCTTTTAATGATAATGTTATTAAGCTTATCAGACGATATGAAAAGAATTTACATAAACACATAAAACTTGTCTATATTATTTAATCATCATTATTGTCTATATTATGTAATCATCATTATTTAATGCATCAATGAAAAAATGCTGCCTATATACACACAACTGATATATATATATATATATATATATATATATATATATATATATATATATATATATATATTCATACTTGTTTCATTAAATAATATAGACAAGTGTTGTCTATTAATTTTATTTTATATATTTTATATTTTGTGTGTGCGTGTGTGTGTGTGTGTGTGTGTGCATACGTAAAATCACAAGCGCATGTAAGTCACTCACACACTGTACATACATACACACATACATATGCACATACATAAAATGTTACATGCAGACAGTGTGTGACAAACAGGAATCAACACATCTGTTCTAATCAAGATTTGAATTCTATATTCGGCTTGATTATGTAATGTATTGCTTTGGATTTTTCAAAGTCGCTAATGCAAAATGCTTGGAAAGCTTTTAATGAGATCATTGTATAATGATATTATTTGATATGTTTATTATCTTCTAATAATTATTCTCGTCTCTCTCTTCGTTAGTTCATACGGCCATTACGTCCTGCCAGTACCTCATAAATAATGGACTATTCTGTTTTGACCGTGTCAAAAGAGAAAACATATCAGAAACATTACTTGGTTTTAGTGAAAAAAAAAACGAAAAAAGATAAAAGTGTTTAACGACTCTTGTAAGTCCCTTACCTCATAAGTAAGGGACTATTCCGTTTTGATCGCGTGAAAAGACAAATGATATATCAAAGCCGCTACTTGGTTTCAGTAAAAAAAAATGGAAGAAGGAAAGATAGTTGTGTTTAACGTCTGTTTCAGTGAAATTAAAAAAATTTTTAAATTTCAAATCTTTTTATTTGTACCTCCTTACTTCTTAAAATTATGCGTATTTATGATTCTTGTTGCAACATTTTGTTAAAGTTATTAAGCTCAAATATTTAACGATGCGATACGGGGAATTCCTACGAATATTCTACTGTCGTAGAACTGGTCACGAGCTTATTCAACCATTACCAGAAGAATTAAGATTCATCAGAAATTTCAAATAGAAAAATCATGAAATGTTCACGGGTTAAAACTAGTAATAATGATTAATATATCCTATTGTAATTGTGCTTGCACCTCCCTTCGTTATTTCGCACGATCGTTACGTCCTACCAATACCTCATAAATAAAGGACCCTTCTGTTTTGAATACGTGGAAAGGGGGGAAAGGACACTGTTTGGTTTCAGTGAGAAAATGAAAGAAGGGAAGATAGAAATGGAGAGAGGGAATCAAGATAGTACTACACTTTGATCTTGGCCAAAAGACCGAGAAGGGAGAGACAACCATAATTATAATAGGATGATTGTTATTATTGCAATATTTTGTTAAAGTTGTTCAGCTGAAATATTTAACGACGCGATAAAGGGATTTCTACGGATATTTTATTGTCTTGGAATGAGCCATGAAAGGACACTGTTTGGTTTCAGTGAGAAAATGAAAGAAAGAAAGGAAGTTGGAATTGGAGAGAGATAGACAGAATTAGGATTAAGCTGATGAGAACAGATACTACACTTTGATCTTAACCAAAAGACCGTGGATTTACTTGACCTCCCACACGGTCAGGTTGTGACACAAGGTCGGGGTTTAACGTGGGACGGGAAGGGGAGTGGACCCGAGTTTTCACCCGGGCCGCAATGCTTTGGCTTTAGCTGGTCTTAGCTTGTCCAAGCTGGTCAGAGCTGATCTTAGCTAGTCATAGCTGGTCATGGCTGGTCTTAGCTTGTCCAAGCTGGTCAGAGCTGGTCATAGCTAGTCAGACGTAGCCGCGATACTACCAGCGCAGGGACGAATCCCTGCGACCGGCCTGTATCAGTGATCGATCCCGGCCTAAAGGCGATCATTCAGCGAGTAATCTGCGAACAGATACTACACTTTGATCTTAACCAAAAGACCGTGGATTTACTTGACCTCCCACACGGTCAGGTTGTGACACAAGGTCGGGGTTTAACGTGGGACGGGAAGGGGAGTGGACCCGAGTTTTCACCCGGGCCGCAGTGCTTTAGCTGGTCTTAGCTTGTCCAAGCTGGTCAGAGCTGGTCTTAGCTAGTCATAGCTGGTCATGGCTGGTCTTAGCTTGTCCAAGCTGGTCAGAGCTGGTCATAGCTAGTCAGACGTAGCCCTGACACTACCAGCGCAGGGACGAGTCCCTGCGACCGGCCTGTATCAGTGATCGCTCCCGGCCTAAAGGCGATCATTCAGCGAGTAATCTGCGAACAGATACTACACGGGATTTACTTGACCTCCCACAGGGCCAGGTTGTGACACAAGGTCGGTGTTTAACGTGGGAAGGGAGGGGGAATGGACCCGAGTTTTCACCCGGGTCGCAGTGCTTTGGCTTTAGCTAGTCATAGCTGGTCTTAGCTGGTCATAGCTTGTCCAAGCTGGTCAGAGCTGCTCATAGCTAGTCAGACGTAGCCACGATACTACCAGCGCAGGGACGAATCCCTGCCGCCGGCCTGTATCGGAGAACGAATCCCGGCCCCATAGGCGATCATTCAGTGAGTAATCTGCGAACAGATACTACACGGGATTTACTTGACCTCCCACAGGGCCAGGTTGTGACACAAGGTAGGAGTTTAACGTGGGAAGGGAGGGGGAATGGACCCGAGTTTTCACCCGGGTCGCAGTGCTTTGGCTTTAGCTAGTCATAGCTGGTCTTGGCTGGTCTTAGCTGGTCATAGCTTGTCCAAGCTGGTCAGACGTAGCCACGATACTACCAGCGCAGGGACGAATCCCTGCCGCCGGCCTGTATCGGAGAAGGAATCCCGGCCCCATAGGCGATCATTCAGTGAGTAATCTGCGAACAGATACTACACTTTGATCTTAGCCAAAAGGCCGTGGATTTACTTGACCTCCCACACAGTCAGGTTGTGACACAAGGTCGGGGTTTAACGGGGGACGGGAGGGGGAGTGGACCCGAGCTTTCACCCGGGCCGCAGTGCTTTAGCTGGTCTTAGCTTGTCCAAGCTGGTCAGAGCTGGTCTTAGCTAGTCATAGCTGGTCATGGCTGGTCTTAGCTTGTCATAGCTAGTCAGACGTAGCCCCGATACTACCAGCGCAGGGACGAATCCCTGCCGCCGGCCTGTATCGGAGAAGGAATCCCGGCCCCATAGGCGATCATTCAGTGAGTAATCTGCGAACAGATACTACACTTTGATCTTAGCCAAAAGGCCGTGGATTTACTTGACCTCCCACACGGTCAGGTTGTGACACAAGGTCGGGGTTTAACGGGGGACGGGAGGGGGAGTGGACCCGAGCTTTCACCCGGGCCGCAGTGCTTTAGCTGGTCTTAGCTTGTCCAAGCTGGTCAGAGCTGGTCTTAGCTAGTCATAGCTGGTCATGGCTGGTCTTAGCTTGTCATAGCTAGTCAGACGTAGCCCCGATACTACCAGCGCAGGGACGAATCCCTGCCGCCGGCCTGTATCGGAGAAGGAATCCCGGCCCCATAGGCGATCATTCAGTGAGTAATCTGCGAACAGATACTACACTTTGATCTTAGCCAAAAGGCCGTGGATTTACTTGACCTCCCACACGGTCAGGTTGTGACACAAGGTCGGGGTTTAACGGGGGACGGGAGGGGGAGTGGACCCGAGCTTCACCCGGGCCGCAGTGCTTTAGCTGGTCTTAGCTTGTCCAAGCTGGTCAGAGCTGGTCTTAGCTAGTCATAGCTGGTCATGGCTGGTCTTAGCTTGTCATAGCTAGTCAGACGTAGCCCCGATACTACCAGCGCAGGGACGAATCCCTGCGACCGGCCTGTATCAGTGATCGCTCCCGGCCTAAAGGCGATCATTCAGCGAGTAATCTGCGAACAGATACTACACTTTGATCTTAGCCAAAAGGCCGGGGATTTACTTGACCTCCCACACGGTCAGGTTGTGACACAAGGTCGGGGTTTAACGTGGGACGGGAGGGGGAATGGACCCGAGTTTTCACCCGGGCCGCAGTGCTTTGGCTTTAGCTGGTCATAGCTTGTCCAAGCTGGTCTTTAGCTTTGGCTTTAGCTAATCTAGCTATGATACTACCAGCGCAGGGACGAATCCCTGCGACCGGCCTGTATCGGTGACCGCTCCCAGCCTAAAGGCGATCATTCAGCGAGTAATCTGAGAACAGATACTACACTTTGATCTTAGCCAAAAGGCCGGGGATTTACTTGACCTCCCACACGGTCAGGTTGTGACACAAGGTCGGGGTTTAACGTGGGACGGGAGGGGGAATGGACCCGAGTTTTCACCCGGGCCGCAGTGCTTTGGCTTTAGCTGGTCATAGCTTGTCCAAGCTGGTCTTTAGCTTTGGCTTTAGCTAATCTAGCTATGATACTACCAGCGCAGGGACGAATCCCTGCGACCGGCCTGTATCGGTGACCGCTCCCAGCCTAAAGGCGATCATTCAGCGAGTAATCTGAGAACAGATACTACACTTTGATCTTAGCCAAAAGGCCGAGAAGAGAGTGACAATCATAATTATAATCGGATGATTTGTTATTATTGCAATATTTTGTTAAAGTTGTTAAGCTCAAAT
Organism: Acanthosepion esculentum; assembly: GCA_964036315.1. Classification (NCBI taxonomy): domain Eukaryota; kingdom Metazoa; phylum Mollusca; class Cephalopoda; order Sepiida; family Sepiidae; genus Acanthosepion; species Acanthosepion esculentum. The sequence continues at coordinate 50,832,959 of OZ038516.1, read as the reverse complement.
ATTTAACGATGTGACTGGGGAATTTCTACGGATATTTTATTTTCGTAGAACTCGCCATGAGCTTATTCATCCATTAACAGAAGAATTAGGTTCCATTAGATATTTAAAATAGGAAAACCGTTAGATTTTCACGGGTTAAAACCAGTCTTTGTTATTTGATATGTTTTATTATCTTGTCCAATATTTCTTTAATTTGTCGTTTTCTAGAACATTCGTGCCGATTCTGTCTACGCCCATATCTTTTGACTCTGACTGTCTTAGTCTTGACATTTTGTCCCTTTCAGTTTTAACCCGACCCCATATATTTATCCTGCCTACGCTTAAATCAGGTTACAATTAACTGCTTCAGGGGATTTCTCGTCTTTATCCAACTTAAGTTCCCATATTTTTATGTTTCTTTCTCTGATTTATTTTCTGTGTATGTGTGTATATGTGTGTGCGGGCGTGTTTAGAAGATACAGTTTTATTCTTTTCACTTTCTGGCATTGAGATGTTTTGTTGGACTGTTTCAACCTCAGTATGCGGGTAGACGCCATCTTTCTTTTCGGTTATTTATAAATCGGATTGGATTTTGATTGCAGAAAGAAAGCAGAAATAAAGACAAGGTAAAAATGAAAAACAACGAAAAGAAAAATGTAAACGAAAGAAAGAAATGGAAAAGCAAGAAAAAAACGTAAAAAATAAATGCGGAAAAATGGAAACCAAGAAGAAAGATAGAGGAAAAACGTCAAAGACAATATTGAGAGTCCGCCAGAAAGAAAGGAGGAAGAACAGAAAGAAGGAAGGAAGGAAAAAACGAATGAAAAAAGAAAGAAAAAAGATCAAATGAAAGAAGGAAAGAATGAATAAAAGAAAAGAAAGACAAAATGAAAAGGAAGAACGTAAAAAAGGGAAGAAGGAAATAAAGAACGAAAGAAGGAAGAGAGGAAAGAAAAAACGAAAGAAGAAAGGAAAGCAAGATAAAACAAAAGAAGGAAGGGAGAGAGGAAATAAAGAACGAAGGAAAGACAGAACGAAAGAAGGAAGGAAAGCAAGAAAGAAGGGAGGAAGGATAAAACGAAAGGATGACCGAAGGAGGAAATGGGAGAACGAATGAAAAAAGAAAAAAAGAAGAAATACCAAATGAAAAGAGGAAAGAACAAATGAAAAAAAAAGAAAGAAGAAAGACCAAATGAAAGGAGGAAAGAACGAATGAAAAAAGAAAGAAAGAAAAAAGACCAAATGAAAGAAGGAAAGAACGAATGAAAGAAAAGAAAGACAAAATGAAAAGGAAGAACGTAAAAAACAAGGAGGAAATAAAGAAGGAAGAGAGAAAGAAATAACGAAAGAAGAAACGAAGGCAAGAAAGAAGGAAGGATAAAACGAAAGAATGACTGAAGGAAGAAAGGAAAGAACGAATGAAAAAAGAAAGAAAGAAGACCAAATGAAAGGAGGAAAAAAGCGAATGAAAAAAGAAAGAAAGAAGAAAGACCAAATGAAAGGAGGAAAGAAGGAATGAAAAAAAAGACCAAATGAAGGAAGGAAAGAACGAATGAAAGAAAGGAAAGACAAAATGAAAAGTTAGAACTTAAAAAAACAGAAGAAGGAAATAAAGAACGAAAGAAGGAAGAGAGGAAAGAAAAAATGGAAGAAGAAAGGAAGGCAAAATAGAACGAAAGATGGAAGGAAGAGAAGAAATAAAGTACGAAGGAAAGACAGAACGAAAGGCAGGAGGAAAGAGAGAACGAAAAGAGGGAGGAAAAATAGAACGAAAGGAGGGAAGAAAGAGAGAACAAAAGGAGGGAAGAAAGACAGAACGAAAGGAGGGAGGAAAGACAGAACGAAAGGTAGGAAGAAATGGAAGAAAAAGGCAAGTAAAGGATAAAGAAAGAAGCTTAGAAAAGAAAAAGAACGAAATTCATTAAAAACAAAAAAACAAACGAAAGCAAAAAAACAATTGCGTTACAAATACATGCGGGCGAGAGAAGTTGACAAGAACGATAACTCTGTCTGCCTCGAGGCTTCAGATCGGGTCAGAAGTTCGGTAACCACGCCAAGGCAACTTCTGGGTCGCGTCAGGATCAGTTAAGTACGATGTCGGTGATTCGCCCGAGGGTGTGGAGTTGATACGGATGCCCCATCACTAACTGGCAAAAAAGCTGGTCAATTATTTGTGCGTGTGTGAGCATTATTGTTCAGATAAAATGGGAGGAGTCAGATTCTTTAAAGACAGAAAGAAAGGATAATACTTAAGTCAATACATGACACGCACGCAATACATACACACACACACACACATATATATATATATATATATATATATATATATATATATATATATAATTTATTCGAAAATTATAACATAAATATGTTATAAAATCACTTCAAAAATAGCCATTTTGTTTCAACACTTCTGGTGTCTTATCAAGTGATGGTGTTGAATGTAGAATTGGTCGATTTGAAATTTTAAAATCCTTATTTTAAAATTTCAAATCGACCAAACACCCCTCAATAAGCGAAACGCTGTTACATAAGCTGCAATGACCAATCAAAATACAAGTATATGAGAATTCAAAAAATTTGACAACGAACCTCGGTTAAAATAATTAATGTCTTAATGTTAGGGTTAGACTAAAATAGAAATCATTCTAATTAATTTTAAATTTTACTATAAAATTCAAAATTTCCAATTTTAAAATTTAAATTTAATCTCTATTAAGTTTAAAATATTATAAAATTATTTAAAGAAGAAACTGAAGAAAAAATACGTATATTTTGTTATTTATTTTGAAAGGCCAAAAACTCAGAATAAAAGTTAAAATCTAATGTGAATGTAAAGCCTCGTTACAACTTAGATACATTTGAAGTGGTGATATATAGTTGTGTACTTGGGCAGCAAGTCCTCTTTGATAAATGTTCATTAAAATGACTGACAAAATAATTCTGTTAACTTCTTGGGGTTTCTCTTGTATGCGAACAAGAGATTTCTTTATAATACTTAGTGTAGCTGGAAGTTGTACATTAACTGTTCGTTCTGTGGGCTGTTGGCTAATCTAATAGTTATCTGCTATATCATTGCAAATGTGTAATTTGCTGAGACGTAAATATATCTTTTATTAGGACCTTGAATAAGTTCTTGCTGTTTTCCAACAGATGACGTTCCCACAACAGCGTGCGTATAGTTTCAGATGGTAACGCATCTATAAGGCAGTACTATAAGCATGACTGAAATTCATTGTAGGTCATTTCACCGAAGTGTAAACAACTTTGTTTTGTATAGCGTTAAACATGCCGGATTTTTCGTGCCAATGAAAGTGAACAAAAAACATCTACCAAGAGTTAGTTTCATGTGTTTCTCAAAATGCACCTTCCCCAAACAAAAACTATCATCTTGAATTGTAACGAAAGCAGTGGAGACCCGTACCCTGAATCGATCATAAATCTTCATGATGCAGACTTGAATAAGTTCTCGCTGTTTTCCAACAGATGGCATTTCCAGGACTGCGTGCGTGTAGTTTCAGATGGTAACCCATCTATAAGGGAGTACTAAAAACAAGCTTGAAATTCAGTGTATGTCATTTCCCCTAAGTGCAAGCAACTTTGCTTATCATAACGTTAAACATGTCGGATTTCATGTCAAATAAAGTGTATTTGCGGGGAATTTTACTGCACTACTTTATTCAAAAGAAATCTACAGCTGAAGCACACAATTCTTGTTGAGACTTACGGCGACCATGCTCTGCTGGAAACAATATGCAGAGATTTGTTTAGACGATTCAAACAATGATTTTGATGTTGAAGATCAAGATCACTCTGGCGTACCGAAAAAGTTTGAAGACGAAGAATTGGAGGCATTACTTCGTGAAGACTCATGTCAGGCGCAAGGAGAACTTGCAGAATCATTAGGAGTTGATCACATAACAGTTTCGAAATGTTTGAAAGCATTAGGAATGACTCAAAAGCAAAGACATTGGGTCCCGTACGTGTTGAAGCCGAGACACGTCGAAAGGGATGTTGTCACGTGTGAACAGCTGCTTCAACGGCAGAAAAGGAATCGGATTTTTTTTTTTTTTTTTGCATCGTATCCTGACCGGCGATGAAAAGTGGATACACTACGATAACCCTAAGCGTAGAAGATCGTGGAGTGATCCCGGCCATGCAAAGCCGAATATCCATGGTTCGAAGCTTCTGGTCTGCATTTGGTGAGATCAGCTGGGTTGTTGTTTATAGGCTGCTCAAACCGACCGAAAACATTACAGGAGATCGCTATCGACAACAATTGATGCGTTTGAGCCGAGCATTGAAAAAAACGGCCGCTATACGAACAGAGACGCGACAAAGTGATTTTGCAATATGACAACGCTAGGCCACATGTTACAAAATGGATGAAAACCTACTTGGAACCGCTTAAATGGAAAGTTGCATTCACCAGTCGTATTCACTGAGTCTATCTACCGGGCTTGAATAAAACCGACTTACTTCGTGTTATCTGAAATAGAAAATCTATTACCCTCCATATGAGGTAATTTTGGATGTTGTTGTGTAATATATATATATATATATATATATATATATATATATATATATATTTATATATATATATATATATATATATATATATATATATATATATATATATATATATATATATATAAAGGGCGTGAAAACCAGGGTCACAAACACACATCAACGTAATTAGATATGTTAGCTCAATCACTGATATTAAGCGCTTATATAATATATAAATAATATATATATATAAATTCCATATATATATATATGTATATATATATAATATTTATTTACATATATATGCGTGTGTGTGTATTGTTTATACGTTTCATAGATACAAATATTTAAGTAAATGCTCTGTTTATAATAAACAGTATTAACAACATTTACCGGTCTGAATGTACAAGAAATTTCACAGAAAATATGTGTCCTCTGACATGAATCGAACCTGTATCCTATACGGAACCGTCGGTCAGGTATTTAATTTTATTAATACTGTTTATTATTATCAGCATTTACTTAAATATTTGTATCTATAAAAAGAACGTATAAACAATATATTAAAACAATTTTTGGACTTAGTCTATTTCATAGTATATATGTAAATATATATTAAACATAAATAGATACTGAATATGTATATATTATGCATATTAAACCTATATATATAAATACATACTAAACATATATATATATATATACAATTACTAAACATATATATATATATATACAATTACTAAACATATATATATATATATATATATATATATATATATATATATATATATATATATATATATATATATATAGAATGCGATGGATAAATTGTCGTCTAAATTACGCAAAAATTAAAATAACACGGACATCACATTTCAACAGATATATTTACCAAAATTACAGAAAAATATCTAAAAGTAAATTTATTCAATAAAATCGCCATTGGCTTTAACCACAGCTTCCAGACGATTTCAGGATCTCCTGCATCACTTCTGGACAGTCTCCTTGTTTAAGTTGGTGAATGCTGCTATAATCCTTGCCTTCTTTGGTGTGACAAGGAGTTTTGTTGGTTTCTCGCTCAACTGCACCCCACACATCAATTAATGGAGTTGAAATCTGGTGCGTTAGGTGGCCAGATGTAATGGGTGATGCAGTCGAAGAAATTGTCTGACGGCCATGACTGGGTTCTCCTACTTGCGTGGCATTGTGCAGAGTCCTGTTGCCAGATGTAGGGTCTTCTAGCGGTCACCCCACTCGACCCAAGGCACTTGATGTAGGCCTCCGTATTGAGTCTAAGACCCTGTGAGAAGATGAATGAAGGCAAAACGTCGCCATCACTAGTGGTCACTCCAAACCTCTTCGTAATCACCATTAGACTCATCCAACTCTTTACAAATCCTCTGCATTGTCCTCAGACTGACACCCAAATACTCTGAAATGTTCGTATTGGAGATTCCGGCGCAAATGCCAAAGAGTACAGCATACCGTTTCCCAATTTATGGCGCAGTGAATTGCGTCATGGTGCTGTTTTACTCACAAACGGTGTCCCTACTATGCTGTGCAGTCGTCAAAATCTAAAACAAAGCACGCGTATGCGACATTAAAATATAAAAAGGCGACGATTTACCCATTGCACCCTGTATATACGTACATTTTAAATATATGTGTGTGTGTGTGTGTGCGTGTGTGTGTACTTGCAGCCTGATGATCCGATTGTGAAAGCTAAGCGCCCGTTATCCAAGCGGATCTATAGATGTGTATATAAACAGATGGTAAATCAACCAGAGCTAGAGTCAATAAATTAATTTTGTCAATTCTCCGATGTGTCGGTTTTCGTAACTTATCCAGAGATGAAATACTGCATTTGCACGACGAGATGGCGAATTTGGACGGCTAGTTCGTATCTGCTACATTGAAAAGAATCATACCTTCTTTCACTACATTGTCAAGCGGTAACTAGTACAAGCGGATACAAATCATCCATAACTCTTATAGAGATACAATTTTCCCTCATTCTCTCCCGTATGCATTCACAAATCATAACTACACTCATAAACTTTCATAAAGTTAATATTTTTATACGTAGATTTTTGTTCTTTCATATAAAAAAAGACGCTGCTTTTTCCAGTTATTTTTAAACAATGATTTTGTAGTGTTTTTTTTTTCAATGATTAATTAAATAAAAATCAATGAATAAAAAGATGACAACACTGTTCTTGCTACTTTGAAAACAAACATACATTCATTCACTACATTGTCAATCAATAAAAGGAACACAAAATGTGGTATACGACAAGTAAAGTTTATTCATTAAAGTTAACAAATATTGAATATTTACAGTTTCATTTGTTGTCTCCTTTTATTTTATTTTTTCTTCAAACTTCACTTTATTTCGTATTGAATTATTCAAATAATAACAGCAAAAGAAAAAAGATTTATTTTTTCTTTCTTTCTTCACCTAAACGATTGACGTTGCCTAATTGTTGTTTAATTTTTTTTTTAATTGTCTTTTTATTTATCTTTTTATATATTTTTTTACTTCAATTTTCCCCTTTTTTATTTTAAGTGACTTATTCTTTTAAAGGACCGTACAGAATAGGGTTAGGTAGCATAGGTTTAATGATCACAAAGAACAAGGTAAGATAACGTAAATTATTGGGGGGAAAAAATGGAGTCGAAAGATGATTGTGAAGGGAAATAACTCTTCCCATTTTTTTTTTTTAATATTTATCCATTTATTGTTTCTTAACTGTTACTCCTTTTAATGTTTCTTTTCTTTAATTAGGTGGGAATGTTCGTACAAAACAGGGTCGGGTAGATTCCAGACTGGATAATATAGAGTAAATAAAAGCATTGAGGAAGCTATGATGGGTGAAAAATTGAAACGATTTATAAATACTTGTCAATAGTTTTAACGGCGTTTTCCACTGTCTACCGAGTGAAAAAAAATATTAATGGAATAATTTCGACAAATATACCGTATATAATCATTCTAAAGTTGCCTAAGCCGTTAAATTAGAATGATTCATATAGACCCAAAGCCTGTATAATTCAAGGTGATTCTGGGGGTTGGGTTTTAAAAAATAAGATGAAGAGTCATACCACAAAACAATCTAAATTATAAATTTCGTTTCATCCCCATCCCCTTACTAGTCCGACAAGAAGTTCAGTTATAAAAATTACTCCAGTGTCTCCGATTTTTAGCAGTATTGGGGGGTAAGTAAGATCTTAATGAAATGTGGTGTGACAAAATGGAATGGCGCTTGTGATATTCATACTGACATACACAGGTATATGAACAGTCTCATACATATACATACACTGTGATATAACAACTAATTTACATATTAGTTATATAGTAAAGAATAAAGAAGAAAAATACTGAAAAAAAACGACTTACATAGTTACAAATAAGTATTGAAAACACGTGTGTGTGTATATATAAATTTTATATCACCGACACATATTACCAAAAGATTATGTTTTTATCATACTACCTCCGTCACATAATAGTTGTTACAATTGTGTATATAAATATATACCGTATATACTCGTGTATCAGTCGACTTTTAAAGACCTAATTTTGAAGATAATTTTAAGGGGGTCTCATCATAGATGAGATATAAAATTAGAGTATGTACTGCTGGCCCTGGCTATGCCATTGACCAAACTATATACCCATTTACTGTAGTCAAAAAGTACATCTGTAGTGAAAATAAACATGTTTTTTTTCATAAAATTGATGTTTTACGTAACTGTATCCAATCATAATGCATGTAATATTCATATATTAGTATCGTATTATGAAATACAAACATGGCGAATATGCATCTTTTCCACTGTT
>OZ038516.1:50802127-50812127 GCA_964036315.1 Acanthosepion esculentum | reverse complement strand
CCCACTCTGCCAGGGTCACCCAAGAATTCCTAGGCTCTTACGTTATACAAGGTGAAAGCTTGAAAAGGTGTGGCCGCCTGGTTGTCCGGATCTCAACCCTATCGAAATTTTTTGGTCCATCATTAAACAAGATGTCTATACCGATGGACACAAATTTACGTCGAAAGCTATCTTATGGGTCGCCATCAAATCTGTAGCAGAAGTTGTCAAAACTACTACGATAAAAATTTGACAATTTCATGTCTAATAATATTTTTGCAGTTATCAATCGAAACGATGCTTACGTGGCCAATAATTCATTATGTCAATAAATCATGTAATAATATGACTTTCTCTTAGATATATACTCAAGGTCTGCTTAATATTAGGTTGGTGCAAAAATAATGTCGTTTTTTGACGTTCAACATCATGTCAAAAAACGACATTATTTTTGCACCAACCTAATATATATCATCATTCATTTTCTCCCCAAAACATGTTTAAATGGACAACTTTCATTAAAAATCTATAAGAGTGGTTCAGTCGAATCTGAAATAATAGAGGATTTTACACGGAATAAGGAAAAACCTAAAAATGGTGTTGCTGACGAATGTTTAATCAAAATCAATTAGCAGAAAATCGAGAAACCGTAAATTTCACTACCGAGTTATTACCGTGGTTAGTCGTGTGTATATATATATATATATATATATATATATATATATATATATATAGAGAGAGAGAGAGAGAGAGAGAGAGAGAGAGAGAGACATACATATACATGCATATACATACATATATACACGCATACATATACATATATACATACACACACACATATATATATGAATGTATATACATACACACACACACACATATATATATATATATATATATATATATATATATATATATATATATTTCATTAAAAACGACTGATAAGGTGCTTTTATTTAGTTTTTTATATAATTTCTCGTGCGATCTAACAATTAGATCGCACGAGAAATTATATAAAAAAGTAAATAAAAGCACCTTGTCAGTCGTTTTTAGTGAAATGTGCTTGAAAGAAGGATTGCTGCCTAAATACACAAATATATATATATATATACATATATATAAAAAGGATGTATAAACATAAAAATGTCTTAAAATATATATATGCATGTATATGTATATATATGTCTATATATACATACATATATACACACGTGCATATGCATATATATCAGGTCATCCCATAAGTTCTGTCCGAATTTTGAATAAAGAAAACAAGTGACCAAATGTTACATTTAATTACAGATTCAATCAACAATGTATTTTCCCTGATTATCTATGACTTCCTTCCATCTATTAACAAGCTTACTAATTCCATTACTGTAAAATTCTTTTGGCTTTGATTCGAAGAACTCACAAATGTCAGTTTTAACTTCTTCCTGTGTTACAAAAGCTGTGTCTTCCAAATGATTCTGTAAGCTACGAAACAAATGGTAGTCTGAAGGAGCAAGGTCGGGAGAATAAGGTGGATGAGGAATTTTCTCCCAACCAAATTCTTCGATCTTTTGTGACGTGATTCTTGCTGTGTGTGGTTGCGCATTGTCCTGATGAAACATCACCCGTTTTCGATTCACTAGAGCAGGGTTTTTTTTCCTCAAATCTTGGTTCAAACGCTCTAATTGCTGACAGTATATGTGAGCATTAATTGTTGCATTAGGTGGTAAGAATTCAAAGTGGATTATTCCTTGGCAATCCCACCAGATTGAAAGAAGAACCTTTTTCTCATGAATATGCCTTCTCGGCTGTGGCTGGGGTCCTTCCCTTTTACCAATCCACTGTCTACGACGCTTAACATTTCGATAAAAGATCCATTTTTCGTCGTCAGTCACAAGTCTATCCAAAAAAGGTGAAACAAGTTGACGAGAATGGAGAGAAGAGCAGATGTTAACTCGGGATTTGAGGTTGTTTTCAGACAATTCATGAGGCACCCATTTTCCAAGTTTAGGAACTTTTCCAAGCTGTTGAAGATGACGATGAACAGTTGTATGGTTTGAACTGAGAACCACTGCCAATTCTTCAACTGATAAAGCTGAATTTTCTTCAAGGGCTGCTTCAAGAAGCTTTTCATCAAACTCAACTGGACGTCCGGTTCGATCTTCATCTTCAAGGGTGAAATCTCCACCTCTGAATTTTGCAAACCATCTTCTGCAAGTTCTTTCATTTACACATTCCTCTACATAAACTGAGTGAATGTTTCTAGCCGTTTCGGCTGCTGAGTTTCCTTTCTTGAACTCCTAAAGCATTATATGCCTCAAATGATTCTTGGGTACTTCCATGTTAGCAGGGTTTTAATCAAACAAAATTTAATTTTATTGTTCTCTGAAATAAAATTTGATTAGTTTAAATGTATCTAAACATAAAAATAATGTTCAGCTCTATTAGACATTATAAAATACTCTTTAAATTTCGTTCATTTTAACTAGAAGTTAAAATTCGGACAGAACTTATGGGATGACCTAATATGTATACATACACACATATATATACAAACACATATATACATATATATACATACATATATATATACTTACATACATATATATACACTTACATACATATATACTTACATACATATATATACACTTACATACATATATATGCATACATATATATACACTTACATACATATATATACATACATATATATACACTTACATACATATATATACATACATATATATACACTTACATACATATATATACACTTACATACATATATATACATACATATATATACACTTACATACATATATATACATACATATATACATACATACATATATATACATACATATATACATACATACATATATACATACATACATATATATACATACATATATACATACATACATACATATATATACATACATATATACATACATACATATATATACATACATATATATACATACATATATATACATACATACATATACATACATACATATATATACATACATATACATACATATATATACATACATATACATACATATATATACATATATATATATACATATATTATGTATATATATATACATACATATACAAACATATATATTTGTGTATTTAGGTAGCAATCCTTCGTTCATACACATTTGATTGAATACGGCATACAAGGTGCTTTTATTTAGTTTTTTATACAATTTCTCATATCCGAACTAGTCCGACCGTATAAAATAAAAGTCCTCGTTTAACGTTCGTTTTTTTCCCACTTATTTTGCAAATATTCAAACAGACAGTTATAAACAGTTTATATTTGTCTGGTTGAATATTTGCAAAATAACCGGGGAAAAAACGAACGTTTTCGGATATTCGATTGATGACTGGCTAGGCAGAAGACTTTCTCGCAGTAGATTGGCAGTTCTATCTGCGGTAAACTCGTTGCCAGCCAAGGCTATAGGGCCCCAGTTTGTCCTATTATTCAACCCATAACGTGTATCACGTGTATTTAACTAACAGACTAATTTAGCAGTTACCAAATTTTTATTAGAGCAATAACACCAGACATATTAAAAGAACACGGTAACAAAAAGAAGGGTAATTATATATATATTACCGTAAATTGGTAATACGGAAATATACTCCGGTATTACCAATTTTCAGTAACATTTATTTCGATATTACCAATTTACGGTAATATATATTTGTCCCCTTATTTCTTACGATGAATATCCTTTTAAAACAGGTTTTGTTTTTAATCCACGACGTTATCATTCCAGTGTAAATATATATCCAGACACCGAAATTTAATTAACAATTAATTATTTAACAACCCTAAAATTGTTTCAATACACTTATCAGCTTTAACCAGGGCCGGTTCGTACTACCCCCGACCAGAAGAACAAGACTGATTGGGGGCCCCGAGCAGTGTTTTGTGACCTTCGGTATCTTAGCAACATTTGTTTTGTTTTTTCCTACCTAGATTTATATAAGTTACAAATTAAACAAAGAACAACTGACAATTAAAAGATTTGCGTCTCGATTAAGGGACGAGCCTCGCGAAACAGAGTGGCTCTTGCAGCGTGTCTCACTGGCGATGGTTCGAGGTAATGCTTTCTCCATCATAGCGGCTGGCAGAGGATAGAAAAAGAAATTGTTTATAGTTACTTTGTTCTGTAATTGTCATCAATGATCAACTGAACTTGCTTTGTTTCAATAAAAAATTATTTTTTATTCTGACGTCATTCTATTTGGGTTTATTTTTTCGTCTAGATCTGTGAATTTGTTTTGTTAATGAAAAAAAAAACACTACATAAAACAATATTTATAAATGTAAATGACAATAGGAAAACTGTAATAGTTGCCGACGCGTTTCGTCCGATGTGGACTTTCTCAAGGCAAAAAACGAAATGAATTTATTAAACAAAATAACTAATAATAACAAAACAAATTGTCCTTGGCAACTGGAAGAATTTAGAGAACGCTATTTTCATACTGTTAACTGAAAATTACGTCAATTACTGTCACGTATGGCGATATTGTTTTTATTGCTGTGTTGACGAATTCAACCATTTTCTTCATTTCGTTTTTTGCCTTGAGAAAGTCCACATCGGACGAAACGCGTCGGCAACTATTACAGTTTTCCTATTGTCTTTTACATTTATAAATATTGTCTTTTTCTACGGGTTAACTCTGAGAAATTTTTCATAAAGCACTATATATATTTTGTCTCGAAAAAAAAAACACTATATAAAATTCACTATATTTTGCATGACGTTGAAGGTGTTAAAATTATTCAACTTTTTAACAAGAAAAATCTCAAGTTGATATTAAAAACTCCCGCAAAACATTTAGTTAAGATGGAATGATCTATTATGACATGTCTCTAATTAATATTTAGATATATTTATTTATTTTCAATTGTTCTAATTGAATTGTTCACCTATATTGCATATGATCCATTATTGTACATAATTAGGTTACAATAAAATTTGTATTTTATATGAATACTACCTTATGAAAATTGCGATGTAGTAAAGTAGGAGAACCGTATCTTAGATTGGCGGTGGATTGGCACGAGATTCTTGCACCAGTCCTGGAATTCTTTCGAATGAAGTTAAATTTCATGATCACATACGTTTTAGAATGAAAAACTAGTAATTTTCTCTGCAAAAATTATTTGCTGTTTATGGCAAGATAAGAAGAGTTTTAAAAAACGCCTATTATTCATTTCGTTCGATATTTAATATCGCCGCCATATTCTAAAACCTGTCAAATTATAGAAAGTTCTCATCTTATTTTGGGAAAATCCGAATAAATTTGAAGTACTTACTGGAGCTGAAACGTTGAATTCTGTTTCTCTCGCCAATAAGATCTCCTCGGTGCAAGAATATTATGGTTCGCAAATTTGATGTAAAGTAGTTTATCAATTTGTTCTTTAGACAGTTGAACTAGAAAGGTTGCTTCGATAGACTGAATACAAATATTTGGTGTAGAACGTTGTTTCGTAAATAAAATAAAATCCTTCATTGATATTCCACATAGATCTATTTTAATTATTGACTAGTCTGTTGCAATTACTATCGTATTTTCCGTCGAAAGAGTTCCCAGTAGGAAAAAGTTGAATAAAAAAAAAATGAAAAAAAATTTTATCATGGAAACAGCAAGAAACAATGAAAAAGGGAAGTAACTCTACTCATATGAAATCCGAGTCCATTTTTCTCGCATTAATACGAAGTTGCAAGGAATTAAAGTTACGATTTTTTAGTTTTTATACCACAAACCTCTGGCCAAAATCGCATATAAGTTCAAATTACATATCAACATTATATATATATATATATATATATATATATATATATATATATATATATATATATATATATGCATGTATGTATGTATTTTAAGACATTTTTATGTTTATACATTCTTTTATAGATACAAATATTTAAGTAAATGCTCTGTTTTATAATAAATACTTAAATATTTTTATCTATAAAAAGAATGTGTAAACCTAAAAATGTCTTTAAATAATCGTCGGACTTTGCCCATTTCACAATATATATATATATATGTGTGTGTGCGTGTGTGTGTTGATACAATAGGAAACAACTGGTAGATTGGTGATCTTAAGTTCTTTAGTGTTTTTGTCTATTATATATATATATATATATATATATATATATATATATATATACATATATATATATATATATATATATATATATAATCTAGAGAGAGAGAGAGTGGACATAGGAATCGATACAGTATGGTGACTGATCCTTCAATGCGATCATCAGGCCAAGTCACCATATATATATATATATATATATATATATATATATATAATTTCAATGTGGCATAATGGTTTACAAGTTTGTGTTCCTAGATCACTTACGATTGAGTAGTATGTTCGATCCTCACTGGATGCTCCATAATTGCGGCCTTGTGCCACATCTAAGCAACGCTTAGATGTGGCACAAAACATTATCTATCTATATATATATATATATATATATATATATATATATGTATATTTTAAATAAAAACAGACCAGTTTAAGGTTCCATATAATAAATTATTTCATCACAGCCCTTTTAAAGTCTGATGATCCGCGGTCCTTTGGAAGGGCTGTGGTGAAATAATTTATTATATGGAACCTTAAAGTAATCTGTTTTTATTTAAATTATTAGCTCTGATTTACATTGAGCTCTCCGGATTATATCCTCCTTGGGTCTACCCATACGGATTACCTAGTTTTTCGTAAACTATATATATATATATATATATATATATATATATATAGAGAGAGAGAGAGAGAGAGAGAGAGAGAGAGAAAGAGAGAGACGGAGTGGTTGGACGACATTCTTAAAATTGTTCGGACGTGTGTTGAAGAAGTGTATTTTTCGTGAGTGCAACCACTAAACTTCTGTTACAGGCAACTTAGATTGGATACAGGCATGGTGGTTACCTTTTTTCTTTTTCTTTCTTCAAATTGCTTTGTATCATTACATACGTAGCAAGGATAAATTTTGACTTTGATTATTTTTATTTATTTTTTTTTATTACCACCGTCTTTTCACCGATTCATTCTCCAGGTTATTCGTTGGGTTAAACCTGTATAGACAGTATATTTTGCTTTACTTTTTTTTTTTATTCGTATAGTGCACAACAGAAACTTTGACGAAGCGCCCCACGCCCCGAAAAATGAAGAAAAGAGACCTCCCAATCTCCTGTACAGAGTGAACGTGTAAGAAAGATCTTGGATTTTTTTCCCAGACTTATCAACCCTTTGTGACTTATTTGTAGCCAGAATATATTTTCGGATTGTAAGAGGTTGCTTACAGCACCCGAGGTTGCCAAGCGGTTCCCCAACTAAGTATTGACGAGGCTCGACAGTGCTTAACTTCGGTGATCAAACAAGAATAAGTGTTTTCAGTGTGATTTGACCGTAAGCAAGACAGACCTTACAATGGTTTCGAGTGGGCAAACGGATGAATCGCAATTAGGTTTTAAGATCGTTTCTCCAAGCTTTGTCGGGTGGAAGCTGAAATTTGTCACACTCATCATTCTAACACCTTAACTCCTGAACCGAAATCGGAAACGCTTACCATGTTAGATTTTAAGAGGCAAGTGCAGATTTTGGTGGGTAGGAAATATATACGGTCGATTGTCAAAGATGCCGAAAAGATGTTCGGCTCATTCTATCAATCCAGAAAGCACATGAATTCTTATACCACGCTTTATCTTGATAAGAGCCATATTGGACCAAAAATGAAGTATTGCTGCCATGTCTCGGCTGGTGCCGTTTCAGCCCATTCTATCACTCCAGAAACTACCTGACTCCTTCGTCCATGCTTTATCGCTACAAGAATCAAATTAGACCAAAAATTGAGTACTTGCTACCATATCTGGGCTGGTACTGTTTCGGCTCATTCTATCATTCCAGAAAGTACCTGACTGCTTCGGCCATGCTTTATCTCTAAAAGAGTCAGAGTAGACCAAAGATTGAGTACTTGCTACCATATCTGGGCTGGTGCCGTTTCAGCTCATTCTATCACTCCAAAAAGTGCCTGACTCCTGTTATACGTTATCTTGACAAAAATCACATTAGACTCAAAATGAAGTATTCCTGTACAATCCTTACTTTCTAGTACTGACCGAGTTCAAAATAGCTTTAACAGTCTTGTAGGGGATTACTTATTTTCCGCTATACAGCTTCTTTCCCCACAGACGAAAGGTTGCAAGCCTATGGCTACTGTATAGCTATTTTCGTACAAAATATTCAGATGGACTCCTCTTTAGTTCCAGCAGTTCATACCTTTGCAGTTAGGTCTTCCCATTCTACGTCCAAGGCGTCGAATCAGCCTCATTTCCTCTATATTACAATTATTAGGAGACAGTTCCACTCAGACACCTGGAACTGCTATTTTGTGGAACCAGCTCCTGTGTAGATGCTTCTCTGAACGCTACAGTCTTAACATCTTCGTCAAGGGCCAACAGCTATTTATCCTCCTCATCCTCATGATCTTCACTTTACCTCTACCTTCTTTTAGGGTCATATCACATCTCACTTAGTAATCCTCTACCTTGGGTGGCTCTTGAACCTTTTATTGGGTGAACTTTAGTATAAAACATAATTGAGGATATATTCCTATACCCCGGGCACTTAGGGGTGGACCTAGTGTACTTGGGTGGCTCTGGAACCTTTTATTGGGTGAACTTTAGTATAAAATATAATTGCTGATATATTCCTATACCCCGGGGACTTAGTGGGTGGACCTAGTGTACTTGGGTGGCTCTTGAACCTTTTATTGGGTGAACTTTAGTATAAAACATAATTGCTGATATATTCCTATACCCCGTGGACTTAGGGGGTGGACCTAGTGTATTTGGGTGGCTCTTGAACCTTTTATTGGGTGAACTTTAGTATAAAACATAATTGCTGATATATTCCTATACCCCGGGGTCTTAGGAGGTGGACCTAGTGTACAGATGTGGAGAGTAAGGAGTTCAAAGTGGAATGAAAAATGGAGAGCAACGATGGTGAATGAATGTTCGGGGAAAACTACTCTCCAGACAGCGGTAACAAAAGATTGATCTATTTCTTTTCTCCGTTAATACAATGGGGCATTCCAAAATCCAACAAAATGTTTTGTCTTAATATTTAACAAGCGGAGAGTCAAATAGCATTTTTTGAATCGCTCTGTCAAATAACTACCACGGTCGGGCACCTCGGCGTGGTGTAATGGTTAACAAGCTTGTCTTACTAGAACAATTACGACTGAGAAGTGAGTTTGGTCCTCACTGGGTGCCTCATACTTTCGGCCCTGTGCTACATAGAGCATTTATGTATGCTAGTAAATATATAGGCCCTCAGATTTGCCGGTTTTGCTGGAAATTGACCTTTGCTGCTGCAGGGGTTAATACTGTTAATCCTTCCTTTATAGATAATCTTTATATAATTTACATATTTATGTTGGATGGAAACTGGTCTACCGCAGAAAGAAATGGCAACCTTCTGGGGAAAAAAATCTGCCTCGTCAGTCATATATCGAAAGATACATGATTGCCTAAGTGTGTATCACACATGGCACATAACTGACTAAGTTTAGCTTAGTATTGGGGTAAATTGGAATTTATAAAAAATGTGCCTTGAAAATCATTTTTTTTAAATCTGGGCTTGAACCTGGATCACTGGCAGGATATATACAACTACCTAAACCAGTGGTTCTCAACATTTTTTTATTACTCATGGATAACTTTTACTTTTAATTTTTTTTGGTGGACACCCAGAACCATTCGGCGAAAAAAAAGCTTATTTTACTTTTTACTAATAGATAAGTTTAAGACTTGTATTATAGAAATAGTAAATGTATATGCTTTATTTTGAAGTAAAACTAATTTACTAAAACTAAACGTGCATATAATAACTACATTCTATAGAAACGTTTATGCACACTAGTACATATATAAGCCCTCAGATTGGATGGTTTTGCTGGAAATTGACCCGGCTGCTGCT